>OZ005652.1:286805495-287206402 GCA_963930645.1 Salticus scenicus | reverse complement strand
TAATTACAACTGTTACAGAACGTGTTATGACGGTGTTACACTTGAACGTTACTATATAGAACTAGAATTGTACGTTTTATAGATGGTACAAATCAAACATTTTCAGAACGTTCTAAATAATACCATTTCTGAAACTTGTTTTAGAACGTTCTTTTGACACGAAACACGGTGTTTGAACTATTGAAAACGTTATTAGACGTTCACAGAGAACGTTCCTGTGCTACTTGGGTAATATCTTATAGACCAAAAACTACTAATAAAGCTACTAATATATATATATATATATGTATATATATATATATATATATAATGCCCTATTTCTTTTACTCAGTTTTAAAAATCTTTACGAACAGAATATATACCAAATTTCAGCACTATACTTAAATTACTTCACAGAAATATTGCACAATTTTTAAATTTTAAACTCTCAAACTAATCTAAGCAACACTTAATGGCACTTACTAGTACTTAAATAAAACTAATTGAAAAAAAGTTTTTAACCTAAATTACATTGAAATAACACAGAAAAAAGTTACTATGATCAAATATAATCATAAACATAAAGAATTGTTTGAATATTAAAAAAAAGAAGAAAAATTAAAATGATTTTGTAACGGGATTTTGCTTGTTGAGTAGACTTTAGCTCTAAAATCTAAAGGTTTTAACACATATTTACTGAAAAAAATATATAGGTCACACTAAGTTCTAATTTTAAATCAAATTAATATATTTGGCACAAAATTTGTACTTTCTTTGTTTTTCGAACATGTTGCAATTTTTATTCATATGTCTTAAATAAATTAGCCTTTTTATACTCGCATAAACATGTGATGAGTACAAGAATAAGTAAAATTACTCATATGCGCACACAAGAGAGCGTATTTAATCTTTAAACATTTATCTACTTACCTATCTATGTCTATCTATCTATCTATCTCCCTTCTCTCTCTATATCTATAGATATATAATAGTTTGTCCTGCCATCCACTCACTCACTAAGGACACAGATTCTTCATCGCCCAGTCAAATCCTGCATCTTGAAGAATGAAATTTATTGAAAACTTCTTTGGATGACTAAACACCCGCTAAGAAGAAAATTCACAGAACGTTTTTTACTTTTCTTTCTTTATTCTTTTTTTTTAAATCGTTAATAAAAAAAATTGTATTGAAAATTATTATGAATAATTATAACGGTATAATTACGTGTATTTTAATGATTAATAAAACACTGTCCATGAGTTCTATTATGTCTTTTCTTTAACAAAATATTTCATATAAATAAATAAATAAATGGATTTTATATAAAATTTCAAAGAAAACATTATCGAAAAATTCTTACGTTTTTTTTTTTTTTTTTTTTTTTTTTTGCAATATAACCTGTTAAGTTAAAAAGAATAGATATGCGAAAAATATATCTGTCACAGTATATTACTATAAAATTTATATTTATTTCAAAGCTTTTTCGCAAATAAACAAAAAAAAAAAAAAAAAAAAAAAAATCTACATAAAAGCTGTACCTTATCTACCGAAATATATTTTTCTTAATTTGTTTGCTGCAATCGGAGTATCATTTGCTAAGCCCCTGTGAATATTTTTCTTTCGGCTTCTTGATAGCTTTCCACTTTCTAGTTAAGCTCAGAGCTCCCCTTGTACCTTTCGGGAACAGAAATGTTCTATCTGAATGGCAAATCTCTATTCTTAATCGGTTTTGGCGATAATGAGGGTTAAGAGGGTGTCGTCGAATTGTGCTGACAAATGTGTTCTGAGAAAACGATGGACTCGCATTTAGAGTTCTGTTGGTAATTGTAGCGGAGTAGAAATGCATTTAAACATTTCCGGAGTCTGTTTCAAAATTGCTCCCTATACATAAAATGTTTATTTAGTATTTCATGTTTATATATATTGGATTGTAGTAATATAAATTTATAGAATAATATACAATAACACATGATTTTTTAGTTACATATATGATTTTCATTTATTAAATCACACCAGTTTAAAATATATGTATTATAACTTATATAAAGAAAATGAAAATAAAAAACATTAGTTACGTATTTAAAGTTCTGTTTCTAATTATACCGTAAAATAAATGCATTTAAATACTTTCTGATTCTGTTTCAGAATTGTTTCTCGCATACAAAATGTTTGTTTAGAATTTTGAGTCCATATAATATAGAATTTTCATTATTATTATTATTATTATTATTTAAATAAAGCATATTATTGTATTTAATTAAAACATATGCCGTTTTTCGTCTCATACGTATCTTGTCTAAAAATATAAATGAAAGTTTTATTACTAATTGTAGCATAGTAAAAATGTAACTTAACTATTCCGAAATCTGATTTAACATTGTTCCTAACATATAGAATGTTAATGTAGCGTTTTGTATGAATATAGTACATAATTTTTTATTTAAATAAAGTATAATATTGTCTTTTATAAGAAAAATAAACATATTTACTTAACATATACATCTTGTCTAAAAACATAAGAGAATAGAAAACATTAGCAACGTAATTATAACTATATTGTTAATTGTAGATAAGCATAAATTCAATTTAATTATTTCCGAATACGCTTCAAAGTTGTTCTTTGCATATATAAACATATTCTGTATGTTATTATAACAGGGTTCTATATTCGTATATGATATTTATTATTATTATTATTATTATTATTATTATTAATCTAGAAAAAGCATATGGTTGTAATTTAATAAACGTTAGATGATTTTACGTATCATACCTATTTTGTTTTAACTCAATAAACCGTAAAACTATATTCTACAATCAAATTTAAATGCGCCATTCGGTATGTGAATAGTAACTAAAGTTAATATAAAAATTAGTTAAATGGCAAAAGTATTTTTCGGGTCATAATTAATTAATCAAATTTACTTCGGGATTGATCTATTCATTAATTATCAATTTATCTTTTACTTTTCGAATCATCTTTAGTATATAAGAGTATGTATTTTCTTATTTCTTCTCTAAGTTGAAGAAACGATCAAATTATGAGATTTTATGCTACATATTAATGCTAGGCTCACGAGAAAGTATGAGCCAATTTTAGCAAGCTTTTTACTTTTCGAATTTTTGATTAGCTTTCTTTTAATTAATCAAAATATGAAAATAATAACCTCCAAATAGCTTTAAAATTAGCCATTTAAATATTAGCTATAATTTAACTGTTGCCAAAAGAAATTTACGAGTTCATTTTTTTTTCGACATAAAAATAAATACATTTTATTAAACGTGAACAATAAAAAATTGTAAAAAAATAAATTATGCATCGCACAAAAATTGGCATCATTTTCACTTTAAAAAATTTATAAATTATTATTAAAAACAGTAATTTTATGCTGTCATTACTCTATGCATAAAAATGTTAATTTTCAATGGTATTTATTTCTTAAAACAAATTTAGCGTTTCAAAAACTCATTATTTCTAAATAAACTTTTGTGACGACTAAAATAATTCTAAATTCTGATACCTATCTTACACATATGTATCAAGTACTGATGCTAACTGAACTTTTCACAACACGATTAAATTTTTAAATAAAACTTCCCAAAACTGAAAATTTTAAGTTATTGTTATTTTGAATTGGTCATTGAAATATATTTATATAGGGTGATCAGAAAATGAGTATACATTTGAAAAATTAATAATTCACGGAATAATGTATTTAGAGAGGTAAAAATTTAACACATGCTTGGAATAACATGGGGTTTTATTGCAACTACAAAAGAAAAAAATGTTCGAAAAAATGGCCGGCAGATGGCGCTTCATGTGATAAGAAAAGCAATAAGAAATTAGCATAACAAATTATGACAAAGCAAAGACGATGTTCTTCAGAGCAAATGCTCAACATGTCAACCATCATTCCTCAACAATAGCTGTAGTCGAGGGACGATGTTGTGAACAACCCTATACAGCACATCTGTAGTTATAGTGAGACATTCACGTCGGATGTTGTATTTTAGCATCCCTATTGATGTCAGTCGATCGCGGTAGACATGCGACTTCAGGTAACTCCATAGCCAATAATCACATGAAGTGAGGTCTAGGGACCTGGGATGCCAAGCATGACGAATGTGGCGGTTCAGTACGCGATCATCACCAAACGACGTGCGCAAGAGATCTTTCACACGTCTAGCAGTATGGGGTGGAGTGCCATCCTGCATAAATATCGTACGTTCCCGCAGGTGTTTATCAACGAAGCTAGGGATGATTCGATTCTGTAACATATCGACGTACCTCTCACCCGTCACGCTAACAGTTACAAAACCAGAATCACAGATTTCCTCGAAGAAAAGGGCCCGATAACGGTAGATGTGGTAAATCCACACCACACCGTGACTTTCTCGTCGTGCAATAGGGTTTGAACGACAGTTCGAAGATTTTCGGTAGCCCAAATTCAGCAGTTGTGGAAGTTGACAGACCCTCGGATTGTGAAATGGGCTTCGTCAGTACACAACACGTTAGACAATCAATCGTCATCTTCCGCCATCTTTCAAAACGCCCACACCGCAAATGCTCTCCGCTTCACAAAATCGCCGGGTAACAGTTCATGATGACGCTGGATTTTGTACGAATAGCAACGGAGGGTACGCCTTAGTGCTACCCAAACAGTAGTGTATGGAATGCCAGTGCGACGTGCGACTTCATGAGCGTTGACTTCCCCATGCGCAAACGAACCTGCTACAATCTCCATTTCTTCCTGAACTGTCTGAGCAGCATTAGCACTTGTGCTCAGTCGGCCACAACGGGGCCCATCGTCTAAACAACCCGTGGCTTCGAACTTCGAAACCATTCTCTTCACAGCTGAACCTGTCATAGGACATTTATTCGTTCGAATACCCTTCCTATGGCGATAGGATCGTAAAGCTGCAGTAGCAGATTCCCCATTTTGATAGTACAGCTTCACTAACAGTGCCTTTTTCTGGTAACGTTAACATGCTGCGATTGCTGGTGCATCTGATTCCCTCTTTCATTACAGCTCCTTTTATACACGATTCCTATGCAACGTCCCTGACGTTTTGCTGTCCAGTGCCATCTGTTGTCCATTTTTTGAACCTTTTCTTTTTTGAGATTGCAATAAAGTTCCATGTCATTTCAAACATGTATGTCAATGTTTACCTTTCTACCTACATTATTCCGTGAATTATTGATTTTTCAAATGTATACTCATTTTCTGATCACCCTGTATATCTTAAAGAAATCAAAATAGTAGATCTTAAAGCGTCTCTTCAAACTAAAACTTACTGCATTTTTGTCATACATTATTATAAGCCTACATTAAGTATTTCATTTTAATTTCGAATAAAATTACTAAAATTACTAAAGGTTTGGTCATATTATTTTGAACATTTAACTTTATGTGAAACTTAGACATATTTATTTACACTTTTTTTCGCTACCTCAACCAAAAGTCTTCCTTAAAATCAAAAATACTTTATAAGTTCTTTTTTAAATGATTTTATTTCTTAAATTTGTTCCAATACTCTTACATTTTCCCTATAAATTGCATACTTTTAGAAAAAAATATCTTCAAAGATTTAAATTCGAGATTCCATAACTAAACTTTGAGCTATTAAAATTTAAAATTAAATATTTTTTTCTTTGTATTTTCTATCATTCTTAGCAAGTTTTCTGAAAGCATTGAAAATGCCTCAAGCGTCTCTATTGTGAGAACTGGCGGAAGAATTTCCTCCGCTCTAGAATATCATACGAGCATGAAAATTTCTTCATTTTATTAACACTTTACCCCCCTTTTACATGATAAAAGAGTTTTTATGTTAAGAACTGAGAGGAAAAGGGAATTTTAATTTGGGAAGGTTCTTAAAGTGAGTGTGTCACACAATTTCACGGAGTCACAGTTTCTCTGAAAGTAACTAGGTATGAAGGTGTATTCCTCATTATAATATGAATTCTTAACAATGTCCATCCAACGTTGAAAGAAATTTCGTAATTTATGATTCTTTTTTTATTATTATTATTTGTAAAGGAAGAAAAGAAAGTTATTTAACTTTTAGGATTCATTTAAATTTAAAACTTTGAAATAAAATCCTTGAAACAAATTAAGTAATTACAAATATTTAATATGAATTACTTTTAAAATAAATTCGGAGAAAAATAGCACCATATTTAAAGATTAAAAAAAAATTTAACATTGATTAAATGTTATGTACAGAGTTTTTATAGAGTGGAATAGACTTTATTTTGTTGCCTTATTTAATTTTTAAAATACTGTTAATTAAACTTATAGGAAACTTCCAATTTTGAAAATTATAAATTTTAATATCTATTTAAATATAAATAACAAGACAGAAAAACTAAAAACCTCTTCGTGCATTATATTTATGTTTGTGTATTAAGTATGGTTATTATTAAGAATAGTAAGTATGTTATATTTTGTATGTACTGTAAGGTTGATTGCACTCTTTGACAGTTTAGACCGCAATTTGCCTTCTGTCATATCAAAGAAAAAAGAAAGTTAACTAAAATCAGCCAAATGTCTTCCATTCTGTTTGATAAACTTTTGCCATCTTTTCAGTAATGTCATGAATCCGCGTTGATAGAACTTCTGACCGTTATCAACAAACGGCTCAATCAAATGCGATTCGAAGTCATTGTTATTACCGAATTTTTTATCATTTAAAAAGTTTTTTAAACTTTCAAATAAATAATAATACGATGGTGCAAAGTCGGGGCAATAAAACTTCACGATAAAAAGGTATCAATAAAACCTGTATTATTATTTTTGCGCATGAGTATTACTAAGTTTTTTGGAGATTAATATGAAGTATTCTTCAAATTTTAACTAGCATTTTATCCATTATCACTCTTCGATGCAAATGGAATGCGTAAAACCCAAAAATCGGACTTTTATGATTTCTTTCAAAGTGTGAATATTAAAAATGATATCGCAAATACTATTTATATCGTTGATGGAGGAAATCTTTTACATCGTGTGATGTGGGATTAAGGTGAAACATTCTATGCTATTTTTGAGAAATACGTTCATTTACGTGCATAGGTATTTTGGTCACAGTGTTAATATGGTATTTTACCGTGTTTTTATTAATTTCGATTCTTGTTTGTTTGTTTGTTTGTCCGGTACAAATCTTGCAATCGATTTTTAATTAAAAAAAAGGGGAAAAAAATGATTCTATTGACACATATAGATGCTTAAGTTTTGTGAAAAATACTCGTAAAAATAAACATGCAATGCCGCCCCGGTGGTTCGGTCGGTATGGCGCTGCCTTCTGGACATTCAGTTCCCAGATTCGAATCCTGGTGTGAGAATGGATGTTTGTGATCTCCAATGTCTTCAAAGTATTGTGCACTTGTCTCTGTCAATTTCTGTAATATGGATCAAATGAGACGAAAGTCATTGTAACTATAGGTCTCAAAGCTTAAACTAATAAATGTCAAATGTCATATAAATAAGCAAAGTTATCCTTTCTTCCTCCAACATCTGCTGCTGTTTATCATTATTAATGTCGTGCCTACTAAGAAGTCCAATATGATTAGATAACAAACAGGACCCTGAAAACTGGGGATTAGTATTGAGCGGTAACGGTTCGGAACCAAATCACGCTGTACTGCCGCCTGCTCCATAAAAACTTTTCGATACTAATTTCTATAATTGCAAGAAGGGTTGTAATTATAATTGTGACTATTAAAATGTCGGATTGTTTTGTTCACATGTATGTAGTAATTTTTAAGGCCATTACTGTCCAATGATGAATAAAGTACAACAGATGACGATGCTAATGATATCAATGAAGAGATATTTGATTTGTCATTTTTATTGAAGCAATCTATAGAAATCCAGCAACAAGAGGAAGAAGAAGAAAACGAAGAAGAACATATCACAGTTGAAGAGTTTGAAGATTATTTAAATGACAGTTGAAGAAGAATTTCAAGATTAATCATAACACAATTTTTAAAAAATAAATAGGAAACCGTACGATAAAATTTATTTCATTAAAACAGCTATTTGGGGGAAAAAACACCTTCTTTGAACAGGATTGCATAATTTATAAATTGTATATGAATTATTTTTACGCATAGGTCTCTGTTATTTTCAACGCAGACTTTATACCGGAAAGTTTTTGCAAATGATTTCAGTTTCTTTAATCTTATTTATTCGTCGAAAATATATGGGACCGATTTTTCTTGAAACGTAGTGGTGTTAAAATCTGATTTAAAAATCAGTAATGTTGGCAGCAATGTTTACGGTAATACTTACCGTTAGAGAGATATTTGCGAAAACCCGATTTTTTTATCTTTAACCTTTTGCGTAAAATTTATAGCCGAAATGGGATCGTTGGAAATTTTTAACATTTCATTTATAATGATATTTTGAACGTCTCAACCGATTTCCAGCTCTATGCGAATTTTTCCAAAGTTTATTGTCTATTTTGACTCGATTAATATTTATACAATTTATAGAATAGGTTTCAGTTATCCATCATTTTACACATATGAAGAATTTAGGTATTTGTGAAAATTTTTTACTTTGATAATTTTTTACACGTTTTAAGATTTAAGAAAATCGAAAATCACAAACTTGATGATGTCCGTGTAGTCAGTTTATTATCTCCTTGTTAGTTAGTTTCTTTGTTATTTTATATTCACATTATCTAAAGAACATAATCGCAAATATATCTAACTAGTTTTTAAGATATCACTTGTGATACTGGCAGGAAGCCTATTGATTTAAAACATTCTAATTTAAAAACTTAGTATGGCATTCGAATATTACGATTTTCTTAACAAGAGGAAATAGGGCTAAATTTCGAACGTATATTATGAATATTATTTTCATCGTAGAGTGGAGTAGAGTGGAGTGGGCATTACTGTCGCATTATAACTACACATTGAGCAATTGGCGACAGTCCGGGACTAAACCCTCAGGCTGCTCCAGAGACTTGCCATTAGAATTTCGATCCTTCGCAGTGGGGATCATCATAGAGAGGTATAAATGTTTATATATAATTAATGATACTTCCATGAGCACTACTGAGTAGAAACACGCTATATTAACTTCATAAATTATTAGAAATTTTCCTTTCTTTTAAAGTGGGAGAATGGAACTAAATAAAGGTGCATTATAAGAATGGATCAGTTGTAAAAATCCCTTATGATATTATTAAGAACATTATTAGATATAGCATTCATTCGTAAGCTTTTCCAAATCAAAGATTTTCATAAATTAGCAAAATAGGACAATATATCATATAAATTGGTATTATAGGGTTTATTGCATTGGAAAAAGTCTGAAATTTGAAAACTAAAATACGAAACTCACCCCAATAAAATTACGATTAAGTTAGGATATTATGAAATTAATAAATTTAGAGGTAAGGTAAACTAGTAGTTGAAGCATTTCATTCTGCTGCCACACTGGCTGATCGGCGAAGCTCAATACTTTCAATATGAGTATAATACGTCTTGTAGAACAAATTTATGAAAAGGATGTGGAACTAAAAATAGTTCGTTTATATCAACTAGTTTTCTTTCATAAATGGAGAACTAGCTCCTTTAAAAACAGTTTTTTTTAATTTAAAAGTTTTGTTATAGTGTTATATTTTTTTAGGTTTATTTACCACAAAATATGTAAAATTTCCTACATTCAAAAAACGTGGGTTGGAAAAAAAAAGTAAATTAATTGAAATTAAACTGAATAAAAAATGTAGAACATCTATAAAGTGTATTTTTTTTTTTTAAATAAGTTAGTTAATAAAGAACAAAGATGTATTTAAAAACAACAAAGACAAAATTAAAAATGCAAGTTAAAAGAGAATATTTTACGTTAAATATATGTGCAATAATTCTTGCTTTCTTTCTTTTACTAAGCGAGACATAAATAAGCTGAAAATACAATTTCCATTTATTAAGTGTATTTACGAGCTTACCCTTTTCATAATTGCTATCTTAAAGGAGATTCATATTTAATTTTCATTTTCTTTTCTTTTTTTTTTTTTTTTTTACTTTTCGTCTTAAAACAAAAGAAGAAAGCTTGTAGCTCAAAATCTCTTGAGAGTGAATAATTTAGTTTGCAGTTAAAAGAGGAAAAAACGGTAAGAGCAATTATAAATCAGACTGAAGTATGCTTATAAGTTTAGATTTAAGAATTTCGTTTAAAAATAATATTTCCTAAAATTTGCTTTTGAATATCACTCTTTAATTAATTTGCTTGTGCTAATTTGAATAGAATTTACACTATAATATCTTATTTTGAAAATTATGTTTACTGATTCACTTTTTTATCAATTGAAAATTTGAGTGGTATTTGGTAATGATATAAATATTTGCTTTTACAATATTTATCCTCAAATTCTTAAAAAATTCATAGTTTGATTACAATAAGTTTAAAAAAGACAATGATAACTATCATTCATTTTCTTTCTTTGTTACTGTGATAGCTCGACTTAATTAAAAAAAAAAAAAAAAAAAAAAAAAAAAAAAAAACTTTATTTTTTTTTAGCATTTTCTTTAAAAACCATATTTAGTTCAATAAGACTATGCTCAAATCAATTATGTTTGAGGGAGAAAAATAGTACATATATAAATTTAGTACATTTTTCGTACTGTCGTTACAATGGAAAAATGAAATAAAAAATAAAAATCTGTTTAAGATCTACTGAGTTCCTAAAGAAATGTTGCTTTAAGGCCTTTTAAAATTTATATTAATATTAACAATAACTCTATTAGTTCATAAAAACTCCATTAGTCTTATATAAAGTATTTCCAATAACATTTAAATTTTTATGTACAATCTAAAAATTAAAAACAGTAATTTTTCGTTTAACGTTTAACGTTCATTGGTTTGGCAGCAAAATGACATCATTTAACATTTTTGTATGCAGCAATTTTTTTACTTTTTTTTTTTTTTTTTTTTCTTTCCAAGTTTAAATGAAGTTTAACACTTTTGTTTTTATCTCTGTAATGTAAATACAGAGCATATAGTGCACTATGTAATGTAATTACAGAGTGTAAATATTTAATATAAAATATAATGATATTTATTTAAATTAACTCCAATATTAAATATCGAGTGTACACCAACGCTATACACAAAAGTATTAGAAGTAAAATCAACACCAATAATGCAAGAAAAAGTAATAGTTTGATCTAAGCTAATCCACCGCATAAAAATAAAATATTAACCCAGTCTGTTTCAAAGCTTTAGAACCGATTTTTTTTTTTTTTTTTTTTTTTTTTTTTATGGTATAACAAAATTATCTTCATTTACGTTTTACTAACGCCGTAAAATGTTAATAGATCTGGAAAAAAAAAAAAAAAAAAAAAAAAAACATGCAGGAATGAAAATTGGCGCAGAACTCATGCCACTTTTAGTGACACAAAATTTTCTTCGTCTTAAGCCAACAATTTTAGAGGTATAGAAATTTTTCAAACGAATACTGGTGTGAGTTTTGCACCAATGTTTCAACCATAATCAAGGTTGCCTATAAATTCTACTACCCGCCTGATATTTTATAAAAAATACTGACAGAATATTTACAATAAACTTTCCATAACGATTATTTCATTAGTTAAAAAAAAAAAAAAAAAAAAAAAAAAAAAACTTTTAAGTAGAGTGTTATACAATATCTTAATATTTTCTTTAACACATATCATGCAAATTTTTATCACGCTTATCGAATAAATCACATATGAATCATCTTGCCGTAAGCTAAAATAAATTTTAATGGTTTAACACTTTCATATTCAGTTGATAGTTGAAAATAATAAAAAATAAAATAAAATATTCACAAATATTCAGAAGAATGTTTTGACATTTTCAAGGGAAAAACTCTCAACCAAAATTATTGTAAAGTTTTATTATGATTAAAAATACTTAAATGTTATATTTTTCATACAATATTTTATCTGAAATATCTATTATTTTATTCAAGAAAGAAAATTTCATTAAATCTAACTCACACTTTTCTATCGATGCTAATGTTTAAAAAGAATCATTGATCGTTAGGAGGGAAAAAATCAGAAAATTAAATATTTAATATGCTAATATGCTGATTTTAACAGATTATTATAATATCTTTCTTTTAAAAAGATTGATTCCTTTTGCATACATTGTTATGCTTTGTCATGTCTTTATTATTCTTTTATTTAAAGTATTTTTTTCTAATTATCATTTAATATTTTAAACACTATGTATAGATATACATTTTTTTTTTTTTTTTTTTTCAGTAACTGGAAAGTTTATACTACAAGTCTTCAAGTCAAATTATTATGAAAGTAAGTGCATTTTAATATTGATTTATTTTTCGTAATCTGTTTTTTATTTCCTCAATTTTCGTACAATCCTTTTTAATGTAACATGTTGAAATAGCACTTTAATATGTAAACGTAACAAAAATAAAGTGGTGTTATAGGTTTCAAACTTTTGTCTACGCGTGTTCTTCTCTCTGTGTTTGTGTCTGTGGCAATGTGTCCAAACGAATGGACTCATATGAATTTCTTTTCTTTTCCTTTCATTTTTTTCAGAACGCGTTGATTTAGCTAAGTTAGATGTAAATCACTGGATTTTTTTTTTTATTAAATTAAATATGATATTCTTTTTCAAGACATTTTGCACTGATATTTTAAATTTAACGAGTTGTCAATCTTTGAACTACAAACTCATGACAGTTGAAAAATCACTTGATTTTAAGAGTGAAGTATAAAAACATTTTATAAAAACTAAACTTGACTATAATTAAAAATTGGCTATGAATAAGGATCATGTGATCCCAATTAAAAAAAAAAAATGTCTTAATTCAGTTGAAATTGGGATTTTATAGAAAATTGTGGTCAATTAAATTCAAGGCCAGCTGTGCGTTAACATTTTCTAATTTTTGGGAGAGCAAGTGTTCTTCCAGCTAAAAATTAGTTTTGCCAGCTTTATATTTGAGGTTCCGTCGAAAGAAAAATTGATAAATATGCCAACATTTATTTTTTTCGCTGATGAAGGGTTGTGCTTAATTATTAATACCCAAAACAAATATTCCATGCTTTTGTGTATATTATGGTGTTTTTCTTAAATGCCACATGTGTAAGTAACTCCAACTTGAACTTTTCGTTGCAGAAAATTCATTTAACTTTCACCTTTTGTCTTTCGCATGTTTTAATAATTTTGCACTTTTTTTAAACCTTTCTTTTCTTTCTTTCTTTAAATTTTTAACAAATTAAATGTTGTTTATGTGGCAATTAACATTGGATGGCCTTATTTACTTAAAGTTTATAGTATATTTAACGTCAAAAATCTATTAAAATATATGTGTTATATTCCATCATATGGAACGTGTATTGCTTATTTTTGTGTAGATATTTTACAATTTACATAATATAGTCTTTAAAACAGTTGCTTAATTTTTGCATTTTATAAAAAATGAAAAAAAAAATCAGCAAAGAATCTGTCCACAAAAACAATTCAATGAAAGGAAACAAACGAAAAAAGCGTTATGCAGATTGGCTTATATAAGGGTAGCTAACAACATATTTTACAACTTAGCACTTTTGGCAACCGAAAAATTTTAATAAAAAAATTTTTGTTATTTAGTCAGTGAAAACAATTACTGCTCACTGATTAGAACAAATAAATATTTCTATTATTTTTTTTCCGGTAGCTAAAAAACGCTAAGTTGTCAACTATGTCTAACTGTCGTCTTATGATGTAATGCGTTGCAATGTAAGGGCTATAAGGGTTAGAAATTAATCAATTGGTTTTTCAACAAAATTTGATGCTAAATATGAATATTGGTGAAACAGCAAAATTTTAAGGAGAGTTGTAATTTTCGAGACAAATACTATATCTATATATTATGCAGCAAGTCCACATATGGACCCCCCGATTTTAAAATTAAATTACTCCTACACAAAGATAGATAGAAGAATGAAACAAACTATATGTTTATTTTGAAAGCTGTAAAAATCTTATGCACAAGTATCCGAGAAAACCTATAAGAATAATTGCAGCAGAATCAGGATTGAAGCCATCCAGCACCCATACAATAATCTACGCATGTTTCCGTTTAAGATTTAATGTCACCATGCCATTTCAGCTGGAAGTATGCTACAAAGAGAAAATTTTGCACAGAACATGCTAAAAATGATTGATGAAGATGGGTTCGTCTCTGGATGCATATGGTTCACACGGTTCACAAAAGAATCCAAATTTTACGTGAATGGCAACGTGAATTGCCAATAGCGCCACCTTTTGACAATACTTGTAAGAAATTTTGATTCTCATGTAAAGGATTTTTATAACTTTCAAAATAAACATGTTATATGTTTCATTACTCTACCTAACTTTGTTTAGAAGTAATTTAACTTTAAAATCAGGGTCCGATTAGTGGATACCCTGTATATATATATACACATGATAATATCTGCGTTACGATTCAATAAATTCAACAAGTTTTGCTGCGTTTAATGTGATTTTTTTTTTTTTTTTTTTTTTTTTTTACGATTTCTATATTAATTTACTACCTTTAAATATGAACTCAATTTTCGTTCTCCAAATAGTATATAGAAAAAATTAGCAATTATTATACACTTAGAAGAATTTTAATTTATGCTTACTATATTGCTGTTAACTGAATTAAAAATAAAATATGGGTTATGGATCGTAGATCTAATTAGATTAGCCTATAAATTAGCTTTTTTAAGTAAGCAACTAAAATTCAACTCATTCTATTGGAGGTATTTTATTATTATAATAATTATTATTATTATATTTTCATTTTTTTCTAAACTCAATGTATTTTCCCTATACATTATTCACTAACAATTTTATTAACGCTTGCACGTAAGCAATAGAAAATTACTTAATAAATATTATAATTTTATATTAGATATTAAACATTGTAATATATTGATTGCAGTATGTTGTGTCTAATGTGCTATGTCAAATTTTCTAAAAATGAATTTACATTTGTTTGAAAAGCCTGCATGATATGAATAAAAAAACTTACGAAAAATTGTGGATTTCTTAAAAAAAAAAAAAAAAAAAAAAAAGTATACTTTATATCTCTGTGAATATACGTGCTATTCGCACACAAACTAATACAGATAATTTAAAAAATCTTTATAACCAAATGCGACAGCTACAATGGATTAAGAGCATTATTTTTTTTCACAGTGATTCCAAACGGTTATTATTATTATTATTATTTGCTTAACATTTTTTTCTGTTTCCTTTGTGCCTCGTGACAGAATTGTCTCTTAATTATATGAATTGCAATATGTTCTATACACCCCATAGCTTTAGAAACTGAAAAAAGGAAAAGTAACGGCAGAAGATAAGTAAATGTGTAATTTTTTCATCGAGTCTAACAATGTTAATACCTCGGTATTGAACAGATCTATACATTTAAACGTATAAATGGTTAAAACTAAACTTTTAGACTTATTTTGTATGCTTTTATTACTGTTATTATTATTATTATTTATAAAAATATTAAAACTTCAGATGAAAAAATGCGGTCCATTAGAAGGTTTTTTGGCTCTGTGGAATTTCAAGTTCCTGTTTTAATATATGAATAGTTAGACCAGTATAAACAAAAGATGATGCGAATTAACTCCAAAATTTCAGTATAAGTACTATGAGTTATACTATGAAATATTAGACAAGAGTGTCAATGAATAGGCCATGTTAAATATAACTTCCATTTCTAGGCATCATTTGTTGAAAGTACATAATTTTAGAACAGGATTTTCTGTAAATTTAACTTACAAATGAATATAAGTTATAACTATACAATTTCTAATAAAATGTTCGTATCCATTGCATATTAACTGTAGGAAGAGAAATATTTGGTGTATTCTTAAGAAATATTGTTGCATACAGATTGAAAAGAATCGGCGTAGGCAAAGTTACAGGTTTTAAAATGTCGAAGATTCGACGGGAAATCCCGTATTCTATCCCTGGTCGCCCGCGAAGATTTACGAGTAGCTGTTCGGGGTTTTCCGTGGTTTCTCCGAAACTGACGTATATACGTCTTAGGACTCCTTAGAAAGACTCCCATGGTGGGCATTTCACCCATAGGCCTAGGACCCTTCTGTAGTCAATCGGCCTTAACCCAATAGCCAACGCAGATTGGATTTTCCTCATTGAAAGTGTTAATATAGTTCAACATGTAAAATGCACAGATAAAAAAAGACAAATATTTTTTAAAGAATATTTAGTGCAACAATAGTGATATTTAAGTGGAATTTGATCAGATAGTTTCTAGTTCGTCAATAACATATCTTTCAAACTAGTGAGGAGTAGTAGTGTAAGCAATGTTTTCACTGTAATCGATGCTATGTTTTTATTTCAATTTCAATTTTTTTTTTTTTTTTTTTTTTTTTTTATGAGCAAAAGTTTTATCTTTATGTGGAGCAACACTTTTATCTTTATGTATAAGTTACGTCGTAGTGTACTTCATAATATATTTCAATGAGAAAGTGTTGCTGCTTTGCGCTCACATAAAAAATTTACATCAAAAGTCTTTAAAAATGGGAGAATTTTGGCCCAAAATGTAAAATTATGAATCTTTGGATCACTGGAGACAAACAATTACTGGAATAATATAAATAATATTAATTGAAACTTAAAATATAAACGTTCTTAAGCAATTAAATGCAAAAAATTCCCATTTGTGATCAATCTGATATTTTCGTCAATTTCAGGACCAAAAACACTCTTATGGACCCTTATCCTTTAACCCTTTGCTGGTCGAATTTAATTTCACTTCTCTGATCAGTTTAGGGACTTTTTTATTCAATATCCACTATTAAATTAAGTGTAACGTTTCCTTTATCACTGCGACGATTATTGGTTCATTATGTATATCAAATATCACTCCTTAAAGTTATTGGTGATAGTTGAATAAAAGAATCCCTAAATTTGACAATATGGTTTAGAACGCTTTAGAGCGTTAGGGCCAGCAAAGGGTTAAATTATGAAGCTTAAAGTATTTAAATAATATAGCTTTAATTTAATATAAGAGTTGAGATTCTCGAGCGCATGATAAAAATGAATTTATTCAAACTACCTAAAATAAACATTAACTACAGAGAACGTTTACTTTTCAACTAATTTATTTATTTTATAAACGAAAAGTTGTCAAAAAGTTATTTTGTTTTATTACAATGTGGAAATTAAGAAATGTAGAAATGGCAAAATGGCGAAATTTTTCTTCTTCTTAAGTAATTAAATTTTGAAATTAATAAAACTTATTTGTTATATAAAATTTCTTAATTATAAACTTAAAATATATATATATATATATATATATATATATATATAAGTTTACAGATTAGAAAAACCAAAAGGAAAATTACAAACCAATACGCAACATTGTAGCGAAAGGAAAAGCAAAACTTAAATGTAGGAATATATAAATGTAGGAATACATAAACAAATGAACGAAATTAAACCCCAAAAAACACTGAGATCTTCATCAGGGAGGACCCTAAGTGTAGGGGTGAATGAAAAGTTTCTGAAAGGACAGTAGCAATAAGTTAATAACTATCCTTAGCCCCCAACTTCTCACCAAACAGAAAACCACCAATAACTGAAGAGAAATCAAACATATACATAATATATAAAAATACTAAAAAAGTTATAAAATTATCAAATTGCAAAAGTTACAAGATTACATCAATTCATTAAAATATACAATACAATAAAGAATTACTGAAAGTAAACAAGAAAGTATAAAATGAAACAAAATAAAACCCTTCATCAACCCTTCAAGGGTTTTATTTAATTTCATTTTATAATTATTGTTTACCTTAAGTAATTCTTTATTGCATTGTATATTTTTTAAATGAATTGATGTAATCTTGTAACTTTTGCAATTTGATAATTTTATAACTATTTTAGTATTTTTATACATTATATATGTGTTTGATTTCTCTTCAGTTATTGGTGGTTTTCTGATTGTTGAGAAGTTGGGGGGGCTAAGGATAGTTATTAGTTATTGCTACTGTCCTTTCAGAAACTTTTCGTTCACCCCTACACTGAGGGGCCTCCCTGATGAAGATCTCGGTGTTTTTTGGGGTTTAATTCCATTCATTTGTTTATATATTCCTACATTTATATATTCCTCTCTCTCTCTCTCTCTCTCTCTCTCTCTCTCTCTCTCTCTCTCTATCTATCTATCTATCTATCTATCTATCTATATATATATATATATATATACTAATAGTAGTAGCCAAAATTTCAACTTCTCAATAATAAAAATACTACATAGTTTTATTCTTTCTCCCCTCCTTTAATCTTAGTTATTTAAATTTACCGTACAAACAAATATCTATCCCTAAACAAACTTTACTTATTTTTTCTCTTAATGCAAACTTTAAATAAATAAATAAATAAAAATACTAAAACTCTTCCTTAAGCATATCGTCTCTAATCCGAAACGTTTTATTAAAGCAACTGAAAATAAAATTACCGTCATTATTTTAAGTGAGGGAGGATATACGTATTAAAGTGGAGGTAGCCATTTTTGGTCGGCAAGGGTCCCATTGTTTCCTCGTGAATAATTGCCTCAGCTTTTTCTAGATGTAGTCCTTTAGCTTTTTCCTCAGAACATTTTCCCTTTTCCCAAGCTCTGGCCGAATTGCAGTACCAGATTTCTGTCTTTTCTAAAGACACTAATCTCCTTTTATTGGGGTATATATATTTTTTTTTACTTGGTGCTATAGCCCCTTTTCTGATTGTGTTTGAGAATTTTGTTTTCTGCTTCTGTTAGTTTTATTCTATTTCTTTTGTTTAGTTTTCTTTGATAAAAAGAGGTTTTTGTTGCAATCCTTATAAAAGAAAAAATAGAAAAAACAATCCTCGGATAAGATTTACAACCATTTTTTACCACGATTTATAGTAAAGCCTCTGGTTGTAACACTTAAAATAAAAGCCGCGATGAAAAATAGTTTCTAAGGAAAAAGTATGTCAGTGTAGATATGTAGATTTTGTAGATTACTTAAGATTTATAATTTTAACCACTTTATTCTATTAGTGTTAGAAGTATATTTTCTAAATGTCTGGGATATTTGTATTTTTAAAAGTCCTTTTTTTTTATTCCGTTGTTTGAAATGCAGTTAAAAATATTTTAGAAATTATTTTTTTTCAATATAATTTAAATATTAAAAAATGTGAATGAATTATATATATGTATATATATATATATATATATATATATATATATAAAGTTCTGCAATTATAATTAACAGAAAGTTAGAAGTTATGGCTTTTTAAATGAAAGTTTCTTTTGATAGAAATTCCATTTTTATTCTTTTTCTTCCTTTCTCTTTTTTACCTTTCTTCTTCTTCTTCTTTTTTTATTTATTTTTCTTTTTTTAAGCATATGATATATTAATCATTTTAGTTTGTTCTTTGAATTGCAAATTATTATTTAAACATACTAGATATTAACATTTTTTAAAACCCTCCAAATGGTATAGTGTTAAAACATTTGATATGTAAAACTTTTTTTGCGAATTATATCAGATGCATTTAAAAAACTCTAAAATCATCTATGGACCATAAAATTGAAATTGTATTAGTAGTAAAAAGTATTACTTATTTATTTGATCAGTTTTTGTATTTGAAGCTTAGTAATGATTTAATTTCTAATAAAAATAAAATTTATAATGAAATAAATAAATTCACTTTTATGTTATTGTTGAAGGACTTTTTTCAAATATAGTATATCATTTTAAAATTTTAATTGTATATTTCGTAATGCATTTCGACGCAAATGCCTAAAAAATATTCATTATTTTTTTCTTAAATCAATCTTTGTATTATATTATCTACTTCATAAAAATATAGAATAAAATATTTTATAATAAATATTCTATAAATTAAAATATATCTAACATGTGCTTGAAAGTTTTTAAACCCCCCAAAATTATGATTTTGTAGTGATTTGCGGATTTTCAAAATGATAAAATATAAAGTTAAAATAAGAAAGTTTTGCAGCATACAATTTAAATTTATTCTAAAAACTACGTATTATTCTTACCCTTTTTTTTTTTCAAAATGTTTGATTTCACAATGTTCATATTGTTAATGGCTTTTATGAAAATGTTATTTTCTAATTTTATTTTTATTTTTATTTATTTATTTATTTTTTTTTTTTAGCATCATAATTTTTTTTTAATAAATAACCACAACTCCTATAATATAAATAAATAAATATAGAAATAAATAGAGATACATTAATTCATAACTTATTAATTAGTAAATAAATAATAAATATATGTTAGTAGTATGTATGTATCCATTTCCAACCTATTTTAGAAAAATGCTTACTCTAAACTTAAATGGGAGGTATAACGAAGCATTTCTGGTAATGATTTATAATTTATAATTTAACATTTAAATGCATATTTTGTTTATTTGTGCATTAAATAAATTAACGGATGTGATGAAAATTTGCATTTAACGGTAGGTGTAATTATTATTATTATTATTATTATTATTATTATTATTATTATTTCTGTTTGCCTTTCATTATTACACGCAAAGATCGTATGATTTAAGGGGACGATAGAGTAGATAAGGCGTTTTCTTAAATGCTGTCTTAGAGTTATAAAAAATTGCATACATACATATTGAACTATAATAACATTAGGTATATTCAAGTGTTTCAAAACTATTTAAATTAAAAATAAAATAAAATTCAAAAATTTAAAACTTTGAAACTTTGAAAAAAATTAAAATGCTCCATATTAACTACATTTAATTCTTCACCTCTCTTTATGATTTCACATTATGATTAAACGTTCTTGAGTCTTATTTTGTGGTTTCCTTAAAAATTCGTTTTTAAGACATATCTAATGCACGAATTTAAATTACAAAAATTTTATTCACAAATCTGAATTACTGAAATCTGGAAAACGACACATCTAAAGTGAATGCACACATTTAATTGAATGACTATCATAAATCTACTATAATCTTTATGTAGGATTTCACCTAAAATTTAGACGGAAGTTTATTTCAAGACGTGAAATTCGGAAAAATACTCATAAAATAATAATAATAATAATAAAAGTAAATACCTGAAGCACCTAATATTTCAAAGCTATAAACATTTTATTTAGTTTTATTCATTAACTATAGATTTTTGACAAGAAAGGAAAGTAATAACCACTGGATCAAAAATATATTGCGTAAACGGTCGAAGTTAGTACCATAAATATATGTTAACTACTCTATTATGCATTCATTTTGTAGCCGATTTTTGTTGTTTTAAAAACCTCCTATTCCTTAAATATAAATCATTTAAAATTAATTCCTATGGTCTAAAATATATGCTTTCTATTAAATTCGATATTATGAAATAATGTAATGGCTCATATTCACAAATTTCGATATTTTCAAAAGAAATATCATAAAAAAATCTTATGTTTATACCTTTTTCTGTTTAAAAGATAGCTAATCCAAACAACTTAATTGTTAAAGATATTTTAAAAGATTAAACAAATATAATAAAGATAATATATAATAAATTAAATTATCTCAAATCTGGAAACTGGACCCTTAATAGCTTTGTATAAGCTCAAATGCTGTGCAAAGAAATTTGAATAATCCTCGTTTTTGAATCGAATAAGCGCAGCAATTTTATATTTGTAGCATCAACATTTAAATTAAGTTAGATAAATAATAATGATATAAATATATTTTGTGGTATTAATTTTTGCTTTTGCTGCTATTTTTTAATGCGTACATAAAGGTATGCACTTGACAGACAAATTCTGGCCAAATATGTCGCTCTGTTTTAGCCTTCGTGTACCTTTCGAATAAAAGTACAAAAGAATAAATTTACTACCTTTATTTTTTACGTTGAGAAAACAAATGGAATGAAGTCACTTAAAATTGATTTACGTGAAGTATAAGGTAAAAGAAACATACGTACCTCCATAAACATAAATGTAATAGTTAAAAACGAAGGATGATAAATATAAAATATAATAAATTGCACAAGGCCTTTAGAATTGCTTTAGTCTTACGAATAAAAATACACAGAAATTTTAAGGTAGTTTTAATACAGGGAATTTGCAATTCAAATATCATGGAAAAGGCTCAAAAAATTTCAGTTAAAAAAAGCTCAATTGGAATTAATAATTAAATGATAATTATTATTCACTTATTTATTAACATTAATTATTTTAAATCACTAATTATCAACATTAATAATATTTAAATTTAAATTTTGAAACTATTTATGTTAAATAAGGTTAAAGAGTAATAAAATATAAAGGGGTAGAATAATCTCGTTTTAATATATTCGTAGTTTGGCTAGATATACATTTCTAGATAATTCTTCTTTAAAATGTACTTAAATACACTACAACTAAAAGCTAGGGGTTTTTTTTTACTCCTTAACATGCCTTTTAACTAGTTTAGTATACTATCAATAGAAATTATTCAACGTTTAACACAAGTTTTAGTATAGTGATGAGGTTGTAAATTGTTCTTAGACAGTTGGGGTGGTGAGGTAGGAAGGAATAAAATTGGTAGCCCTAGCTGAGACCCTCGATTAGAGAGAGAGGGCTATTTCGTCATAGCCCATTTATTTTCGACTCTGTCTTTAATTAAGAAAGAATCTCTCCTGCGATGCCTCAAACGGAGTTTAATAGATGATGCAAGGAAATACTTTTAAAGTTGTTGCCGTGATTAAAGTTTCTCATTTCTTGTTGGCAGCAGCGAGAGATTAAGTGCTGGAAGAATATACAGCTAGCCAAGACACATGACGCCGAAGTGTTGATGTATAAAGGTTAAAATTGAAATAAGGATACGTAAATGATTAGAAATATATAATCACAGAAGTGTGGGTAATGCGATAAAGTTGGCACTGAGATAGTAGTAGTATCCGATTAAATGAAAAGTATTTTGGAATTTTATAATCTTTATTTTCAAGGATTTTATTGATATGCTATTGTTAAAATTGCTGTTGTGTTGTTATCATCTTCAATAATTGCTGTTAAAAATTATTTGTTAAATGTATATGTTTTATTTTTAATACTAATTGCAGGGAAAATAGTAATTTAAAAAATAATATGTTACCAACATGTTACATAAAAATATTAATATAAAAATCTTATACTATACGAGACTAGCTAATTCTCGTGGATAGATTCAACGCTTCAAGATCTCCCGTCCCACAGTTTGGTTGGTTTCTTTTTCTCGTCTATTTTTTCCGCATTTTTTTTGTTTGGGTGAAAGTTTTTTTTTTTTTTTTTTTAATGCTATTATTCGTATTTTGACTTTTCTCACATTTTTCAAAATTCTAGAGTGCGGTAATTATGTATATTTGTAGACATCAGATAATCATCTGGAAATAAATCCCAAAAGTTTATTTTGATTTTCTCAGTCTATTGAATAAAAGTATGTAATTCTCAAAATCCATTATAAAGATAAAATCTATTGGACATAGAAACAGTATATTCATATTTCTTAGCAATCAAATTTTCAGTAATTTAAATTGTGTGTAGAAAAACTACTAAATTGAAAACTTGTATATGATCTTCAAACCTGTATATGATTTTATTACAAAGGCTAATTTAAAAGATATATTTCGTATTTAAATTAGTTATTAAAAATCGATATTTCCATTCCATCTTTATGTACAAAAGGAGAGTTTTTGAAACGTCTGTTATTTTTGGGCAAGATTTTCTAATTGAATTTTATATCAATAATATATTAAGATTATGTGACTATTAATTTTTATGTAATTTTAAATTTATGCTCAAAAATAACTACTGTAATAGAGGAAAGGGAAATCTCGATAAAAAGAAAAAAAGAATAATTTGAAATACATATTTTAATGAAAATTGTTACCAAAATCAGTGCATTTCTTATAATTGCAGATCAACAAATGAGTCCTTTTGACAAATGAGACAAATGAATCCAAGAGACGAGTCCTTTTGAAAAATACCCATATTGAAAATTTACACACACACACACACGGGAAACTTCCCTCCAGAAGTGGAAGCAATGCTCCTATGTGCACACACTTTTTCTCTAATTTACTACTACTATTATTAACAACTTTTGTTTGATTATACGCAAAAAGAAAACCTGATATATAGCCTTCCTTGAATTGCAGAAATCGCTGTTTAGCAGTGCCACCTGTTGAGTGATCGGCATCAAACGTTGAGAGAAACTGATTTATGTCAAGGTGCATCCACATGTAAATTTATATGCAATTCTGTGCAGTAGTTCCGGAGACATAAAATTCCAGGAAAATGCGGAAATCTCTATCTAGCAGAGCCACCTGTCGAGCGAGTGACAGCAAACGTTGCTAGGCACTAATTTATGTCATTTCGCATCTACGTATAAATTTTTATGAAATTCTGAGCAGTAGTTCTTGAGATATAGTCTCCACAAAACTTTTGTCTCACACACACGCAGATAAACAAACATTTTTTTAAATGATCAAATTGTGTTCTGGACCTATTAAAAGCTGTAAATCTATCATAAATCGAAAATAGAAAATGTTTACAAATCCAATACTTATTATAATCCTTTTTGAATATAGACGAAAATTAAAAGTCATTGCATTATACAACTTTGTTTAAAAAATATTGATAAAATTTGCACTATCTTAGTTGGTGTTATCTAGATAATTAGCAATATTTAGTTGAGGTAGTGAAAATATCATATATACATCACGAATTCAAATCCAAATTGTAACTTATTGTTTATTTAGAATTTATTCGATACTATTATTAAATGTAGATTATTAACGTAACAAATATTTCAAAAAAGAGAAATTTTAAACCAGTGCAGATTGTGCTTATTTAAAAATATCAAAACATAGAATCTTCTAAAAAAAGTGTTAATTTATACAAAAAAATAAATAAATAAATAAATAATTAAACTTTAATATAACAAAATACACCATTTTATTAAAAATTGTCAAATTTATTTTTTAAGTGTTTTTCACAACGAGCAAAAACTATCCTTCAGTAAGTGATACAAAAACCTCATAAAACAATGTTTTTCGTAGTATAAAAAGTTTTTTGTTTGAGTATTACTAAACGTCCCATACAATCAGCAATTGAATAAACATTTTCCCTTTATTAAAACACAACAGACTTCTGCTTACCTAGCACAAAATCAACAATAATCGTACTGTATTAAAACTTCATAACCTCTTTTTCGTTTTTACCTTTATTATGCATAAAGAGTTGAATCTAGAACTCATAAAATGTAAAACGCAGAGAGGGGAAAAAATATTAATATCTTCCCGGCGCACTAAAAACTGAAATCAGGCAGTTTAATGTTACCCCATGGTATCATTATTTTTATGTACGCAAAAGTGATGCTTAAAAAAGTGATAAAATATCAGTGTCGCTATTTGTTAACTGTATTTTAATGCAAAGTGAAAAAAAAAAAGAGACATGTAAAGGAGGGAAGTATTGCAACTGGCAACATCCTGAAAATTGCACAGAAAATCGCAGCATAAGTATAAATGTGTGATTTTTATGTCAGTCATAAATACCCAGATTCGAGACGTTTTCTAGCATTTCTGCGCCATTCTAATAATTTTGGAACATAAGTATTGGACAGAAATTTGCAAAATTTGCATGGCAGAATTACAAAAAATTTACACTTTTTTATTTTATTTTATTTTTGGATATTTCAATATCTGTAGAGAATATTTGACAGTCAAAATGAATTTGTAAAACAGCAAAAGAGTTTTGAGTTAAATGTTTTTGTTTGATTTTAATTTGCTTTGTTTTATGATTAATGTCTATATTTTTATACAGCAAAATGTATATCTGGATAATTTATTTGTTCAGACATATTTAGTGGCTCAATTATTTTTAAATACATCTAGTGGCAGAATTATTTTCAATGACACTTATTAAAACGTCAAAGTTTTTTCTTGTAATAGTCTCCACCACATTCTCTCCACTGTATTTCTTTTAAATATGCTTCTACAATTGGATAAAAACAACATGACTATTAAAGAAAAGTACTGGTGAAGAAAGTTACCAGTAAGAACAGCAATGTCTAAAATTAATATTAACAAAATTTTTTTAGAAATTTCTCATCCTTTCGATTATTCATGTTGTTAAATAACACTGCACTGAAAGAAAAAAAAATCAACCCCTTATACCGTTTTTGCTGATTATTATGTAAAATGACCTCCTGAATCCGAATATGACTACCATTTTGCCCAGCCACCCACCGTTTTCTCGGAACACCACACCCTCCCCCAATTTTTATCATCGTTCGGTAATTTTATGGGCATAAATTTGATTTGGAGAATGAAAAAGAATTAATTCAACACTTAAAAAAAAAAAAATAATATAATGTTGAATAAATAACATTAATAATTGATTAAGAAAATATAAGAAATGTAATACATAATTTCAGTGTCAAATCCCACCTAAATTTTCCCCTTGCCGCAAATGCGGATGTTTTAGAATTTTTCAACTCTGTAACCCCTCAGAAGGTATTTAACAGTTAAAACAAGCCTCCCCCTCCTACAAAATCTAATTATAGCCATAAAATTACCGAAAAGTGATAAAAATAGGGGGCCGTTCCTAAAAAAACGTTGAGTGATAGGGCAAAATAAACGTCATATTCGGATTAAGGAGGTCATTTTACATAATAATTTGAAAAATGGTGTCGGGGGGCAATTTTCATGCCGAGTAGTGTAATTTATGAGACTACGTAGACATTAATACAGAAGAAATGATGATCGTACAGAAATCGTACCAGTTTATTAAGGCTTGTATGTTACTGGATAAAACCCTATTTAATGTCAACGCTCAACTGTAGAAACTTCGTAGATTATTCGAAATTTAAAATTTGCTTAACAATGGCAAAATAAGGGTGAAATTTCACATAAACCTTTATTAGAAGGATTATTTTCCTTGTAAATAAATCTTATTATTTTTTTTAATATTTTTTAGAATAGTTGCATGAAAAACATTGATTATCAATATTCTACTTTAAATCTTTAAAGTTGTTCGAAATTAAAGTTTCTAACACGGCATAAATACGCTTAAACGTGTGCTACGGTAATCATTGCATGCATAACTACTTAAAATTTTCTAACCTTTTCATTTAAATTTTGTTGTCTTTTGTTTTTATGTTTGTATCTCCCACATACCACTACCTATGTTTAAACAACTCTCCTTTAACAATGCAATAATCATTGTCTTTTCCTCTTAAGTATTGATTTAGGTTGCCATTCTACGGACATTTTTTGCGCATTAAGTAAGGCTTATTAGAACAAATCCACAGCTTAAAGTGGGTCCCAAACTACTACAAACATTAATGCCTGATTTGCGATTCGGAACTGGCACTTGAAAACTGAAAGCCAGAGCACAAAACATTCAAATACCAGAAAGCGAATCATTGCCTTGGAAATAAAATAGAATTGTATGAAAAGAAAATTAGAATCTGATACCAATAAAATTGCGCATCAAATTAGTATAAAGTATATTTGAAGCAGCATAAGTTTAGATTTGAGCATGGTACATTTCAGTTTATTGCTAAAAGCGTTAGCCCCTTAGCCCAGATCAATGTCCTTGGAAACTTGGAAATCTATATCCCACCTACCTGGACTAGGCAAAATTTAATGAATTTCCCACCGTAAAATCTCTGCTCCTTTTCTTGAATATAGTATGATCTTGAGAAATTGATTCGAAAAAATATATGATAAAGAACTGTGCAGAGTGGTCTTTACCAACGAAATAAGCCGCAGGAAATGGAAAACACCATTAGATAATGGGAGAAAGAAATACAATACTACTATTATAGAAATACTATTGTATTTCTTTCTCCCATTATCTAATGGGGTTTTCCATTTCCTGCGGCTTGTTTCTGTCGAGCTATCTACATGATAGACCAGAGATGTTTCTGCCTAAAGGTTGTCTGAGTGAGTTATGCTGACCGGGGTGTCGACCTGGATAGCTCAATTGGTAGAGCCTTGACCTTGTAAGTCTAAGATTCGGGGTTCGACTCCCGGTCCAGGCATTATTTTCACTCAGTCGAAGAATAAAATTTCAATAAATATGATTTTCTTCCACAGTTGTTTGTGTGATTTTAATAAAAATTGTATTTCAATCTCTTGATTTCTGAAATTCAGTCCCTAAGGTGTGTGTGTGTCTGTGTGGGGGGGGGGGGACAAAACAGGGAATGATGCCGGGACAGATTAGAGAGCCTCATCGGGGAGATCTATGTGAGCTGCATTCAAAAATTTTGGTGTGTAGGTTAGTTTTGCATGAAACACCAACTGTCACGGAATTTTGCGAAATTCCTCCCCCCCCCCCGCTTTCTTTTTCTTATTGGGGGGGAGGGAGGCGAAAAAGAGTTTTCAAAGATAATTCTGTCCCACTTTATCGCAAGATGACTATTTTTTATTACCTGTGTGTGCTATGTGTATGCAACACGCCTATACCGGGGTTTTGCGAAGTGCCCCCATTCCGGGGAATGTAAAGAGTACGTTTCAAATAATAACTTAAGGTGATTTTTCGGTGTATTGATTGTTTATATGCGCCTAGAACTCTCTATTAAAGGATTTTGTAAAATTTCCCCCTTCTCTTTTTTGAGATACGGGGATTGGCATAAAACATCTTTCCAATGGTTAGATAGATTTAGTTATGTGTACCCAACACGCACTATAAAGAAATTTTGGGAGTCCCGTTCATCTTTGGCGGGCAGGAGGTGGCAAAAAAACTGAGGCTTTTGACCGATTTCAGTTAATCTTTTTCATTTTTTTCTTTTTCTTTCTTTTATTTAAGGAGATTTTTATATTAATATGTTATATATAATTTTGAGATTAAATTTAAATATAGTGACCAGCGAAGCGGGTAACGCCTGCTATTATTTTCGTATAAGTTATAATTTCATTAAGCTTTGCTAACATTAATATATTTATGTATATTACTAGATGTATATATTTTTTAATTGGTTAAAAATTTATATATTTTTAAAACATCTTAATCTTATTATTAATCTTATTATTAATCTTAATATTAATCTTATTATGTATTTATTTATTTATTTATTTTATTTATTTATTTATATTTTATTTTATTTACATTTTACGTCATTGTACATAACTATTTACGCCATATTACGAGTTTTACTCGTTCATTTTATTCAAGTTGTGAAACGTTTTTATTTTTCATTTTCCTAATCTTTTTTCTTTTTGTTTTTTCTTTGCAAAAAAAAAAAAAAAAAAAAAACCTTTGTTTAAAAGCAAAAAACTTAGCATATGCTTTAATTTTACTTATTATTAAGATATCCTTTTTCAAATTACAATGATCCTAGAAAATTTTTAATTATTATTATAAAAAAAAAAAAAAAAAAAAAAAAAATGCATAATCATAGATTCATCTAACAATTAATAAAGGTTTTGAGGAATAATCAACAATTTAACAAAAAAATTTATATCAATAAAGGATACTTATATATAATGTTTTAAAATTTATTCCGAATAATATCCAATAATAATGATACTCAATTTGTATTTTTTTATGCATTTTTATAGATAGGTATTTTTAAACACACTAGTCTGAGATTATAAATAACAATAGTAATAATAATATAATACTAAAGGTATCGTCAAATTTAAAAAAAGAAAAAAAAATAATTCGTTTAAAATAAATCAATTTGAGTGAAACTGAATCCTACACTGTCAAAAAAAAGTCCTGTTTGCTGCAGTTTGCTGCCAGAAATTTTCTGTAATTCAGAAAAATGCGTTCTATCAACGGAAAAATTACGTTGATAGAACGTATTTTTCTAAATTACAGAAAAATTCTGGCAGCAAACAGGACTTTTTTTTTTTTTTTTTTCTTTTTAACAGTGAGTAACAAATTGTTTAAATTTTTGATCATATAGTTAATAACCATTAGAGATGGTAAAAGAAGTTAATTATTTTATTTTGATTTTCAAAACAAAATGTGTATGATTTTTTAAATTGTAGTTTATGCATACATTTGTGAAATACGTATGTTATTGGAAGTCCTATTTCTCTAATGGAACAATTTTTAACACCTTTAATCATAAGAACACTTTAAAACAAAAGTTTCTGAAATTTGTGTGGCAGCATAATTCATTTCATTCATCATTTATCATCCTTTGAGCTCGATATTTAACTATATATAGAAATGATGTATGAGTGTTGATCTGTGTTAATTAAAACAAAATATGTATTAATATGAACCATGGCATAAATTAATTGTTCTATATTATCTCCTGTTAGTCTTAATTCTCTCTATATATTTCTACTCTATATTACTTAAGAGTTAGTTTTCTGTGATTCATTTGTTTCAATTTTTATAGCGGCTATAAAATTTGTACACTACAACATTCAATATACGTAGTCAATTATTGAATGTTGGCGAATTTCATGTGTACCAATTTTATAGGGAATCACCAGAAAGTTTGAAAAGAAACAGCAGTTGTTTCGGGAAGAAATAGTTAAGGCTCCACTCAACCTCTTACATTTCTCCAATCTCTGGTCACCAAATCTCATGTTATTTCATTGCGAAATTTGTTTGAAGAATTACTCATTACCTAATGTATTTCTTTTATTTCCGTTTATGGATTACAAAAATTCACAGCCATTAAATTAATATTCGTTTTCCAAAAAGTGATTTTTTTTTTTTTTTTTTTAATAGCTAAAAAAATGATAAAAATTCACTTAGTTAATTTTTCACATTTTCAAGCTCAAAAATGTAATATCTTATATTATTAAGTGAGCAATATTTGTATATTTCACTGCTCTCGAAAACGGTAGTTCGGACAGTCACGAGATTTAACACAAAGGTGCCTCCCGAAGGATCATTGTGCACATTGAAGTCAGAATTTCGAATTTTTGTTTAGATTTCTTTTAATTAATAAAAACATGAAAAAATTAAGCTAATAATAGCAAAAAAAATACCCATTTAAATTTAATCCATGATTTAATTGTTGCCAAAAAAAAAAAAACTTATACTATTAAGTGAGCAATATTTGTATTTAAATTTTATCCATAATTTAATTGTTGCCAAAAAAAAAAAAAACTTATCCTATTAAGTGAGCAATTTTTGTATTTAAATTTTATCCATAATTTATTCTTTGCCAAAAAAAAAAAAAAAAAAAAAAAAAAAAAAAAATACGAGTTTATTATTACTTTCTTTTTTCAACAGGAAAATAAATGCATTTATCTAAACATGAACAGTAAAAAAAAAAAATAAATAAATAAATAAATAAATAAATTATGCATCGCACAATGATTGACGTTATTTTTAATTTAAAATTTCTTTCACACATTGATAAAGTGCTAATATAGTTTACGATGCTAATATATGTTGTGCTAAAATCAGTTTTATTTATAGATCCTCCTGGGTGATTTTTAGGTTGATTTCTTTAGAAATCGACCTATTGCAATCACTTCGTTTATCTATCTATATTAATATTATAAATACGAAAGTTTGGATAGATGGATGTTTGTCACTCAATCATGCCACAACGACTAAACGGATCTGGATGAGATTTGGTACAGAGATAGATAATAGTCTGGAATAGAACATAGGCTACTATTTATACCGGGAATATGATTAGATTTTTTAAATTAATTAAAATATGAAATTAATAAACTGGTAATTGACAGAATATAAGCCATTTAAATTTTTAATTGTTGCCAAAAAAGTTTACGAGGTATTATTTATTTATTTATTTATTTGATTATTTATTTTTTCTAAAATGAAATATGCTTTCACGCGAAAAATACAAAATTACTAAATGTTAAATTGGTCGATGAGAAAATGACACTTTATAATTTTAAAATAAAATAGTAATATTACAAATCGAACATTTTCTTCTGAATTTTATTTCACAGCATTTTTTTATATACCTCAACTTCATATTTTTTTTTTCTTTAGTACGGCGGATGGAACACGCTTGGCATAAAAGCTAATTCAGCATTCTATTAAAGGTATTTTCCTATTGATAATTCTGGACATTTTTTTTTCTTTTTTTTATTTTGATGCAGAAGTAGATCAGACATTTTTCGCCAAGGAAAACATAGAAAGAAATACGCAAGCGAAATGATGATGTTACTCGCCGTTCGTAGATGCAAGAAAAATATCTCCTATGTTAAACGCCCATTGGGTTTTTGTAAAAAAATATTAAAAATCGAGGAAAATTATTTCCCGATTTTAATCCCCATATTTATGTATATATATGTATTAGTTATCATGTCCATCCGTTAGATAAAGTTATTTTTGTTGTAAAATTGACAAATTTTGAATTTTTAATTTCAAAACTCTAGAGAAAAAAACATGGCAAACTTCCATATTCGATTGAAAACACAAACACATCATTTCAAAGGATGATATTTACACAATAAATCTCCAAATAATATACTAGTAATTAAAAGGAAAATGATAAATATTCTATCATAATTTGAAGTCAAATTTGTATTCAAATGTCTAAATAAAGTATCTGATATAAGATACTAATATGTTGCAGCGGAATAGATTTGATATCGGTCATCCTTGGCAGAAAAAAACTATCGCCAAATTATTTGGCGAACATAATTTAATTCCTTTCAAAAATCATGGTTATTTTAACAACTTATATTAAGAGAGTAATGAATAATATGAAACAATATTTTGTACAATGGATATTACGAAAATATACATCTGGCATGTGTATTTTCGTATTACGTTTTTGATCACCAAATACAATAAGCGCCAAGAACGACAGACTTTTGAAATTTAAAATTAAAATTTTGTTAATTTGACAGCAAAATAACTCAATCTAACACATGCACATGATAACTAATCTATACTAATATTATAAATGCGAAAGTGTGGATGGATGTTTCTTACTCAATCACGCCACAACGGCTAAACGGATCTGGATGAAATTTTGTACAGAGATAGATAATAGTCTGGAATAAGACATAGGCTACTATTTATACCGGAAAAATGTAAATTTTTAATAAATCTTCTATATAATATAGATATTTCTTCTATAATAAAACTTTAAAATAATTTATTTTATTTTTTAATTGTTGCCAAAGAATATTTCACGCGAATAATAATAATAAAAAAAATATTAAATATTAAACAACATGACAACATGACGTCATTATCAAAATTAAATAATAAGAAAATGAAAAATAATTCAAATCTGTATTAAAAAGCTTTATTTGTTGATAATCCTGGGTATACTTTTAATTTTAATACTGAAGTAGATAGGACATTTTTCGCCAAGGACTCTATTTTTGTGACAGCAACTTTAAGCCAAGTATTTAATAAAGAAGCATCACAAAACTGGCGTTGTAAAAATTATTACTTACAAACTTTGAATAAACAACATAAAATGCAATAAACTCGCAACAATTGTTTCGGGTCGAAAAAACACACGACCCTTCATCAGGCGAACAAAGTAAGCACGAGTGCTGCAGTCAAAGCGGCAATGTTTATTCAAAGTTTGTAAGTAATAATTTAAGCCAAGTAGTCCATAAAAAATATAAACAAATCTGTACATATAAAAGAGTAAACTCACTGATTCACTGATTCACTGACTCAACACTGCCATGACGATTCTGTGGAAAAGAGGGTCACAAATTTTAGTGACCAGGTTGGTTTTCGTAGCCTGACCCCCACTAAGACGGAATTTTGCAAAATACCCCCTGTCCCCCTTGGGGGGGGGCAAAAGGCCTAATTCGGCTCCAAATTACTTAACGGTGAAGAAATTAAAGATGGAAAGCCCAGACTTGAGTACAAAAAAATTATTTTCTGCGATTTTGGAATTTTGGATTTTTAAGGGGGGGGGGGGGGGGAGGGAAGGGAAAAGGTTTTCGAAAAAATGGTATTCAACACACGAGGAAATCGAACTGAACACACACTACAAAGGGATTTTGTGAAATTCCACACTACCGCCCTTTGGAGAATGGGGGGGGGGCATAAACATGTATTCATACGTAACGCTGTACTAAATTATCTTAGGTAGGAAATTTTTTATGTAATGGACGATTATATGTATCTAACTCATAGTATGAAGAGATTTTGCGAAATTCCCTCCTCCTTCCCTCCTTTAAGAGCGGGGGGAGAGACTAAAAAAAAAAAAAAGTTTTAAAGCATAGCTCAGTTTTAAATAAATTCAGGATCTTAATTTTTTGATGTGTCGGTTAGGTATGTGTATGCAACATGCAATATAAAGTAATTTTGAAATTTACTCCCCCCGCCCTTTCCCTTGGGGCGGGCGGGGCAAAAACCACATTTTGAAGCTTAAATTCGTCCAAATTACCTAGGAATGCCGAATTTTGGTATGTGGGTGTTAATTAAGTGTGCGAAATATGCACTTTGATGAGATTTCGTAAAACTTTCAATTTTAACCGCGAGGGAGGGAAGTAAAAAGCAGGTAAGGGACTGCCGAAGGCATTGGGGCTCCAGACTCGACTGTGACGAGCCGGAATACCGCTACAGAAAGTAGCAGGAACTTAAACTTAAGATTTTGACGGATTTCAATGATTTTTTTTTTTTTTTTTTTTTTTTTTTTTTAATTATTATATTAATGATATGCTGTTTTGGGGATTCATTTCAATATAATGGTTAGCGAAGCGGGCAAAGCCTGCTAGTTCAATTTAAAAAAAAATCAATTTTTAGAAAAAGAGCACTAATTTAACAGTTAGGAGTTTTCAGAGCGTGAAAAGGGTTTAAAAAAAAAAAAAATACACTACGTAATGAGGAAATCTGTAAACATTTTTTGCCATAAAATAACATAGGTTTTGGCTGATCTGGAGCATCTGGGATGCATCCTTTTAAGCACTTCATTATGAAACTATTGTGCTGTGGTTGTCACAAAACATCTATATCATTCTGCATGACAGCGTCATCTACCGATTAACATGCATAAAAAAAATAACCAATATAACTTCTCATAATAAAAATTGTGAATATGTAATTTGGTGAAAATTTAATTAATAAGATGCTGAGATATAGTCATCTTAAAAATCGCAGTGCGTGGATAACAGCAGCGGCAGTTGTAGTTTGGTATACACCCAAATTTAAAATGTAATGTTTCATAATATCTACCACACACACTGAAGGTGGTGCATTTCCATATCATAGAAGCTAAGATGTAGCATTCCAATACATGTAAATTTTGTTAGAGTAGCAACGGCAAGTTTTGTGCCTTTGTATTTCATAAAAAAATGCTGTTACCATGCTGAAAACGTGATTAAATTGCAGTATAGTAGTGCTACTTACTGGCCGATATGCACTTAAATTGGATCAACATAATTTTTCATCATAACCCTAATAAATATCAAGTTTGTGCACTCACACTAAGACAAGCTAAGACATAATATTTTCAAAATCGGTGGATTTTGCTGCATAGTAGCTTCAACTGTTGGGCAATATATGCCAAAATCTGATAGTTAGCACCAATTTATGCTAAAATCCAACCAAACACAAAATTTAGTTAAACACGAAATTTTGTTGGTTCGTAATATTAAGGATATCACGTAAGAAAAAAGTTATATTTGGAAAAAATTTTAGAGGTTTTATTTTAGTAATCTACATGAATATACTAATCAATAGTTCAGTCTCTCTTTTAACCTAAAATAATGAATGAGTGGGTTGATACTGATTAACTTTTAGATTTTGATTTGAGCAAAATATAAAGCATAAGTTAAGGTATAAAATTTCGTTGCCAAATAAATAAATAAATAAATAAATAAATAAATAAATAAATAATAATATCATAGAATTTAATTTTAAAAAAATCTATAGCATTTTTGAAAAATTTACAAAAATTGATTTTTTTTGCAGCAATTATAAAAAGTTTTGAACTATAATAATTTGAATGATATGAACGATGAGGAGATATTGATAAGAATTTTGTTGAAAGAATGAAAATACCCTTCAACTCAGCATGTTTTGAAGTTTTTTTATTTGTAAAAGAGTGGCATTTACATGATGATATCTTTATGACAAAAAAAATTAAATTAATTGATAGTTTCTTTTGACCCTATTACTATATTATAATATATCACTATAACTGCTGTGCTCTTTCTATCTGTATTCAGTTACACTTGAATCATACATTGCGATGCAATATACTGGTTAAATTAAATCTTGCTCTGATAGTTTTTTTTAAGTATTATTTTGAGGTTTTTCATAGGGATATTTAAAAAAAAACTCCATGTGCAATAATTTGTATTTATTTTTATTGTTTTATAAGCAACTTTACGCTATTCTTTGTCATTATAAATATTAAAACCTTATAATATATACAGGGTGTTCCAAAAGTCCCCCCCCCCCCTTCCAACTCAAAAATGAGTCGGAATTTTGAAAAATGGCGAAACACATATTTAATGAATTCGAGAGGGTCCTCTTTTGATGAAAAAAGTTTGGTCCCGGAAGTGCTAGGAAGGGCAACTTTAAAATTTCAAATGGGAAGGTATGTCTTGTGATACATCCCTGGAAACGTTTCTTCAAGGCAATGAATTTGATATAAATAGTTTGCCCTACGATGATTATTAAAGGAGATACGTGAGTTTTTAGAATTTTGAAGTGTGGATTTTATACTTATATATCTCCTTTAATAATCACTGCAGGACAAAACTATTTATACCAAATTCATTGTCTTGAAAAGACATTTCCAGGGATATATATATATATATATATAGGCTGAATGTATTTGTTCTTCCAGGAACGCTGTAAAACTATTGCTGGAAAGTTGAAAAGTCGGGAAGAAAAATATCTAAAGGCCTCTGAACATTTAAAATGTTAGAAAAGGTTACTTGGTATCAAAATGTTTTTAAAAGAGCCGGAGGGTGCTAAATGGGTTGAAAAAGGGCCGAAGGGTACTAAAATAGGTTGAAAAGGGCAGCAGGGTGGAGCACCCTGCCAAATTAGCCTAGAGTCAGCACTAATTCCTGAATCACGTTAGAAAAAATCGTCACCTTAAAAATTGTGGTTATATAATGACAGAAGAGAATTTCTGACTAAATTCTACCCAAATTAAAAAATATAAGTTAAATGATTTCTACTAATGAAAAGGTAATTGGAAGATTGATAAAAACTGTGTTGAATTTGAGAAGAAAGATTCAAAAGGTTATGGTGTGCAAATTAGAAATACAATGAAGCAGCAAAATAGAACGAACGAAATTTTATTTTAAACCCAACTTTTGTGTAATTCTTCTCCCAAATTTTAAAATTTAATTCAAACTAAAACAAATTGATTAATATAAGCATATTTCATGTTTAAATTTTTAGAATGTTGTAGCACTATGGCGTTCTTTAAAAAAAATGAAAATTAAAATTCACGTTATTTTAGCTACGTTATTTTAATACGTACATTATATCAAATATTACATATATATATATATATAATTTTTTTCGATAATAATAAGTTGCATTTTTAGAATTTTAAGTAAAATTATATGTAATACTGTTTAAAATAATTATTTATCAGGTACAATTTTTTCATAAAACAATATTCATAAGTATTTTAAAATATTCGTTTAACTTTACTTTTTATAAGTACAGCTAAACTGTCTTTTTTAAATTAAAAAAAGCGTGTGTTAGCTTTATATATACATTTGCTCTCTCCAACTACAATATTCAAAGCACGAAAAAATACTAAAGGATATCCGAAATAAAAAACACCATACCTTCCCTAGTCAACACATATAAACATAAGAAGAAAAAGTATTGTAAGCACTGGGGAATGCCTGCATTTTTATTTGCCCCGAATTGCGCTGAAATATTGGAAACGGAAGATTATATTCGAAAGCTGAAATAAAAAGAATAAAAAAAATCAAATATAAATCTTCTTTCCTGATTCATAAATGGCAGATCGATATAAAAAAGAAAGGAGAAAAATATTCTCCCCTCGTGACTTTGGAATACTGTAAACTTTGAAATCTCAGTCTGATCAACTAGAATATTGGCTCTGAATGCAGAAAAAATACTGATTTTTCCCCTTCTGCTATTCAACATAAAATTAATCCTCTCATATTTCGTTGTTGGATGTCATCTGTAACTTAGCATACTAATAACACCATTTGCTGCCACCAAGCTGTTCATAAAATTCGGCAACTGCACCTTATAAGTTACGGAATATTTCATTCCATGGTACACTTTTTTATCTTCTTCTGTTGGATATCAGTAATAAAACGAAGTATATTTTATGTGTTACTATGTATGTAGAATTACGCACTAGGTTATCGTTTGGATATTCTATTTATGATTTGTTTGTAAGGAAATCGAAGAGATAAAATTCAGTACTAGTAGCAATTTTTATTTCAAATGTTTACTTATGAAAACGATATCTAGGTGAGAAAATTTTAATTCAAAGAACATATATTTTGCCCTTAATGCCTGCGTATCCATCTTTGACTTATATTCTACAATATGTTAATATGTATATATATGCAATTATGCGTCTCTACTTATATCCAAGTGCCTGACTATAGATTGATAATTTCTTGTTTTGGATGTTTTAGAGGTAATATAAAAATATTAAGGAGAGAAAGTTTTTAATGAATATAAATAAAGAAGTTTTATATATTGGAATGATATTGCAGTTACTGCAACTAAGAGATTGCAATTTACGTAAGATGTTGTTTTTAAAGAAACAAATAGTATTTAACTAATTTTTGGAAATATTTAGGAATTTTAACCCGATCAAGTTAACGTGGGTCGTTGGAGACCCGAGCCATTTTTCTTTTGTCTGAAACCTAAGAATCCGTATATAAAAGAAATACCTATCTATCCTGTCCATGATTTTTTCCGTAAAAATACCATTTTTAAATTTTATTATGCAATCTGAATTTTTCAAATATCTCAATTTGTTCAAAAGTTATAAATAGAAGAACCATGATAACTAACAAGGTGCCGAAAAAAGCGATAACCTGATCGGATTAATATTTTTCAACATATTACAAATAATTTTATAACTTTGGCCTGTTTATTTGTTTCTTCATTTGATTAGATTCTACAACTAATCTATGTACTTAGATTCCCATGGGAAGTATACGTATCCCTCTACTTCGTGGGCTAATTTGTAATTTTAACAGTCGAAAAAAAATATTAACATAAATTGATTTTGCTCATTTATTTGTTCTCATAGCTTTTTACTACAGGACATATTATGTCTTTGTTAGGAGAAAAAATTTTCGTCATCTACTCGACACGGTCACAGTCTGAAATAACCCACCTTATAGGCTACCCACTGTACAAACCGATACAGTTACCTTATTCTAATTTGCTGATTAATTTTATTTGGGCCAGTTTCGTACTTTAGTTTTCACGCAATTCCATATTATTTTTCCCTACTCTCTGATTCTAGGTAAATCTTAAATTTCTAACAGCGTACGAAGTTTTTAAATTACAATGTTGCAAATTAATAGGCTTCTTACTTGTGTCATAAGTGATATTTTAAAACTGGTCGGATCGATTTATGTTGGTCTTTACGACCATATTTTCTTAAGATATCGTGTACACCGTCTTACAAACTAACAAACTCACAGCCTACAGACGAACATAATATCAGTTTTCTTTTCGGATTCTTCGCAACTGAAAACGTATAGAGAGTCAAAAGTTCGAGGTCGAAAATAATCGCGATCATCATACATGTAATGAGGAACTAAAATTAAATTCTTTACAAGTTTTCTTTGAAAAATATTTTAATTATGTTAATTACTTTTAACAGGATGACTTTGATCGTTATCATTATTGTTTCTTTCAGTTCAATATATTTGATTTAATCATTTAACGTTAACTTGTAACTTACTAGCTTACACAATATGGCTTTTTACATATGAACAATGGTCTGCCGGAAATAATAATTTGAAATTATTTTTAACACACCTAGACTGGGAAACTTGAATTTATGTTTCGCTGATACATAATTTTTTATTACAAGTTTTAAAAAATAATTAAATTAATGCACGTTAAAAAAAAAAAAAAAAAAAAAAAAATGTAGTCTACAAATTTATTTTAAACTCTTCTTTAAGGTAATGAAATAAACATGCATTTTGAAAAAAATAAAATAATGTTATTGCTGAATGCAGACCCAGCTAAGCTTTCTGGAGGTTCTCGGAACAAGATTTATTTGAGGATCCCCCCTTTCACACATTTATGAAGTTCAGTGACACGATCAATCCTAATAGAAGTATATACTTCATTATTCTAAAGAAGAAGGCTTCAAGATCAATTCAGTGCAAATATAAGGAGCGAAAAAAACTACAGGAATAAATTCTAAACAACACAATACATGACAACAATCAGGTAAAAAAATATTGAAAATGCTTTCATGATAAATTATAAACTTTTTATTTTGTCTGCTGTGAGACACAGGCAGCAAAAATAGTACGTATCGTAAATATGCAATTAATTCCCTAAATGTGTACTTAAACATATTGAGAAAAACCTGCTGAATTATTTTAAATTTAGTCGAGAAACTCTAAATTTGGAGGCCGGGGCTCTATTCTCGTCTAGTTGCCTATTAACCTTCACTTGTAACCATTAACGACAGTTTTTAACTACTGTTCTACGCACCGTAATAACCATCTTCCGGTTAAGTGCTATTCTGGTCTGTCGTCTTGAGTGGGAGAAGAAGCGCTCGCGTTCGAGGGTGACATTTTAAACCAATCAGTTGCAAGGGGTCATTCGCAATCCGTTTTGGGAGGGGAATTTTGTGAATAGCGATGATGACAACCTGTTTTCAATGGTGGAAAATGTGAAATGTCCCTTTAACTGAGCAAACTAAAACATTATACAGACGCGCCCATTTTCATTGTGATAAACGACGATCTTTCGGCTGAACAACTGCCTCCTAGCTGCCGGTAACTTAACAACTGTAAACAAATTTCGATGCAACTGGAAGAGAATAGCAAATCGTCGTTGTCTCGCTTCACAACAACCGGTTTCCGCGTAACGACTAGACGAGAAGAGAGTCCGTGGGTCGGTGTTTCGTGTGCTGGTGCCTAAATCTGACCTTGACAGAATTTGAAATAATCTATAATAAAGTTAAAGGAATAATGTGCATTCAATTCTCTTGAAATAATTAAAAATCATGTCAAACATTTTTTTTTTCGTTAAAAATATATGTATCCATTTAGATTTTAGATTCTTGGCGCTGTCAAAAACAGCAATAACAATAAATAAATAAATAAATAAGGAGTGAAGTCTGCGCTGTTGTACATGTGTCAAACCTGTTGCTATTTGGTTGAAAAAAGGAGTAAGAGGAAAAATAGATTTTTATGTTTTATCAGCTGCAATTTTTGCGCCAATGTTGGCTTAGCGGTCTCCTGTGTTTGAACTGCAATAGCCCCAGTTTGTTTATGAATTACATCTATCAACGAAACTTAAATGTATTAAAAAAAAAAAAAAAAAAAATCCGTTCTCGAATGTCAGAACTAAGCTGGTATAACTTTATTCTAGGACGTGTGCTTAAAATTATTAAAATTTATTGAAACACGCATAAAAATATAGTGAAACACATAAATTGCCAAATCATCCAAAATTTAAAACACATCTTTAAATTTAAAATACATCTCAGTGTTTTTTGTTAATTTAAATTATTTTAAGTCGCGTGACTCATCAAAATCTAGATCTAAAGTGTAAAATTTTCGCAAGGAAGAGTTACCATGAAAGAATTAAAAATTATTCACATTAAAGACTAATAAATGCAACAACAGTGATGATAATAATAATAATAATAATATTTAATTATCATATTATTTAATTATTATATTATTTAATTATTATTATTATTATTATTGTGTTATTATTGTATTATTTCTATGATTATTATTATATTTTCTACATGTGAACGAATTGTACACTCCTGATCAAAAGTTTAGCAAGATTTGCAAACGAGCAGTTTTTTTTCAAGTTAAAAACTTATCCCTAGATGAAATGCTTTCAAACATTGAGTATTTAAAGAACTAGGTCTTCCTGATGTTTTTCAGTGAAGATTGGTTTAAGACAACATATAGGGGGCAAGTAACAAATTGAGCAATTGCAATAATGTTTGTGATCATTAAATGAACAAAATCATGTGTGACTTTAGGATATGTGAATATAGACCCAGTACAATTTGCGCATGAATTTGTGTGACGGTAGCATGGTAAATAAGGGAGATTTAAGCATTTATTTTAAAACTCAAAAAAGATCAGAATGTTTTTTATTTATAATATACAGAGTTTTAAACGAAAATTATCAACACTTTTAGGTAAATTGAAAATGCACTTTTGAAACAATATACTACAATAGAAATACAAATACCTTATATATCTCATGAAATATAAGCATTTTTATGAAAACCGTTTTTACAGAGAAAGATAGAAAACATTTTATTGCATAGGTTGAAAGCTAGATATATTGGACAACTTTTGTCAAAAGTTCATTTGAATAGAGTAAAAATTAAGCAAATTGTCGGCAAAAGAACGAGCTAGATTTTAGGTATTTTTCGCCAAATTGAAATTTCATAAGGGGTTTTTCACATGCCGCGTAATTAATTTAAAGATCCAATTATTTCAAAAACGCTCCAAAAGTTTTTTTTTTTTTTTTCGTGTGTGTGTGTGTGTGAAAAACCCCTTTTAAGCTTGTAATTCTAACATAATTTTGTTTATTTTCTAAGATTTATGAGATCATAAGGGGTTTTTCACAAAAAAGAACTTTTGCAAAGAGGTTGAAATAATTGGATCTTCAAATTAACAACTCGGTATGTGAAAACTCTGTAAAAATGCCTAAAATCTAGCTCGTTCTTTTGCCGACATCTTGCTTAATTTTTACTCTATTCAAATGAACTTTTGACAAAAGTTGCACAACATATCTAGATTTCAACCTATGCAATATAAGTTTTTCATCTTTCGCGCATGCACAGTGAAAATGTTTTTAATAAAAATGCTCATATTTCATGAGATATTTAAGATATTTGTATTAAGATTGCAGTATGTTGTTTCAAAAGGTATATTGTTTTCATTTTTTCAATTCATCTAAAAAAAGGAATAATTTTCGTTTAAAACTCTGTATAATTTAAATGAAAAAAAAAAAAACGTTGATTTTTTTTTTTTTTTTTTTTAAGTTTTAAAATTTTTATATCTTCTTTATTTAAAATGCTGTCGTCACAAAAATTCATCCACAAATTGTACTGTGTCCATAATAACAAATCCTAAAGTTACAGATTATTTCGTTTGTTTAATGATACAGGGTGACCACAAACATTGATTTTGCTCAATTTGTTACCGACCTCCTAAATGTTGTCTTAAGCCAATCTTCACTGAAGATCGTGAGGAAGGTCCAGTTCTTTAAATACCCAACGTTTGAAAACATTTCATCGAGAGATACGTTTTTAAATAGAGAAAAACTGGTCGTTTGCGAATCCTGGTAAATTTTGAGCAGGAGTGTATGTAATATTTTAACTTGCCTGTTTTTCCTTTCTACTATGTATATATACATCAGGGATGTAAAGAATATGTTATACCTCATATATTTCAGTGGAAGTTTTGCCCCAGAGAAAATGGGGGCCAGTAAAAAATTAAAGAAAAACAGAATGTTTCGGATCACCATCTAAAAAGCACGTCTGAAATGCATACTGGCAGCAGCATGTGATTAAAGACTCTTCTTTATTATCTATATTTACTGGTATGAGACCAATACATATATACTGATGGAGATATAAAGGTTTCTTTTTTTTTTTAAAAAAAAAAAAACCTCAATTGTTTTATAGTAACATGTAGTGAATTAAACATAATGAAAAGCAATCTTTAGGAAACTTGACATATGACATTTGATACAAAAACTACACATAAGGAAACATTAGCAAAATTTTATTCACATAATTTAATGCCGTATGTGTTGATCTATTATGTGAATACCCGAAACCATTATCGTAAAAGTTAGAACAGTTATCGGCCATAGATTGAAATGATTTTCTGTTCCTGTAAAAAATGGTTAATAAATTATACAAATAAAATTCTGTTAAAACTTGCGCAAGTATAATTAAAAAACTATTTCATAAAAAAAGCTCATGTTTCATTAAATATAGAATGTTCTTATATTCTGTTTGCAGTACATTGTGTCTAATGTAATATCTCAAGTTTCCTACAAAGAGCTTTGCTTGGGCTTAATGCCCTGCATGTTATAATAAAACAATTAAATTTTATTATTTATTTTCTTCTAAGAAACATTTATATCTTCATAAATATGCATGCATTGGTTTCATACAAATGCATATAGATAATTAACAAAACGTCTGAAAACTAATGTTATCGGTCCTTTATTGTAGGTCAGTGCATATTGACGAAATATGCAATTCTGGATTTAAAGAGCTGAAAGCTTCATTGGCGTGATTAATAAAAGCTGGAAAAATATAGAAAAATATATTAAAAGAATGAAGGAGAAAGAAAAGAAAATACAGACACTTAATGTTATTTTTAACTTGAAATTACCACAGGGAGTAGAAATAAAGTGTCTTTATAAAGTTGTTTTCATGTCGAATGATAAGCTTTATTTTATTTTATTTTATTTTTATTTTATTTTTAAGACTGTCATTTAAAGTTGACTGTAAAATATAAATTTACATTTTCTTAAGTAAAAACTTAAGTAAAATTTTTCATGAAGTTTTGAAAAATTGTTTAGGTTAAAAAACTTAAATAATTCTGTATATTAAAAAATTCAAAAAAAAAAAGAGGGGAGGATATGTATCTCTATATAAGAGAAGTTTTAAAAAATAAAATTAATATGGTAAGCTTTAAATTTATTAAAAAGTTTATTAATACTCAAAAAAAGAAAATTAAAAAAAAAAAAAAAAAAGGAAAAGTTTGGCACATATAGTTAGCATTTACTATGAAATTGAAATATGATGCCGAATTAGCTATTCGGAATTTTGATGCGTGTTACTGCCTCCATAAGCGGACTATAAGTAAAAAAAAAAAAAAAAAAAAAAAGCGCAATGTACTGTAAAGTTATCTTTGATTTTTTATCGTAGTAAGATCTGTACAGTTGCACATGCATCAGGTCTGCTGTAACTTTAACCAATAAACCTTTTATCATTTAACAACAATTAGAACAAGAAAAATATTTTTTCCTACTATTACTTTTTTAAAGTATTGTATACGCACAATGCTATGTTAATATTGTTATAGTTTCACCCAAATGTAAATTACACGTTTGTTTATAATGTGTTCAGTGGCCCGCGCATTTCTACGTAATAACAATTACCTCGGCTCGATTTTTGGCATGGCTATAATTTCCGTTCTTCGCACAATCAGTTTTACCTGTCCTCAAAAATGTAAACTAATATGTCCTTTGAATTACAACTTTTTCGCTACTAAAATTATATTTCACATACAGCCTCATGTTTGAATATATTTTCAACTTTATGTGTGGTACTTATTGAAATGCGTTTTTAATAACACTATGCAGAATTGAACTAAATTTTATTGTAATAAAACACAAGCGATATCTTTAACACTATTGCGTTAAATTTTTTAAATAGTGAAATTTAAAGAGAATAATTATTATATAATAATACTTATATATATATATATATATATATATATATATATATACATATAAAAATGTAATGGGAATATTTACATATCTTTATGTACCGTTTAAAAATTAGCTGAATCATTTTGAAAACTAAATTATAAACATTATAAAAGATTTAAGTGTAATTTCTATAAAGTTAATGAAGGTAAATTTCAAAAATTTTCTTTCTTTCAACAGTGCAGATTGAAAATGAACGAAAGCAATTTTAAATTACTTAAATAAAATTCGTTTTTCGTCTCTTTACATCAGTAATATGTTTATTTATTTTGTTTTTATGAAAATGAATATTTATTTATTATTATTATTTTAAGTATATTTTTTATATTATTCAATAAAATATATTCAACTGCCTCTCTTTACGAAAAAAAAAAAAAAAAAAAATAATAATAATAATAATAATAATATAGTTTTCTTTTAAGTGTTATGCAAATTTCAGAAAATGAAACAGTAAATGAAGGTTATTTTCATTTCGTTCAACTAACTGATTGAATTCTTCATATTACCATGAAAGTTAAAATTCAACTAAGACAGCCAAGTCTCTCTTTAAATGCTGCAAATACATGAGCCATTTTTATTGAAATCGTTTTACAAGCAATGTGGACTTTATTGAACGATTGAAAACAAAAACTTCATATAACACTCAAAATAACCATTTCTGTTACCATGTTATTTCTTTCATTACTATTATTTTTTTCATTATTATTATTATTATACCTATGTCTCCTAGCACCGCTATTCAAGGAAGGGAAAAAAGGACATATAAGTGCGAATGGTTATTATTCGGAAGCCCTTAACAGTTACAATAGTTTTTCTAGCTTAGTTGTCGAAAGTTCACCAAAAACTGGCAGACATTTGTGTTTATAGTGCCGATGTCCCTAATCCTATTTAATCGGGAATCTCAGCTACTGGAAGCGAGAAATGTCATTTTCTTTGATCGTCTGCTGCCTCAAGGGAGTCACAGATCCTCCGATTGGGAAGATAGTCGGAAAAGCAAAATGACGACTAGTAGAAGATCTCTGTTAAAAGGCACAGGCAATTTTTATGACTTGCAGAAAAGAAAACGGTATATATATTTATATAAAGAAGTATGAAATGATTTCTCTATCCTTTCCTCCCACCCACCTTCCATGAACAGGCAAACGTATTTAGTTGTTCGTTTTTGATTTTCTGCTCTAAGCATCACTTTAATCGATCGCTCCTTCTCTCGCTCTCCCTTTTTTATTTTTATTCCGGATTAAAAACATCCCGGTGATAAAGCATCGCTAACAACTCATAAGTTTCGTCTTTCAATTACTAAAACTTTCGTATTTATGTTTTATTTTTTATAGTTTTCATTATCTCCTTCTGAGTAGCCTTCTAAGATGATGACAGAAAATATGAATATGAAGCGTTTTCGTTGCGAATGATACGGATGCATATGTTCTCTAGGATTTCTCAAATTTCCAATATCGTAAAAACTAATAACAAAAGATTTGAAATTCTGTCAAATTTCTTGGGCAGCGTTGCTAGGCTAGCGGCTGAGAAAAGTAATTTTCTGAAAGTTTTCCACTGCTTCAAAATTTAATTAATTGCTGCATGGAACTCGTATAACTTTTAATATGGCTTATCTTGAAACATAATTTCTATAACATTGTAGTTGTTTTAGTTTTCTTGGATTAAAATAATGAGTTTAGCGAATTTTTTTCATGATTATGTTTAATAATTTCCATTTTATCAGAGATAAATTCTGAAATCGGTTTAAAATACTATTTCATTTATCTAGGAATAAATGAATTATTTAAAAAAGAATAAAAAAATGTAAAGAAAATTGATAGTAAAAAAATACATTAATAAACTGAAGACATTATTTCTATATTTTTTTTCTTATTTTAATTCAATCTTTATTTATTTTTTTATTTTTTGGCTTCTGATTTTTATAGAATTGTAATTTTAAATATTTAAAACTATGTAATAAAAATTAAAATATATTCTATATATTGCACTCCCTACTCTTTTTTATACGGCAGAATAAAGTTTTTGGATTCGTCAAAATTTTTACTTTTGCTTTTTCACGATATTTCGAGACTTTGTGAATGCGTATTGATCAATTTAAAATGATGACTGACTGTATGTGTGTGCCTACGTGTGACAAAAATTTTGGGCAGGTCTAAATCAAAAACTAATGCACAGAACTTCTTAAAGATATATATTTACTTTCAGCTTGAGATAAATTGGTGTCCATCTACTTTTTGTGCATATCAGCAAACAGATGGAGTTACTAAGCTTTGCAACGTCCCTCATTTAAAAACTATATCTAAATTTTTATAGTGTGGAGTTGCAGAAAACTTAATATATGCGAGCCATAATGCTTATTCAGTTCCAGTACATACTGGCCGACAAATGGCACTACTATTCTGGAATTTCTCCCTTTCATAAGAAGGCTATATCTCAGTTTCTACTACGTATAAAAGCATAAAATTTAATACGTTTAAGAACTAGTCTTAGCATCAGTATGATATCTGAGTGTCCTCTTTCTGTTACGTTTCTAATCTTTTTTTTTTTTTTTTTTTTTTTTTTAATACATGGAAGGGAAAAAAACAATATGCTCCTCTGACAACTTTCCTACGAACCGTGTTTTTTTTTTTTTTTTTTTTCATGCATTCGGTTAATGTTTTAAAACTTATTTAACGTTAAGTAAAAATGCGGAGAAATTATTGAAGAAGGATGTAACGCAATTTATCTAACGCATATAACATATAAACTTTTCGTAAACTCATCATTCAAAGTAAAAATTAAGGCTCTTACGCTTAATCTAAATCAAAATTTTAATAATAAATAATATGTTCCCCCCAATAAAGAAGAAATGTGGAATATATCTTAAATCATAATCTGTTAAATAAATGTTAATTTGAATATTTCTTAATTATTGCTTTCTCAAAGAATAAGTAGTGATAAAATGTGACGGTGGTTCGTCCAGAATGAACATATCGTAATTATTACGAAAAGCGTACCATCAGAGTAAAAGGCATGTTCATATTGAATTATTATACTAATTTAGTAAGTCGTAAAATGTGAAGGTATTTCGCCCAGCCGTTTATTACCATTATTATTATTATTAAATATTAATATTTTATTATTAATAAAAAGGTATCTTGAATATATATTAAACTGAATACATATATATTATACTCCTATACCTTATATTTAATACATTACATTATTTTTGTACATATACATTATTTTATATGTATATTTATTCATTTAACTTAATATTTTATAGGTTACATTCGTACTCTCAAACCATGGAAAATATTTATAACAGGCTTCCACTACATACATTTATTGCAAATTTACATTATAGTCTGAATTCTTTATTATTGAATTTCAGTATGTATAAAAACTTCCTCAAGATAGATATTTAATAGCATAGATTCCTTACGTTATTAATTATTAATGCTAGAACAAATTATTCTAAAGTCAGAGAAACTCTAATCTTCTTTTCTTGAAAGCTGGAAAGATTTTTTTTTTTTCTTTTTTGTAAACTAGACATGCTAATTAACAGAATGTTTCCCTCATTAAAAACTTTTCTATGATTCTCTGACAAAAAATTTAATTCGTTGCATTCATAATTATTTCAATCTTTCCAACTATTTTAGTAAGTGATGAGAGATTTAAACTTTGAACTTCTTTAACTGTTTTTAATTCTCATTTACTTTTCTTAAAATACACTTCTTTTAGTCTAGATTTGTGATAAGAGTATTCTAATAAAATATGCGAAAATAAAAGGATTATATTATTTTACTTATCATTTGTTATAAAAGTGTAACTCTGCTATTTTTTTTTTTTAAATTATGGAACTTAAAGCAGAGAAGATATGGAGTAATTTTTAAATTATTATGAAATAAAATTGTGCTAAACAATTCTTCTTCTTATTATTATTTTTTAATTGCAAATTAAAGTATCCTTTTAATACATATTATTGTATCAAAAAGCATCCTCATCTGTGCATTTAGGGATGCATATTCATGTTTGTATATTCATAGAATGAATGTATGGAATTCAGTTTTAGATAGTTCTCTTTTTTATCTTTAACTAGGATCAGAAGTCACAATAAGTATTTTTTCTTTTTCCTTTTTCTGCACATAAAGGTAACTAACGTAGATTTCAAGCTACTACATATATCCATGCCTGAACAGGGATTCGAATTCGACACTTTTAACCAATTTAACGTAATTACAAGGTAAACACTTTTACAATTCCTTTCTTCTATTCAAAATGCATATTACTTCTAAAACTTTTCCAGTTAAACATTCACACAAAGAAACATTAAAAATGTCGTTTTTTTTTACATACTTTGAAATGAAATGAAGTTTTGTATATTAGGTGCTAAAACTTATTTCACTTCATTATCCTAGCTGTGATTTTGTAAACCAAATAATGTAAAATGCAATAATTTCAGTTAAAATAACGAATTAGTGAATTTTTATACGCGGAAACTTGTTGTTATTACCAGGTTATTAATTTAATTAGGGAAAAACGCCAAAAGAAATAAACGGGTTTTTTATTATGAATTCGTTTTTGACTATTTTAATAAAACTAATTAGGAAGAGTTTTAAAGAAATAGGAATAGATGTTGGAGGTTGTAATAATCAGAAAAAAAAAATTTCATTGACCACCCTTTCTTCACAGGACAGGGGAATCACTGCAGAATGAAAACAGCTTTGGCAAATTCGATGAAAAGTAGTTATTCTGCGCTTATAAAACGATCTGTTTGTTTTTAATCACCTTAAAAATTAGTTTTCACTGATAACCCGCTTTCCATCGAAGGTAGATGTTTAAGCTTAAGATAAAACAAACAGCTTTGATAATTTTGGGGAAAAACAAAAGACTAGAGAATTTTGTGCAAATATTTTTTTCTGAAAGGTTATTATTATATTGAAAACTAGTCTTCGTTGAAAATTCGCTTTTCTAATGGCAAAAAGCATCACAGAAAACAAACAAATTGCTTTGACCGTTTTCAGGAAATGCTTGAAGACTCTTTCATGCAAGAGTCGTTCTCACTTCTATTAACCGTCATTTTTTATACAAAAGTTTTTGTTATAATGCATAAAACTGTAGGCTTCTAATACTAAAGTTAACCAAAGATATATATGCATTTCTGGTTTCTTGCTTGCAATCGTGGAACACATAAGTAAACTAGTCAGGCTTGCTGGAAAATTCTTTATTTAAAATCCATTTCAGAGCTGGGGATCCGAGTCTGATAAGGCAATGAAGATTTGTGGGGTCTTGAAGGCGGCCTCGCCATGAACAGCAGCCAAAAAAAGAATTGATATCAAAATTCTCCACCGCTATTAATTCCCGGAAACTCAGTGTATTGCTTAATGAATATCTGCCAGTAACTCTGCACATATCTTTCTAATAAATCCTAATCGCTTTCAACATTCCTTGTTAGCAGCGGTAGTTTTTTGGCTGCATTATAAAGCTATAATTTAAAGTATTTTTGCGACGAGGTGCGTAAATAATAATTTGCTCTTTACTAACTAATTTTTTATTAATTAAAACTTCTACATAGGGGACGCTTCCCACCGTAAAAATACTGACTCTGAAAGATATATGCAGCGTTATTCGAAGATATTCGTTAAGCAAGGCATTGAATTCCCGGGAATTAAGAGCGGCGGAGAAGTTTGATATCAATTAGTTTTTTGGCTGCCTAAGAAAGGCATGAGTTTTTGCTGGGTAGGGTGATTTTTACAATAGTATTGTTTTTTATGAGATATCACTTCTTTTTGCAGGTTAAGTATGTGCTTTTATAAATATAACACGTATGCATAATGGGTGTAATACATCTATAAAATTCGTGTGAATTATGCATATATGTAAATATATTGTTACGAATTTGTAAATATATTAGTTATTTTTATGTAATTTCCTTCTAAGAGGCTTAATCAGATTATAAAATTTTAATTTTATGCATTTCTATCTTGTTTCCGCGTTTTAAAAAAGCTCGTTTTTCTTTAAAAACAAGCTTCATCGGGGCAGGTCATGACCTTGGTGACGAATTTGCCGACTTTATTGCTCCTTGACGACTTTTTGGGTGGCCTTGGTGAAAAAATCTTTATTATCGATATATCGATTGTCGAAGCTCTAATTCGATTTTTAAGGAAGTTACTGGAAAATTCCTGATTAATAGGTGACTGTAAAAGGGATTCCGTTCCGACCATTGAGATCAGTTTCTCGCCAAGACATTGCGGAATAGAAAGCTCTGCTTTACAATGTCTCTGCCACTGAATTGCAGCCTTATTGCTGTGTGTTAATGCTATGGTACAGTTAATGTTGTGATTTTTATGTTGTCAGCGGTTATTTAAGCGGTGTTTTCTGGAGAAACTGAAGTTGATACTTGGTTTACAGACTGTAATATTCCAAAATATTCAGTATGTAAGCTTTTAAACCTCTGCAAGATTCGTCTTTCCTTCACAAACAATACACGAATCCCAAGTACGCAACAATACGGTTGACTAATGCATATACGTTATGAGAGTATGTAATACTTGTAAACCATGTTTATTGGTAAACTACCATTATCACCATTGGTAAACCATGTTTATGAATACGTATTTATATGATGCGTGCCTTTTATATTCATATTCGAATGAATTTGTATTGTATTTATTCTTTTCGACACTACTTAAACTCACTTATGTCATTTTTAGTTCTTGTAATTTCAAAATTAAAAATCTGAAATGACTTCACTCGATTTTAGTCACTCATTTAGTAATTAATCACGTTTGAAAAGGTTGAATCGGGAGAATAATTTAGTAAATAACCTAAAGTGAAAACTTTTTCATTTGAAAAATGTCCTGCCATCTGGCGCATTTGGCGATTTGTACACACAACGAGAGCCAACAATAGTTCAATCTGAAGAACAAAGCATTTGAGGGGTTTTTCGCACGTGTAATTCATAAACAATTTAAAATTTTTTGCTTTTAATATAGCAAAGCTCGTGGCCAGATACAAATTTCAGAGAGAGTTCAATCTTAAGTACATAGTATTGAGTGTTTAAAATCTAGTATAATCAAAAAATTTTCGACAAATCTGCAAAATTTCGGGGGTTGCATGAATCCCCAAACACACTGCTTTTACCTACGGCCTTCAATATAGTTAAATGTTTCTTACTTAATTTTACAGTTTAGCACATGGGCTGTAAAGGACTGTCAAGTGAATATCGTCTAATATAAAGTACCAAAAGGGAAAGGTAAAATTTGAGTATCATTACCAAAGTCCGTGTTCGAATATAATGGAACGCAATTTATTCGAATTTTTTGGGTTACCTATAAAAGAATTATGATTGATAAGCACACACTTCTTTGTCAGTAACGTAAGTACATCTTCAGTAACGGCCAAACAAAAAAATCAGTTTCAAAATCAGTTTTATTCTGTTTTAAGTAATTTAAAGCACTTTAGTTTTTTGCTCCTATAGGACATGATACATGAAAATGTATCCATGCTTCCTTGTAAAAGAGGATAATACTCACATAATGTTTCCTAATAATAATATTTTAGCCAATTATTATATCATTTTATAGCAGTTTTTTAGTTTATGTATAAGAATTCTACTTTGTATCCGTGTAAAAAAAAAAAAAAAAAAATAAATAAATAAATAAGTTTTACATCATTAAAATCTAGGTAGTTGTGTGCCACCTCTAGCATACTTATTAAATTTGAGCTGAATCAAATGCAGCGTTTAGACGCTGCATGCATACCTTCATCACTATAAAAAATGCAAAATGAATTCAGGATACCTCAAAACTCACAGAAGCACTAAAATGTCATATTTGAATTTTTCCATGATAACACTATTTCTCTTACATAATATATGATCGGAAATTCATTATATTTTTTTCTTCCATCATCCGTAATTTTATAAGGTTAACAAATTGCTCTTTTATTTAATCCTCTGCTTTACTTTTGTCAAAAGCCTACTTAGCGCATCCTTTAAACATTTATTTATTACGAAATTTGGCGATAAAGATCACTCTGCGTATTTTAATCCAATTTTTTATCAATATTTTTTCTTATTAGTAAACATGTTTCTTATAAATATTTAAAAAGAAAGAGAAAAACTGTCTTTAATTAATTTATTTCTATTCATTTTGTGTGCGTGTGTGTGGGGAGTAAATAAATAAATAAATAAAATAAAATAAAATAAAAACGGTATTTATTACTGTTTAATGTCTCATTAAATGTAGAAATTAAATTTATTGGAAAGGAGCGCAATCCCTTGATGAATTCACGAAATTTTTGCGTTAAATATTACAAAATCCAAATTTACTACCCTGTATATTGACCAAAAAAATTTTTGCTTGCAAAAGGCACTAATACAAAACAGAAGGAATGTTCATGCAAATTTTCAGCTCAACAGCTGCAGAACTCTACGCTCTAGGCTTGTCAAACTTAACAAAGAGAAGAGAAAGCAGAGAAGAGTAACCGGCAAATTTCTGGTTTTCAAAATTATATTACTCAGGCACCTTAATTCAGATCGTCTTGCAAATTTGTATATGTTTTGTCTTAAGGGGGCTCAAGGGATGCTCAAGGCCTGTGCAAAAAATCATAGGTCTTGGGAACCAGGGAGCTGAGAATCAGGTAGTCGAAAAGTCCGAGATGCTATGTCGACATAATATACACTTCTGGCGTTTCGCAAATAGCTTTCCTATTTTGTAAATTTCATTTGTTTTTCTTAATGTTTGTTTTAGCTTGGCGGGGCGGAACGCTACCGCGTTCCTATATATATATATCTTTGGTTGACTTTAATTTTTGTTGAATTTAACTTTGCAATTGTTTTGCTTATAAAGTTATGGGAGATCTTTTAAAACTTAGTATTATTTGAAACAAACATTTTCAATTAAAACTCCTGTAGAGTTCCCGTTTTTCAATATCATACGTTAAAAATACTTTCAATGTGAAATAATCTTCTCATACGTAAATTATTTCTTTTCCGGGAAATGTCTTTTAATAAAAATCAATGCATTAAGCAAAAGCTGAGTTGTAGTGGAAATCTCAGTCTCTAGAAATTCATCAGTCACAAAAACACGATGGTAACAATTTTATGATAGTGACTAAAACAGTAAAAAGCGCGCTATATAATCAAAAAATGCAACAACTTATTAATATTAAGGGGGACACCATTTTTTTTAATTATTATTTATTGATGAATTGCAGTAATTATTTTTTCTGAAATTGAAGCTTGTTTGACGATGAATTTGAGCAAGAAAAAATCTTTAAAAAAAATTAAATAAAATTTTAAAAATTTTAAATTTAAAAATTTCGATAAATTTTACATTTTTTATATCTCATGAACTAATGGTTCAATTTGCAAACTTTTTTCACCTTTATATACAGAAAAGATTTATCTTCAATTTGTCTTCAGGATTTCTGATTATAATAGTGAATTTTTTAAATATTAATTTTAGTTTGAAAAAAGTACTTATTTCATGCATAACTTTTACCTCGATATGGAATACCAAAAAATTTTGCTCCTAATTAAAAATCTCGAAGATAATTTATTAAAAATACACTACAGAACTTATGTGAAAATTTTAGCCATGTATCTCAGAGGGAATTTTAGGAATAACTTTCTACGGTTTAGAAATCATGAAAAATTCCATTCTGAGATAAATGGATGAAATGTTGTACATAAGTTTTAGGAATTCAGATTTTAAAATTTATGCTTCAAAAGAGACATATTTATGCAGTATATGCATGTTATAATATATTTTAATACGTACAAAGTTGATATGGCAGTTTTAAATTTTAAATTAATAAAATTTGATGATATATTTAATACTGCATGAAATAGAATATAATAATTTTATCCAATATCCATATCTACACAGGCAGATGATATTGTAATTGCAGATATAGAAGTAAACTGAAGTTCTATATTTACAACCAAGGTTTAAACTGCATTTTGTAAAATGCTTTTCTTTTTAAACGTATTATTAGTTTTAATAATCTTTAATGAAATTGAAATTTGTTCTCTATCGCTAAACACAGGAAAATGAAAATAGAAGTGATGTAATAAAATGTAGAGGGTAAATAATTGGGGAATTAATAAATTGTTAATGTAATGTTTTATCTTTCGATTGCGAAGCAGTTAAACATGTATTAAAACAGACATTTGAGAATCATCCGAATAACATTTTTGTCATCTAATTTCCGGATTGTAATTGTCCAATAGGAATAATGCATTTTAACTTGCTGATCAAATAAATATTCTTTTAATAATGTTTCCTTGCTTCTTTAATTAAACGCTTCAGCAATTCCATTACGATTTCATGTCGTATTTTCTATTCCTATGATGGTTTATTCTGTTTATTATTTAATTAAATATAATGATATTATTTGTAAATGCTAATTTGACGCATATAAAATTGTTTATGATAGCAAAACTGTTTCTTTTTAGTGAAATACATTTGTATCTAATTAACTAAAAGATGCGATAAGCTGAAATGCCTTATACATGTACCACGAAGTTTCTGTGTAACATTAAATTCAATTTTGTTCAAATAATGATAATTTAACTTTGATGTATGCAAATATACATTATGAAATTAGCATAAATAACAAAGGTTATATGTACTATTTTCACTACTTCACTCTGTTTCCTCGAACTTCATGCGAGAGGGTGAAATGATTGTTGGAATATAAATTATATTTTGCTTATACTAATTTTGTTGCATATATACCGAAGTCTATTTAAATTTGTTTAAAAATAGGAAAATACAGTAACTGAATATACTATTGTGAGAAATGAATTAATATCTAATACTTTCATATTGTTTATGCTACAGCAGAAATAAAAATTTCATTTAGCACCAGTTAATAAACTAAGCAGTATAATAAAATAACTTCAAAGAAGATAGTTGCGTAATTTTTAAGTTTTCATAATTTTGTAACATTAAAATAATTGAGAGAACATAATTCTGTGGAAACAGTAAAAGGAAAGAAAGAAACACGAAATTGAAAAATATTTAATTTACATATAAAATAATTAATTTCTTAAGTAAAATTTAACTATTTATTTCTTTCCAAACATATGTAGGAAAGTAATATATCGGAAATATTTTATGTAAAGTATTGTAATTATGATAAAATTTGTTTTTTAATTTTAGTGTATTTTTACGTTTTAAGGCCCACAGAGTTCTATTTTTCTGTGTTTACGATGATATATGTATGTATGTGAGTGAACACGATAGTGTCTGAATGATTTGTTTCAATGAGCTGAAAGTTGGTACGTACATTAAATGAACTATATAGATTTTGGTGAATCTAGCACCTATAGTTTTTTACAGGGATAAAAACAAATATTCCTCATCATTATGACCTACGGATTATGGGCATAGGGATATGAATCGTCATATGATTAAAGATACTGATAACGATTTTTACTTTCGAACATACATATGTAAGAAGAGTATTGTAATCATGACAAAAATTCGACTTTGAGATTTTGCTGTCTCTATACGTTTTGAGGTCCTTTGAGTTCATTTTCTTTTTTTTATGGTGATGTACATATGTATATGTGTGAACACGATAGCGTCTAAGCGCTTTGATCGATTGGCTGAAAGTTGGTTCGTATGTTAAAGGTCACCGCAACACGAATCCTATTGATATTGGTAAGTCTAGCACTTACAAATTTTTGCAAGGATACAATAAATATTCTTTATCATTGTGGTTCATGGGCTTAAATTACTTAAAGTGCGATATCGTCTAAATGCCTTGTTCGATTGAGCTTTAAATTTATATACATGTTATAGGTCACCATTGCACAAATTGTATAGATTTTGGTGAATATAGCATTTATAAATTTTTACAGTGACACAACGAAAAATTCTTTACCATTTTGAGTAATGGATTCAAATTGCTTGAAATGCAATGGCGTTAAATTAAATACCATACTAATTGGGGAAAATACACAAAAACCCTATTATGATTTTTTCTTTTGTTCATTAAAGGACTTCTCTTATTTTAATTTATTTAAACAGCCATCAATTACTAAGGATCGAATGGAGCCTTTTCTGGAATAGAAAAGTTGCACACGAGAGTATGAATTAACAGCACTTATTTTCAATCATTTTTTAGTTTAACCCCTAAACAAGTGGTAAATCTTTGTTACAATATATAACATCTTCTATATATGTTCAATCTGATAACCGGACAATAATTGAGGTGTATAAAAGGAAAAAAATAATCTTCAAGAGTAGATTTTTACCTGAAATTAGGTTTCTATTTACACTGAAGTGGTATTAATAGAAATTATAAAAAATAAAGTAACATACGATTATTTTATGAAAATTTTAGATTAAAAGATTTATCTCTAAAAAACAAACTTAAACTTTATAAAACTTAAGAGAAAAAAGTAGTTTATGAAAGAATTTACAAATATATTGGATCTAGGAAATAAAAAAGCTATAAAAGGAACTTATATTAATTACAGAATATAAAGCATCTATGGCTGTTTAAAAGAAAAAATCGATTTAAGTTTTAAAAAATCTGGAGTGACTCTACTCGACTTTCTGAACATTAAGTAATTAACGGTTGTATAAAAAATGTAAAGTAAGAAAAATTAAATAAACAAAAGAGAAAATTATACTAACTATACTGTATTGTTGACACGTCAAACGTGAGATATTGGGATTCTTATTGGTTAACCCCATTTTTGAGCATGTAAATATACTTAAAACATATACATGGGTCTTCAAATTTAAGTATATGTTGTTTCGGGGCTACTTTGAAACAATACATACTTATTTTTAAGAAATCATTTTTAACAGTTAGTAACCTGTTGCAGAAATATAAAATACATATTCTTTTAAAATTTTCCGGTAGACAAAAAGTGCTAAAGTTGACAACTATAAATATAAATTATATAAGTATTTTGTTTACTTAATTAACATTTAAAATAACATTAAAAAGCTAATCTAGTGCATATATTTAAATATTCTACTTCTAATTTAATTAAGATCAAATCTAACATCAAATAAATCAGTAGTACTGCTTAAAATTTAAGTACAGCAACTTGTAATGAAGTTGGTTACATTCCTGCTTTTATGAAAATTAAAATGAAAATCTTTCAGAAGTTATAGTTTGTTTTGATTTATGTTCGAGATTTTTATCATTGAATCTAATTTGTGTATTTAAAATGGGATATCTATGAGCGTCTCTACATACTCATAGAAACATTATTTTAATATTATTTTATTTTATTACAAATGCAAGTAAAAGGAACTGGCTGTGTGTATAGTGAAGAAAAAGGATTGGAGACCAAGAAACGTCAATAAAAATGCTACTGTCAAACCTATAATGAGTGAAAAGTCCAGAAATCGTTATAATATTCGTGTTATGTAAAAACATATCGAATCACTGTATCGAAGGACTTTCCTATTACTTTCACAAAATGTCATTCATATGTTGGCTATATTTTAAAGAGAACATTTATAGTAATACAACAAAAACAATTGAGAGACTAAAATTCTGTGTAACATAATCGGTTTCAAAACACAAATTCTATCTGGTTATCAATTTTAACCGTTCGCTGTCGACACATTTTCAAATAATTAAACAGTAAGCCCCAATTTTGGCATTCCTCTAAAACATTACTGTATCTAACAAAATATATTTACGTATTCGTGTTAAAATCATTTAAATGTTATTCCCAGCAATTCATGCGGTAAATGCCACTATCATATACATATACGCCTACGACACTTAAAGGTGCTAAACAAGAATAAGCATTTTTTTTTTTTTTTTTTTTTTTTAATGTAATGCACTGTTTTAGAGGACACCGCCCCCCCCCTCCTTTTTTTATACTATATTTATTTATTTAACTTTTTGATGTTATTCGCAAACACTTGTCCGCAAAGGATTAAACAAAATACACATATCTTTTTATTCTATTTAAATGATAATATTTAATTATATATATTTAATTATATATATATATATATATATATATATATATATATATATATATATTTTTTTTTTTTTTTAACGTTTCAAATTTCCTACGTGTAAAAAATGAAAATAAGATTTTTTTTTTTTCGCGTAGAGAATTATTGTTTTTTAATCATTCTTATTTTTATTCTTATTTTTTTTTTTATTCTTATTTATTTAATTTTGTCTTATTTAATTTTATTTTATTTTTCACTCACTTAAAAACATAGGTATAAATGATTTTGGTTTTTCTTAGCAGATTTCTTTGGTATACATCAAGAATATATTTTTTTGTTATTATTATTATTAACATGAATATTTTGTAAGCTGGTATTAAGATGGTTTATTATTGCTATCTAAAGCATAGTACTTGCTAACATTATTATTTTCAAAATCAGATTTATCACCACTATTTTTTAATAGAAATCTGTCATATTACTTTTTTGTGATTAAATAAAGTAAAAATTTTATTAGAATATTTCTAGTATAAAGTCTCCGCCGAAATCGGGACACTGGACAACTATGCTATAATCCACAAATTCCACATACCAACAGCCATAATGCCACCAGCGGTCCTTCTTTCTTAGTTTAGTTTACTAAAATAAAAATTTATAACATCGGTTATTGGACAGTTAATTATTCAATATGTTGCCACTTTGTCTGATGTTATTCACACAGCTATTTCACGCAGAAACACTGAAAATTATTTTAATTCATTAAAAAAGAAATTATCAGGAAGTTATTTTAAATAATTATAAGATAAAAAACTTTTTATAAACCATGGCTTTAAATTTTCTGTAGAATCATAGCTATAGAACTAACTACATTAGCACTTTATCAATGCGTATTGTTACAAAATTGTAAATAATTGTATTTATTTTTGTATAAATTCTTTCAAAGAGGCTTAGTAAGTTGATAAAATAAGAGGCTTAGTAAGTTGGTAAACGTTCGCAATTATGAAAGAAAATATCTTCATGTGATAAATCTAAAATGTAAAGCCATTTCAAAGCCTCTCTGTTGTTTTTACTCAAAAATTGCTAATAAATAATAAAATCGTATTTTAAAAGATTCGCAAAATTCACAATATTATTGTCACAGAAGAAAGCGACGATCTGTTTTCACAGAATATTTAATGATGATTTATTAAATATCACCAAGTTTGCTCATTATTTATTGCACACACGCATTCTTGTGTATGGATAATATTTCTACATAAAATTGTTATTGTTTTATGGGTATACCTTAAAACTTTATTGAATGTAATTTATTTCTGTGTCTGTCTTCCTTGTATTTAAATATCATAAGATTGTCGCAACAGCATACTATCACAAGTGAAGTAAAACTAGTATTATATGCTTTTAAACTTTTGATTATAAAGGATATATAGTATTATATTATTGATCTTTTATTCATTAAACTTATCGCTAAGATAAACGGATAAGGATGGTATCCTGTTGTCGTGTAATTTTATTTACAAATCATTTTTTATTCTAACTCAAAATCATGCTGCTTTTATAACCAGATAAATATAACTACGATTCAGTATGGAGTACTATAGATTTTTTTTTTTCATTGTGCATGAAAAGAAAAAATCGATTGCTTCTGTTTAATTGAAAACATGCTGATGTGAGGCGAGTCGTATTAATCCTGGACGACAGGACCCATGCCCCAGCCCGCCCGATTCCTGCTCTTCGATGTCTTTTTCTAGTCAATTTTGCCCCCTTGATACTTCCGGTGCGAGCGTGTTTTTTTTTTTTTCTTTAACACACTTGACATTGTGAGTTTTTTTGCTTTTCTTCCCATGCTATTTCTATGGGGTTTTTAGCCTTTTCCCCCTCTTTTCCTACATTCTAAAGTAGCTTTGCCTCACCGTTTTAGTTTAAAAGCTGTTTTATTTAGCATAGATGTCTTTTTCTCATCCCATTTGAATATTGCACCTAAATTCATAAATCATTTAAGGCTGTTTTTAAATTTGAATAGTTATTTTAAAACGTTTAGGTTACTTTCCCCCATGCTACTCTTTGAATTTTATTGATTTTAGTTAAAATTTTCAAATGGCGCCTTCTTATGATTTTCAAAATGCCCTATTTGAACTTCCTGCAATTATTTGTTTTTAAGCTGATAACAAAGAAGCACGAAGATACACAGATAACAGGCTAAAAAATTCACTTTTATGTTCTAGCCACCTCAAAACGAGTAATTATAGCAAAAAAACCACTTTCGAAAATTAGGTTGCAAAATGATACTTTATGCACCAAGAATGGATAAGAAAAAGTAAATAACATTTCCCAAACATTTTTTTTTTTTTTTTTTTTTTTTTTGGGGTGGGGAGAGGGGCAGGGAGGGCAGGATATAATTACGCTTTTCCATCATTCCATCAAAAAGAATATATTCGCTTAATTTTGGGTAGGTCTGTTTGTTGCCTGTACACTGCAAGTGGGCCTAAATCGCCCTTCAAGGATTTTCTTTCGAGTAGTTTTCAATATAATCTGTATTATATCCGAGTTATTTTCTGTGTTCTGTAAATAAATGAACGATGCTTTTCCTACCATATTCGTACGAAATATGCGTTTGTGCGTATAAAAAGTCTGTGTTAGTTATACTTAGTGAAGTATAAAACTGCTATGTGCCAAGAATAAATTTCACCCATAGATGTAATGCTTATGAATTCTTTTGTAATTCCATGTTCACGAATCGTTCTCCGATCTCAATAAAAAGTTTCAAGTAACTATGTGATGGAATATAGTTTAGAAGAAGAAGAAGAAGTTCTTGCTAACATCTCTTTTCAAGTTGTGCTGATAACAGACAAACATACCCACACACACACACAGAGACAAAAAGAAAGAAAAGCAGACAGAAGACAGAAGACCAACCACTAAACAATCTAATTTTCACAAAACTAAATTCAAAAACTTGTGTACACTCAATATTTAAACTTTAAAACTTCTTTACGTATCATAAAATTGAAGACAGCACAACCGGTTTCGAAAGGACGTGGCTTTTCTTCTTCAGGTGCAAAAAACATGTGCTGCATGTGCCTTGGTGAAAAAAGCAAGGATTTCTTCAGTCTTGCTTTTGTCTCCAAGGCAGTAGCACATGTTCTTTTGCACCTGAATAAGAAAGACCAAGTCCTTTCGAAACCGGTTGTGCTGTCTTCAATTTTATGGTGTGTAGAGAAGTTTTAAAGTTTAAATAATCTAATTTTCAATTCAGGGAAAGCTGAAAACGAGAAATTGTGGAAGAAAAGAATTTGTTTCGAAATTTTGACAGAAAAACAAACATTCTCTATATAATAAGATGGATAAGATAAAGTAATTGTGCAAAAGTTATGTATCAATTCAGTTTCTAAAAAGATAGAAATTGCAATGATATGTACAAGTAAGACAACTTCGTATTTAAATTTAGATTCTAGTTGGTGAATTGTTTATCTGTAAGCAACCAATTATTTGAACTTATCTTCTTACGCGTTAAATGCAAAACAAATTGTTCGCGTTCTACCCTGTCTACTCTAAATTAGATCTAAGACATGAAATGCAGCATTCTGAGGACAATTTATGAGCTTCTTGGAACAAGAGAGTATAAATTGCTCATTAAGTTGGTCTTTAATATAGATAAGAGTTTCATTTATATCTAGAAGTAATGATATTGCTATGATAGAGAATTCTGATTTTGATTATCTTATAGCGTGGATGTTTTAAAATAAAACATTGTGTAATAATTATAATAGAGAAAAAGAAGAGTCTCAGAAAAAATGAAATTTCCTTAAAATAACAAACATTCCTAATTCTAAACCTTTTTGCATTTTTCAATTAATATATATATATATATATATTCATATAAAATTCTGGGCTTACCTATTAGCAAAAATGCCAGGGAAACATTATAAAATTACTTTCATTCTTTCGTTAAAAAAAGAAATTTCTCGTATATTTATTGATAAAATCCGTATGAAAATGGGTGTAACAAAATTTACAGATTTTGTCATTTAAAGAGGAAAAATGGGAATTTCCCGTAAAAATTTAATGGACTTTCCACTTTTTGTAGACATTTTTTTTTTTTTTTTTTTTTACATTGTGAATCACAAGTAAACTTACTGGGTCGCAATACATTTTATGGATTTTTTTTTACTATAATATAACTTAAAATTAATAATATTTCATTTTTTATTAATAGTAATTTATAAACTATATGTTTTCTTTAAAGCTGTTATTGAAGTTAAAGGATTTCTCTTTCTTATCTTATTTCCTGTAAGATTTAAATTCTTATGTACATAACGGTTTAATTACTTTAGTGTATTAAATGTTTAAAAAACAACAATCTGATAAGGTTTTTCTTCTGTTTTACTTTGTATTTTTCAAATGGGAGTACAAAATCTACACACATATGAAAACATACGGTAATGCTTATATAAGAAATCTTTTGGCATTTAAGATATTCTTTTTCTAATCCCTAACTTTTTTAAATGCGAACATGAGTAATTAAAAAATAAATAAATAAAAGAATAAATGCCCGCTTATATATATATATATATATAAAAGAAAGAAAAAGGGGAAAAAAATGCCTGTTTCGTTTTGTTATGATAATTTTTCTCTACACTACTATTCAAAAATTATTCTTTCTAAAAATAGAAAAAAATATATAAATTTTTATATTACGGTTTTTATTTATTTATTTGAAGCATTTTATTACATATAAAGGCATCTTCACTTAATTTCCGGTAGAAATTAAAAATTAAAAATAATAATATTATAAAAAATAATATACGTAAGAAAATGATGAAAGAAACGTGACCAATCATGTTGCCATTCAAAATGGCGTTTATTTAGAATGAAGATTTTTTTTTGTAAATATAAAATAAATATTTTTCAGCCAGATATTGCTCAATAACACCTTTCTCTCTCAGAAACAATCATTAAAAAAATATTCCTTGTGTGTAATTGAAATGTACTGCAGTTGATAAAAGGCTTTAAAACAGATGACGCTTTATATATATATATATATATATATATATATATATATATATATATTTCTCATACAACTAAAAGCTTAAGATTTAAACATTAACACCATTAATAAATTTTATTTTAATTTGTCCAGAGAAACACTATATTAATTTCCAAATGTAACATTACTATAATGCAATATCTGATTTCTTTATAAACTTCACTGTATTTCTTTTGCTTATAACAAAAGGAAATGCTTTTTCTCCACGCTATTCAAGAAAAACATGTGTTAGAGACATTTTAAGCTTTCTAATTTATTTCAAAAAATAAAAAGAAATTGCAATTACGGTGGCTTTTATTCTTTTATTAAAATCGGCTTGAAACATAATCTTATACTTTTTTTCATGCATTCGCTGATTTGAAAACGCTTGTCGAGACATACCGAAGGAAATGAATACATTGATTATTTTCATTTCTCTTTTTTTTTTTATTTGAGCTTTTTACATTCCAATTTAAATTCGAGTTAAGAGGACTTTGATTACCTCGAACTAGATCAATTGATCTTTTAAAATCACCAAAGAGACCAGAAAATACTTCTTTAATTAAACTTCTCCAGTTCTCCGGCGGAGAGGAGAAAAAAAAGAAGGAAAAAAAGAAAAAAAAAATAAGCTGAAAACCTCACAAATATTGAAAATTGAGCCATTTTGAGGGAACACTATTTTTTCCTGCGCTTTCGCTCTCCCATAAAAAATCGAATATAGTGATTAAAAAAAAAAAAAAAAGGCTACATGTCATGTACAAATCAAGATGGAGCACGTTTTTCCTGTACCCGATCGCAAAAAATAATAAGAAATCATTTAAAACATAGTCTGTTTAATCAGAATCCATTGGCTGTGGGTTTTTTTTAACGGCTAATTAATACCTTGTATATCGGGTGCTGGTACCATTAGAAACAGGCACTTGGCTGCGCCAAAAGCTTTCAACATGGCATCAGCAAAAGCCATCAACGGCCATTAATATTCATTTGCACGGAAGCTTGCTTTATAAATTGCTGATTCCGACATGAAAAATAAAGATATGTTGTTCGGCCGCCGCGTTTAGCTGTAATTAAAACTCCGTGTCGAACATGAGACTTTGAGAAATCAGTGGCCGTCGTAATCATGATATATTTTCTGGTTTGGAGTTACAAGAACAAGATGATTATGACGTCAGAGGAATTTAACTTTTAGTTACGAGATGCGAAAGCACTTTGGCAGCCATGTATGGTCAAAAATAGAAGCTCATTTTGCTTTTGAATGCGAAAAGTATTTCTTGCTTCATTTACATCTGAAAAGTTCTTGCTGTATTATTTTGATTGTATAATGTTTAAAAGTCGAATTGCCGAGACTATTTGAATGCTTATTTCGGTAACCGTAACTAGTTAACAATCTCGAAAACTGAAACTTTTTAACAGTTCTATTTTTATATACAATTCTTTGGATCAGTTCTTATCGTATGGTTATTTGTTTAAAAGTAATATACGCAATAAACTGTTATTAAATGATGCTACATTTTTAAAATGCAAGTTAACGCAATTTCTCTTTTCGCTAATTCAATATTTCTAAAAGTTAAACAACATTAAGTGGAATCATTTACTGCCATTCTATTATTTATATCTCTGAATTCATTTAAAAATCCGCGGAAATTTGCTGTACAATCTAAATGTGTTATATGTTTAAAATATATGTTGGTATATTAAAGATAAAAAAAAATACATGTAACGTTTTAAACGAAATATCAAAATCTCAAAATCAAACTTTAAAATAAATCATGGTTTTATTTTGTTAGTTTTATTTATTTATTTATTTGTTTACTTTTCTTTTTATTATTGAAAAAAAAAATCATGTTCTTATTCGAATCCTGTTCTTAGTCAGTCTAAGAACATGATTCGATAAGGATTTATTCAACAAAACAGTATTAACTATTAACTCTACTTCTTTTATTTAGGACTTTTTGCTAGTGTTCGGATACTTTTGTTACCGACTGTATGCTATATATAAATGTTAATTTATGTATTTATTTATGTATTTATTATTATTACGGAAGAATTGAAACGGTTAACAATTTCAGGGGTGGTGGAATATTTATATCCCTCGTAATTTTAATTCCAAACTGCAAAAAATCACCCTAGAAATTTTTAACAAAAATCTTACTTTAATAATGCATTTATTTTCTTTTAGACTTGCTTATAAATTCTGATGGCAGTTGATTTTTAAATAAGCGAAATTATATTTCGATTGGCGCCTATTTTCAGCAAATAAAAACCATGGGCAAGTACTGCAATATACGTAAATGACATTTAGTTATTTGAGTTTCATTACGTTGGTTAGAAACACTCTTAATTTAAAGTGAACTAAATATGCATTCACATTAGGGAACAGCTTTAGTATGGAACCATACTGGCGAAATTTAAAATTTGGTGGAGAAGTAGCTCAGAAGTTTCTCGCCAACGTCTTTATTTGCGCAAGTGTTATCAATCTTTTTTAGTAACACTGATATCATCGTAATTCATTCATTTTAGTACTAATAATAGTATCTTTGAACCACCAGTTTTCGTATATATCTCACAGCATTTCATAAATATTTTAAATTATATTATTTTTATATAGTATACGCTTCTTAATGAGCTAAAGGTAATGATAAAATCTAAAGATGTAAATGCAACAGGAAATTTTACTAAAATATTTTACATTTATTAAATTTACCTTATATCTCAATATTTGATAGCTAATTTAACAAGCTCTAGACTAACGGTCAGTATTTTTAAATAAACGTACAGTTGAAATTGGCTACAGTGTCCTCGGTTACGTCGTCAACTTGCTTGTGGCATCAAAAATATTTGTGTCGCTCAATTATTCATATACACTTCTATGTTAACACAACTTGGTTATAATGCCATATTACCTCGGTTCTAACGCCAAAAATATACGCACATTTGACTTTTTTTTTTTTTTTGTGTGTGTGTGTGTGTGTGTGTGTGTGTGTGTGTGTGTGTGTTTTGTTTTGTTTTTTTCCCTTTTCAGAGTAAATCAGATATATAAAAATATAAATTGAAGTTACTTTTCCGTATTAATTTTTAAAAGCATTACATCTTTGAGAAAACAATGCATACATTATGCTTATTATATGTAATTTTGACAGTAATAAACCCATCATCTAATGTGAATTACTTTAAGTACATGAGGTTATGTTTCTGGAAAATGATTAGTGTATTTTAATAATATTTCATAGGCCAATTGCATTCTTATGTTCTCTAATAAAGATAATTTTATTTTTATTATTAAGTCAGTTACGTAGAGCAATTCCCCTTGCTTTTAAATCAAATTCGGTCATTACGTACCTTGGTTATAGAATCAGAACCCTTGGTTGACGTTATAGCCGCGTTCAAGTGTATCTGATAAATTTATTAATTCTTGCCTTTTTATTAGTTCACATTGCTGTTAAAATCATTTAATATTGGTTTACAGAATATTTTTAAATATTGTTGGTATGATGTTACAATCTCTAGAATGATTCATATCAGAATCGTGATCTCAGTAAAATTATGATACTCTCTTATAAAGATAAGTTAGATTATTATTGTTGCTCACCCAATACAGTTATAAATTTTAAATTTAAATTAATATTTTTACTTTTTTTTTTTCTGTTGTTGTTCTTATTACTATTAATTTTTATTAAAAAATGTTGAAATATAAACGCTGAAATTCCTTAGGAATATTTTATTATTATTATTATTATTTGCTTTTGATTTTAAAAATATCTATTGAATGAAATCCGAATTCAAATTTGTTCCATTTTTAAGTAAAGTGGCTAAAATGTAACCAATGCCTATTTCACTTTACAAACCTGCAACTGGTAATAAGTTCTAATCCTTTGATTGAAATTTGCAATTGTTTCATTTTAATGTTTCTCAGTCACATTCGATGAAAATCAATTCATTTCACTTCCAATTAAAACTTTACAATCACAGCATAATTTAACACCGCATCGCTATGCCAATGCGTTAATGCTTTATTCCCAGTGTGTTATGCGGGACTGATGTGATGAAGACAGATCTGTTTCTACTTTTCAATAAAAGTAATTAATATTTAATTTGTTGCACAGATATTAAAAGATTTTAATAACGTATTCTTTTCAATCTGCCTTAAATGAATTATTAATTCTATTTAAATACTTATATAACATTGAGTTTAGCAAAATCAACAGAAATTGCAATAAAAATATAAACAATAATAATTTTCTTTAGTAGATGTAATCAGAAAGAGGTTGAGTTTAGTTTGGCAATGCGATAAAAGTGTATGGTGAGAGGGGGGTGGGACGCCTTGCGTAGGGAACTTTTTAATTGAGCCTATGAATAGTTACGTCAATTTTGAAGAAGAGTGAAACAAAATTCGGAATAGTTAAATCGACTTAAATCACAAGGAAATAAATTAAGAATCTTCTGTTACCGGTTTGTGATTAAGTATAACTTACAAAGTTATGGAAAGCATGAATGTAATTATTAATGTTTGATTTGTTTCACAAATCTCACAGCTTGTTTCATAACTTTCATAAGTGTATAAATTTCAAAAAAAATTTCAGAGAGTAACATAAAATTTCTGTCGCATACATAAAAATTTTAAAGTAAATTTTGTAATTTCTGAAAGAAAAGAAAAAGAAAGAAAACAGAGACAACCGAAAAAAAGATAGAAGAAAAAAAAATCTGGCGAAAGCGAATCAGTGTATAGTCCCGACATGATTAAAATGCTATTGAAAAATTTAATTCAAATTATTTAAAACTAGAATCGCGATATATATATATATATATATATATATATATATATATATAAAGAATGGAATAAAAATAACAACGAATCAGCAGAAATAAAGCTTCCAACAAACATTTTAGGATAAGACTGTAAGAATGATAATACTCCAGATATAGGAAAACGACATTAAATAAAATTTTAATGTACTAACATTAATTCCACATCTATTTTTAGAGTTAAAACTTGTGTACTTAAATTCGATAAATATACATTTTTAGATTAAACAGAACTTTCAAACACTCTTTTAAATTCCTCTTTGTTTTGCACAAAATTTCAGTGCACTAGGCGGCGGTAGTATAAGAATTAGGATCCATTGATTACACCAATTTCGAATGCCATTCGTAGCGGTCTTTCTAAAGAATCTTAGCCCGTATTTACTCGCGTTTCAGAGTATTTACTGAAAACTCTGAACAGCAACGTCGATGAGCGCGACCTAGGTTCGAACTAGACATTTTGGTCAACCAGCTTCCAGACCAGAATCTCTCGGCCACTGGTGGGACGTTAATAAGGTGGTTTTAGATTCAACAGAGAAAACAAACATACATGGACAAACTGCCATGTTGAATCATATGTTGGAGAAGTTTTTATCAATCTTATTTCATATATATACATATATATATAAGTTTCTGGATGAACGAGTTCAATTTGTCTCATTGTGAACTAGTTGGCATAGGTGGACTCTGCTCAGTTCCCCATCATATGTATATTCTCATAAATTTCTAGTGCAAGGTATATTATATTTATATTAAGAAAAATGAATTTGATCAAACGCTTGACATCCTGACAGAATGAAGTCCCCGCTTATAGGCTACCCACCATTCAGTTCGATATATTTATCTCATTCTAATTTATTTTATTGGGGGTCAGTTTTGTAGTTTAGTTTTCATGCTACGATCTCCAATGCAACAATCCCCAAAATGCATATTTGTAATATCGCCCAAATTTGCTACGTTGATAAAATCTTAAATTTCGAATAACTTACGAAATTTTTAAATTAAAAAATTCATGATCAGGGATGTTCTTGTTCATGTCAGTATCCTAAATTATATTTTAAAAGCGTTTTGACATCTTTACAATGAAAATATCTCTCTAAATGGACGTTTATACGAAATTTTGCCCTATTCTGCCATATTAAGTAAATCATAAATTTCCAATGACTTAAGAAATTTTTAAAATGGAAAATTCATAGTCGAGGATGTTTATACCAGCATCTTATATAATATTTTAAAAGTAGTCTGGCATCTTTACGATGAAAATATCTTTCAAAGCCGACGTTTATGCGAATTTTTGTCTTATTCCGCCTTGTTAAGAAATTCGTAAATCTCAAATCATTTGCGAAATTTTGCCCTATTCTCCCATGTTAAGAAAATCGTAAATTTCGAATAACTTCTGAAGTTTTTTAATTAGAATGTTGCAAATGATAAAGGTTTGTGCCAGTGTCATAAATAATATTTTAAAAAGTGGTCCGACCTCTCTGTGATAATTTCTTCATGAGATATCGTGTACGAAGACAAACAAACTAACATACTAACACACTAGCAAACTAACAGACAAAAACAACTAATTTGTCAAAAAATAACACTTTAAAACACGTAAAAAATTTCTTTTAAACATTTTTAAAAGAAATTTTTTACGTGTTTTTAAGTGTTATTTTTTTAACAAATTATTTGTTTTTATACACGTGTTTATTATATGTCTCTATTTGAGATGTGGTTTCCTAAACTAACATATACCCTATAGACGGGCACCATGCCCATTTTGATATTTTCAGATTCCTCACACCTGAAAACGTGTAAAAAAAGTCAAAAAACCGAGGTCGAAATATTTCACTATTACCCAATTTGCTCATACCTATAACATGATGAGGAACTAAAATTATTCGTAGTGTAGATACAGTGATTTGTTTTCAGGTAAATATATTTATAATTTATCAAAAATCATTCGAGAACTCAAAAATTAAAAAAAAAAAAAAAAAAAAAAGGAAGTTTTTACTGTTTCTCCTGGAGAAAGCGCGGGTTACTGGTAAACACTAAAGGTTCTAAAGAGAATGTCAACATTTGTGATTACAAGAAAATTGTGAACTCAAAAATTCGCTAAATCTAAATTTTTTTATCAAAATCATTCAATTTCTAAGAAAACCATATCTCTTTCATATTTCGACACAAAAGGTTAACAGCGAACGGAAATTTTCCTGAAGATGACAGAAAGTCTAATGGATTTTCCACCTCAAAAAACATTTAACTCAAAGCTCTTATCAAAATCATTATATCCATTTCCGATTAAACCTAATTTCCGCCACTTGGTGCAACTGGCCGATAATGGCTTAAGAACGAACGTGAATTTTCACGAAAATGCGGGATAGGTTTCTCATCTCAAAAAACCCTTAATGCTAAGTTTTTATAAAACCGTTAGAGTTTGTTTATTTGTTTTATGAGTACATAAGATTTTTTGCTTGCCTCTAAGGCCGCTTACGTCTCAAAAAATCCACACCACAAGGAATTACAAGTTTTATTACAAGAACAATTACATGAACACATAAACAAGGACAATACATCCATGCCTTTTCCGGGATTCGAACCCAGGCCCAACAGTGTAAGAAGCCAGGAACGCTAACCACCACACCGTCTGGGCGGCACCATTAGATCCATTTCCTAGAAAGTTTCTGTCGTAATTTTGAAATGGGCGGAATGAAGGCTAATTATGAATGTTAACTTTCAAAAGATGAAGACAATTCAGTTTAAATTGTTATTTAAAAGAAAAAAAAAATCCAGATTTTAAATATTTATTGAAATTGTTCCAGCAGTTTCCGAGAAAAACAAATTCCATCAATATTGTTCCCCGGTGGAGTGAGTATTAACACAGCAGTGACCGAGGATATGTTAGTCACTCGAGGCATATGTCAGATAGGCTTCTCATTTATATATATATATATATACATATATACATATAAATATATAAATTTATTTCTATATTTTTTATTAAAATTGTTATTTTTTTCTGCTATATTTTGCAATGAGCGGAAAAGAATTAATAGTGAACGCTAATTTTGGTGAAGATCAGGTTAAGTCAGTTGGATTTGTCATCTCAAAAACCACTTAGACCTAAGTTTTTATGAAAAATTGTTAGAGCCATTTTTCAGACAACCAAGTTTCAGTCATATTTTTCAACTGAAGGAATAAGGGTTAAGAACAGAAGCTAATTTTCCAGAAAATGAAAATAAATCAGATTTGTCTGTCGTCTCAAAGCAGCCTTATTTCTAAGTTTTTAAGAAAATCCTTTTTCTGCCACATTTCTCAAAGCCGAGGGTTAAAAATAAAAGTTAATTTTCCTAAAGATGAGGAGTCAAGTATTTTTGTCTTCTCCAAAAAACTTTAATCGTAAATTTTTATCAAAATCGTCAAGTCCATTTCTTAGTAAAATTTCCAAATTCTGTCCAATCAAGTTTTCCTCCATAAAACTCTTAATCTCTGTCATTCCTGAAAATCATTATATCTATTTTAGAGTAAATCCAACTTCTGCAATATTTTGTAACAGGAAGATAAAGAGCTAAGAGGAAGCACAAATTTTCGAATAAGATACTGAAATTACTCGATTTTTCTCTTCAAAACACCATTAACCTCAAACTTTCATTAAAATCGTTATATTTATTTCCGAGTAATCCCAATTTCTGCCATATTTTGCAACTGTCCGATAAAGGGTTAACAGAGAGCTCAAGATTTCCTGAAAATGAGGACAAGCCTAATCAATTTTTCATTCTAAACATTTCTTTACTCCAAACGTTCATGAAAATCGTTATGTCCGTTTCTAAGTAAACTCAATTTCTGATATATTTTGTAGCAAACAGGTAAAGGATTAACAGCATACCCCCTTTAAAAAAAAAAAAAAAAAATTATGATTATAAGGACAAATCAAATCGATATTTTACTCCAAAAAACACTTATCCCCAAACGTTTATCAAAATCGTTATAACCATACTTTCGATAAAACTCAATTTCTGCCATATTTGTCGGTTAAAGGGTTAAAGAAAATGCGAATTGTTCTGAATACGTGAATATGTCTAATTGATTTTGTACCCTCTGAAACACTTAGTCCAAAACTTTCTTCAAAATCATTATATCCATTTCCCAGTAAACCCAATTTCTGCCGTAATTTGAAATCGGCTGATAAAAGGTTAACAGCTAGCGGGAATTTTCCTGAAGATAAAAAAAAAAAAAATCTAATGGATTTTTCACTTAAAAAAATATATAATTCCAAACATTCATTAAAATCATTATGCCCATTTCCAAATAAACCCCCCATTTTCTGTCCTTTGGTGCAACTGGCCGATAAAGGGTTAACAGCGAAAGCGAATTTTCTTAAAGATGAGGATACGTCCGATCGATTTATCACTTCAAAAAACACTTAACCCAAAATATTCATTAAAATCGTTATATCCATTTCCAAACAAACCCAAATTCTGCTATACGTGGCAATTGGTCGATAAAGAGTTAACAACGAACGCAAACTTTCATGTAAATGAGGATAAACACAATCAAAAAAGCACCCCTAATAACACTTAACCTCAGTTTCATCAAAATCGTTACATCCATTTCCATCACAATTTCTGTCATATTGGCCGATAACAGAGCGGGAATTTTCCTGAAGATGAGGATGTGTCCAACCTATTTAGCTCCCTCAAAATAATAATAATAATAATAATAATAAATAAATAAATAAAAATAATCCCAAATTTTCATCAAAAACGTTAGATCAATTTCCAAGTAAACCTAATTTCTGTCATATGATGCAACTGGCTGATAAAGGGTTGACAGCGAAACCGAATTTTACTAAAGATGAGGATATCCAATCGATTTATATCTACCAAAAAACTCTCTTAACTCTAAACTATCATCAAACTCATTACATCCATTTCTGAGTAAACCCAATTTCTGCAACTGGTCAATAAAGGGTTAACAGTGAAAGCAAATTTTTCCTGAAAATGAGGATACGGCCAATCGATTTAGCTCTCTAAAAAACTCATAATCCCAAACTTTCATTAAAATCGTTTTATTCATTTCCGAGTAAATCCAATTTCTGCCATATGATACAACTGGCCGATAAAAGGTTAACAGCGAACGCAAATTTTTCGTGAAGATGAGATATGTCCCATTGATTTAGCTGCCTAAAAAACCCTTAAACCCAAATTTTCATTAAAATCGGTATATCAATTTCCGAGTAAACCCATTCCTGTCGTATGGTGCCACTGGCCGATAAAGAGTTGCGCCAAACTTTCATCAAAATCGTTACATCCATTTTCAGATAAACTTAATTTCTGCTGTGTGTTGCAACTGGCCAATAAAGGGTTAACAGCGCAAGCGAATTTTCCTGAAGTGAGGATATATCCAGTAAGCTCCCTAAAAAACACTTAAGCCTAAACTTTCATCAAAATTGTTATATCCATTTTCAAATAAACCCAATCTCTGCTACATGTTGTAACTGGCCAAAAAAGGGTTAATAGCGAACGCGAATTTTCCTGAAGAAGGCAATAAGCTTAATCGTTTTTTCGACCAAAAAAACAACCCCTAACCCCAACCTTTTATCAAAATCATTAGAGCCGTTCCCAAGATCCCCTGGACATATATATATATATATAACAAGACACGTGGTTTACTCGTTTAATATAAGAGGATGATATACACTTTCAAATAAATTTTTAAAAGTTTGTTAAGTATCTAAGTTTGTACATCCATTTATGTATCATTATAAATAACTTGCCGATTTTGGTGATTAACTTACCCGCCGAATACACGAATTTCTTGAATGATAAAGGATTTGTAAACAGAATTTTTTTGCTTAGTATAAATATTGAAATTAAAAAGAAAATAGACATAGACAGCCATTTTATTGTTCAACTCTCAAATTATTCAATTATACAGGTATTTCGAGTCAATCTTTCAGTAAATAAGAGGTCGTTACTTAGGTATAGAAATACAGTTTCATTAATAACAAAAAAGAATGTAGAGACTAAACATGCAACAATTATTTTAGATTGATATAATTAAGCGTGACTCTTCATCACACACACAGACGCAAAATAAATAAATAATTAAATAAAAATACTTAAAAGTGCAGTGTAAAAGCAGTAACACACCTATTTTAATAAAATTTGAAACGACTTCAGAAATTTGTATTTAAGAAAAAAAATTAAATTATTCAAAAATTTAAAACTTCTGAGACATTAATTTTTCGATTAATCCATATGAGATGAACTCATGATCATGATATAAATAAAGTATAAACATAAAAATGACATAATGAGAATGAAAATTTTGAATAAAAGTAAAATAAACAAAAATAAATAAATAAAGCTAGTTTTTGAAAGCTAGGTAAAATAATATGAGAAAACCATTTTTTACTTATGAAGTATAAAAAGAAATTTCACAAGTCGGAAAAACCACTACAATCCAGCAAAACTGAGAAACATTTTAAAATTTAAAAGTATACTCCATGTTCAATCTGATAATGCATTAACTAAACTGTGCAAATTTACGAAACAAAATGGCGGCTACAGGGAAAGTTTAGCTTTGCTTTGTAAACGAATGATAAATTCTAAACCTCCTGTTGAAATTTCAATATGTTTCATTTTAATATTTCTCAATCATACTCAGTGAAAATCTATTCATTTGACTTCGGATTTAAACTTTACAGTTACTGAATAATTTATCACACTATCGCAGCGCCAGTACCTCATTACTTTATTCCCCAATGTCTTACACGTTGGCTGATAAGGTGAAGACAGATCTGTCATTACTTTTCAGTAAAAGTAATTAATATTTAATTTGTTGTACAGTTATTAAAAGGTTTTAACAAGTTACTCTTCATAACCTGCATTAAATCAATTATGAATTCTGTCGAAATATATTAGGTAAATGTCAGGTTCAAGAAAATAAATCCAATATGAATAAAATGAATGAAACTATTTGAAATAAATCGACTTTTAAAATTTGTTTTAGGTTACAAACTTATAGTACACACATCTGCATACGATTTCATAAGCAATGGAATTTACATATTTTACAATCAAATAATTTCTCTAAATTTTTTTTTTTTTTTTTTTGTGATATTTAGATTTTAAAAAACTTTACACATATCACAATTGTTTTATGACCTATTTGGAATATTTCTAACTTTGCAATTCTCCATACAGCGTTTTATATAAGCTTAATCAATGACGGTTACATATCTGAAAAAAAAAGACTTCTACTGAATAAACGTTAATCAGACAGTCCAAAAATAATCCTGGTCAACAGTGATATTAGTGCGTAACAATTTCGAACTTTTTCTTATTGTATTTGAATCGCTGATTCCAAAAAATTGTTCAGATTTGCCCCATCAGCTTTATTTTTTAGCTTATCCGCATTATATGTCAAATAAATCATACTTTTAACAATAAATATATAATAAAAATTTGAACAATATGTTTCAAAAGAGCGCCACCTTTCATCATCAGGAGCAAATTACACCATATTACCTTAACCAAAAGTAAAAAGACTACAACTTAAAAAACTCCAAAAAATAAATAAATAAATAAATAAGCAAAATGGCACATTCCAGTTTCAAAAACATTGAGCATACTCTCACCAATGCAATGCAAAGAGTTTTCATCATCGTCATGTACAATGAACGCCTATTCATTTACTCTTAAGTAAAAAGAATAGAACATACAAATAATAAACGTAAAAGCTGACGTAAAAATTAAGCATATCATTGTTAGCGCAAGCTGTTTTGCTTCTTCGTCAAGTGTAAAAGACATCAAAATTATCATCTAATCAAAAATCATAAATATCAAATTATCATCTAAAACAAAAGTAAGAAGACTACAACATAATAATTATAAACAAAACAGCAGATTCCAATTTTTATAACATTGAGCATACCGTCATCAGCGCAAAGTGTTGCTTCATTATCTGGCGCAAAGAGCTTCGTATTACCTTAACATCAAGTAAAAAGATTACGACCTAGGAATAATAAGTAAAATAACAGAAAGCCACTCGAGTAACACTGAGCATCGATAGTTCAGTGCTACTGAAAATGCAATCTGCTATATTACTTATTATTTCTTGGTCCTTTAAAGGTTGTAATTGTTTATTTATTTATTTTATTTTATTTATTTATTTATTTATTTTTATTTTTATTTATTTATTTATTTTTGTTATTTTATCCAGTGCCAAGTCTTCTAATAAAATATTGTATTTTGTTGATTACATAGAAAGCAGAAAAAAATAATGATAAAAAAAAAAAAAAAAAAAAAAAAAAGACAATAAATTTTTATAGTAGTGGAAAGGATTTGTGGATATATTTAATAATGATTAATTTATAACATACAAAATGGTATATTTTTGCTTATCTATTATTAAAATAAACGAATAAATAAATAAACTTTCTCAAACTTGTTTTTGCATTCAAGATAGTAACTCGCGATTTGCTTGTGATAAAGTAAGGTTGCGTCCTTTTAATACTTGTCCTGCAAATTTTATTTATATTAAGTGTTAAAAGGTTTTATTTATTCTATTCACAATTAACGAAGATTTGAATTATTATAGTTGAACCTTTTATATAACCTAGAGTATCAATTACTTAATTTTTTTTTTTTTTAATTCAATTCTGGATTGAAAATGTTTTAGAAATTAAAACAATTTAGTTGTAATGTGAAACGTATAATTGTTTGTAAAAATATGTATAACTTAATTTTACATTATTAATTAAATCTCCAAGCTTGCATGCAATAACTGAATCTTAAATCCTCGGTGTAAAAAAAAAAAAAAAAAAAAAACTATGATTCTCTATATTAAAGTATAGGTGATACTCACATCAAGGATACTTGTAAATTTTGTAGTGATCGGCAGAAACAACCAAATAAAACCTCCTTACAAAAGGAAAAGAACAGTTTCTATAGTTCAACTGTGAACCAAATCTTAATTTAAAGATGTCACAGATTTTCGTATTCTATATATTCTGCTTCTCAGTTTTCCCTTATACTTAAAATAGGCCATAATAGTAAATCTTGTCGTCACTGATTTCTTCCGTCCTAAGATCTTTTCGTTTCAACCTGCCATTGACATCAGTTTGCCTTGAATTCATCAGCTTATCATGTGATCTAAAACACATATATATTACTGTTATTATTATTGTTACTATTGTTGTCATTGTCATTTTTATTATTATAAAAGAAATTTTATATTTATTTTTATTAAATTAGCTTGTGCGGTTATATCTGTATGATAAGTATAAAGGATTTAAGTCCATATTCTTGATTTTTCAGGAGACGAAAAATAAAGTTAAACTAACTGAAAACATCAGAGGAATCGATTAGGAAAAAGGGATTATGTTGATTTATACCCTTTATACCGTTCATTTATTGTCAACCTTCATTTAACAAAGGGGAAAAATTGAATTAAATATTTTATACAAAGATTAATGCTAAATTTCTGACTTGAATCTTTTTTTACCAATGGATTTTCTCAAAGACTAAATGACATGGATTTAAATCCTTTATACCAATCGATAGAGAATTTTTTTCTGGGTCTGACTATGTACTTAACTCAAAATCGACATTTTTGGACTTAAATCCTTTATGCTTATCAGTACAGATATATTTATGATAAAAGTATTGCTTGTGATGAAACAGTGTTCTTCAGATTTATTATAAATAAGCATAATGGGGAGCAGGGTTAGTCAACTTTTTTATACCTACTATGTACCTCTGTTATTAATAACGTTTTCTAAGCACTCACTGGTTCCATTGTAATGGTGATTTATAAGTATGGATATAACTTTATAAAATTTATAAAACAGAGTTACAGCAAGTTAAACCATATAAAAATAATTACTAACCAAATACTTTATGTCGGACTTCACTAAGTTTGGCAGAGTAAATCTTTATAATATAACATGCTGTAGTTTAGTTTATCTTTTTATTTATTCTTTCCGTACATAGAAACATGAAGTCTGATGAAATTACATTTAATTCATTAAATTATTAAGAAAATCCCTAAAAGGCTGATACTGAATTTTACTAATGCCTAGTGAAATGTTTAAAAAATACTTTAACATTTTGACAAATTTCCATTTCAATGTTTTTCGATAATTAAACTTTAAAAAAAAAATAAAGTGCTTCAGTATCGGACAAGGCCCCTACTGCACTCCATGAAAGCTGAAAGCCTTCTAGTGGACGATAGGGACCGGGATGACTACCATTAAGTAGATCGTCAAAAAAGTTTTTTTCTTATTAATTAAAGTTGTAACTTTTCTTGATTAGCAGATGCACTTAAACAATATATTCTTAAATTGTTCGTGCCACTGTTTAGTAATTCTACAAAAATCAGATTAAGTTTGTAGAAAACATCCTGTTTATACTTAACGTACACAAACATCAAACCGTCTCAATTATATATATATATTAAAAACAAAAGCTATTTTATTTACGAGACAAAACTTTAGTTAAAATACGTTCAAAAACAAAATATACGTTTAAAAACATTTAAAATTTAGACGTTTTGAAACCCGTCCAGGATTCCTCGTCAGTATCACTACAACATAATTTCCAAGCATTACATGAATACACAAGGAATTTATAGAAGTACCGAATATTAAGGAGCCAGTGCGCATGCTTCATTGATAGTGTAGAGAAGGCTGGCAGTGTGCCAACTCTCAAGGAAAATACGTGATTTATAATTATCATAGCCAGAATTTAGAACTTCTATATTATCGAAGTCAGGAATATGGTCGGTTTCTATTGAATGGATTACAATTTTAGAATTTTAATTTCAATTTTTATATGACCGTCTGTGCTCCTGTAGTCTAATTCTTGCCATACGGCCAGTTTCACCTATATAAACATATTTACAATTTTTACAAGGAATTAAATATATTACGCCAGTTAGATCCAAAGAAGGGGTTACAGGTTTAAAGTTAAAAAGAAAGTTTTTTAATTGTTTAATCGGCCGGAAAGCAGTATAAATATTATGTGGTTTAAGTATTTTAGAAATAAGTATATATAATAATAATATAAGTATATGTTTATATATGTGTTGTATAATGATAATATAGTAGACATGCTAAGTTAAATATTAAATTTTGTTGTTGTTGTTTTTATGAGATTCTTTAAAATAAAGGGCAATTAAATGTCTACAAAGTCCTCATCATAAATTATGTAATAAAGCACTTTAATATGTATGACTTATGACGGTGTATTTTTCACTTGCTGACGCTGGAATTAAGGACTTTAATCTTCGCGTTTTATTAACTAACGTAAACTCATAAATGTTTGCAGAATGTAACATAAAATTAACTCAAATATAACATAAATTATTGTTTATTTATACTTTATTAAATATGAAACTTCTTCGGATACAAACTGACGAACCAACGTCAATCTGGGAAATAACCTCAAACCTTTACTAAATACTAATAATGTATACAAGTCACTAATAAATAAACATAATGATATGAATAATGCCAGAGACTAACACAATTTTCCGCTGACACAAATTTATATCCTCAAATTACTCTGAAGCATCTTTACGTTGAAGAACATCATTTAAACCGCGCTGAAAAGTATTATGAGTTAATCTTCAAATTTCGGATGTTAAATTCTTGGACGCGCATCGCATATTCGCAGGAGGTCACACATTGTTTATTATTCGACCGATAAAACGCGGGGGTATTAGGCATTTATATCGGTGCAATAAATCGGTGCAGAGGTCTAAAGCAACATTTCATGCTTCGTAAATACTTTTCGGCTCTGGTAAAGGATTTATAGCTCTTAGATGCTGTAAAAGCGATTAACTTAATGAGAAAAGGACCCCTGTGGGTAATTAGTAATTCGAGATGCAAGGACTTAGAAATCATAAATTTTGAAAAATGTTACTTTTAAAAGTTTGGGTTATTAAGATAAATGGGTTGGTTCTTTTTTCTATACGCAATTCTTGATGTTTCTATTAATGTTAAGGATGTTCTATTTATTACATAAAAGTTTTTCATTAACGGTATGTTTGTGTTTTCTTTTCACAATGATATATTATTTCCGAAGCTGGATTGGTTTAAAATGAGCCCGAGAAAAAAAAAAAAAAAACTTCGAACAAACTGAAAAATTTTAAAAAACGGTGCTTTCTATATAAATAATGCTGTAATATGTTTTAGACAAATTGGTTGTAATTATTCAATTAAATGCTGATTGAGAAAGAAATTTAGATGTAAAACAAAATAAGTAGGAGTTTTAGTTATTCACATTGTTATACAGTTAATATTAATGAAAATTAATTTTAATGAATCGTGTAAATGCCATTTAAAATAGAAAATAGAAATATTAAATGAAAAATACGCATTTAAACATACTAATAAACTTATAAAAAAGCTCCAAAGAACTAGTGTTGTTTCGGGTCAAAAGAAGATAGGACCCTTCGTCAGGCACGAGTGCAGAAAAAAAAAGCTGCGTTGCCGCTTTGAATGTCTACTTTGTTCGCCTGACGAAGGGTAGTGTATTCTTTCAACCCAAAGTTATTGTTGCGAGTACTTACATTTTATGGTGTTTAATCAAAGATTTGTATTTATTATTAGCAGACTTGTTTCATTTATTTTCTTTTAATAATAATAATAATAAATAGATATGCATATGTATATGATATTTAAAAACTTATTTTATATGAGCGAGTAAAAGCCTTCAAATACACTAAACTACATTGGTAAAACAGATTTTGTTGAGAAAGGGACAAACATATTACAGTTTAGAATACTCAAACTGGAGAGATTAAATGTTAAAAGATATTGATATTTACATAATAATGCTTACCCTATGAAAAATAGGGAGGTTTTTAATTATTTCATGAGATTAGATTATGAATAAATTATTGTTTACAAAAGACACTTTTTTGAAATATATTTTATAAAATCTGAACACTATGGTGTTGTGTTACACTTGTGCTACACTATGGAAATCCGAAAATAAATAAATGTATGTATCTAAGAGGATATCTCCTTATGAATCACTATACGCAAAGTGTACAAATAACCCAAGAAATCCGATTTAGCTATTCACTTTCTGAAATTACAATTAATTTAATTGATATTAATAAAAGACGTCACTAAATGACATCTATTTGCAATGCCACGTAATTTGGAACTAAACTTTTTCTCAATTCTTTTAAAAATGTTACGTGTGACAGATTTTTTTTCTTTTGTACTGGTGTGAAAATAAAGACGAGGTAATTTACAATGTAATATAAGATTATTATTATTATTATTATTATTATTTTCAAAATTTTGGAATTCTATAGAAATTTATCATCCACGAATGTATTGTAAAAATATCACTAATTCGGTTGAAAATTACAGATTTTAGAAAATCAAATATTTAATTAAATTCAAGATCATTTGTAAAGGCTGGTAAAAAGTGATTATGTCAGAGTAAAAGAATTACAATACAGTCACATGATCGGTATGAACTATAGTATATATATTTTTTTAATCTCTACATTTAAATTTATTTTAACAAAAATTTAAAATTGGGTTTAAGTATTGATTTTGAGATCAATTTCAAAAATCTTTTAATTAGTTGAAATTACAGATTTTTGAAGATTAAATGCTTAATAATTTTTTTTTCAACTTTTTCCCTTAAAATAAATTCCATAATTACAGTATGGGCAGAGCTATACAGATCTAGGAGATTGCGTGGCTACATTAATGCGGAGGCGTGGTGGAAGAAATGGAGAATTTTGGTAAATTTCTGATTTCGACATATCATACATAATGGCATATTTTCAAACATTTCCAATTTTTTAATCAGATTTATCACCATATTTTTTAATAGAAAAGTTTTATATTAATTTTCCGCGATTAAATAAAGCGAAAACTCTTGCAGAATATTTCCAGTATGAAGCCTGCCGTCTAAATCGGAAGGCTTGGCAACTATGGAAAAGGTTATAAAATATTTATGAACGTGGAACACGTTTTCAAATACGCTGCCAAAGGCATTGTAGGTGCGAGCCGCAACTAGTTTTTTTTTTTTTTTTGTAGGTTTATATTACACACACACACACATGTATATATATATATATATGTGTGTGTGTGTGTGTTTGTGTGTTTAAATATAGAAGCCAGCACAGTGGGCAAAACCACTAGTATTCATGTAAATATTCGTCACATATTATTCTACAAACGAGCGCCAATTTTTTTTAATAGAAAATTTTAATATTAATTTTCCGCGATTAAATAAAGCGAAAACTCTTGTAGAATATTTCCAGTATGAAGTCTCCCGTCTAAATCGGAAGGCTTGGCAACTATGGAAAAGGTTATAAAGTATTCATGAACGTGGAACACATTCTTCATATACGCTGCCAAAGACATTGTAGGTGCGAGCCGCAACTAGTTTTTTTTTTTTTTTTTTTTACACACACGCACATGTATATATATATATATGCGTGTGTGTGTGTGTGTGTTTAAATATAGAAGCCAGCACCAGCACAGTGGGCAAAACCACTAGTATTCATGTAAATATTTGTCACATATTATTCTACAAACGAGCGCCAATATTAAGAGTAATATATAGCTGAAGACTTTAGTAAGTACGTGCGGTTAAGAATTAGAGAACATAAATGCCTGAGATTACATGTTTACACCAAAATACATTTCTTGATTTAATTATGAATATATATATGAATGTTACATACCGAATCTCTCAGAAGTATTTGAACTGTTTTTTGTTTTAGTGTGATTATCCGTACTAGTGCTTTTTCACTCACATGCATTTTCTAGTTTTCGTGAATTTTAATATGTTATATAGTGTTCGGCTGTTCATTATTCGTATTAATGACTTTCTAAAATTATTCAAATACGTTCCCATTTCTTGTTTAAAGGCTTTTCAGTGTGTTACACTTTACAAAAATTTGGAGTAACTTTGAATTTGCACTGTAATTGAAGAATGCTGAAACTTGTTAAATTTAAAAATTTCATTATAACGTTTATTAATACATTGTAAGATCTAAGAAAAAAAAAATCATAAACACTAGTTGTTTAGAGTACATTTCAGTAACAATATAAGTTTTCCAATTGAACGATATTATTCTTCTTGAAAACCGTTTAATTTGTTTATTTCATTTTTAATTTTACTATACATGAATTTATTCTTAAATGTGCTATAAAATTTAATTAAATTTTTGAATATATTGCATTAATAATAATAATAATTACCATCTTCTGTCAGGAACGATTCCGGTTTAGACCGCTTCAAAACAGAGACTTTTGGTAGCCATTTTTTTCCCCTTAGAAAGGCTATGTATTTTCATTTTTATTTTTATTTATTTATTTTTTTTTTATTAATCTGCATAAATATTGCATCATTAGAAAGGTCTTTCAAAACTGAAAATTTTTTGTGCTTGCACTTTTTCCCTTAATCTCAATATGTAAAAAGATTTCAACGAAAGTTTATAACTGCCATTGCAATTCTAAAATACCCATGGAGGATAAAATTAAAATGTAATGTAAAATTCAATCATAAAAATTATGGGCTAATAGTTATTACATCATTTTCTTGCAATCATGATAATGTACTTATCTGATATAAACAAACAGTTGATTTAGTCGTCATATTTATCAAATTAGTTAAAATAAATAAGGTTACAAATAAGGTACCTAAGGTTACTTCGTTACAAATATGGTACCTTTCATTTGGTACCTTATTTGTAACGAAGTTTTGATTAGATATTTTAAAATTAAAATATGAAAACATAATTTCAAAATTGGACATTTAAATTTATGATTGTTGCCAAAAAAATTTACCAGTTATTGTTATATATATATATATATATATATATATATATATATATATTTTTTTTTTTTTTTTTTTTTTTTTTTTCTTGAGGGGGAATAAGCATAAGATAAAATAATGTTTTCACACGAAAAATTAAAAAATATTAAATTTGCCCATGCATATAAAAATTACTTATATTAAAAATAGTCGAAGAAGGAAGCGAAATAAGTACTGAGTTATATTACGATAAATATGATATATAATATGATACGTTATATTAGACCTATCGTCCTGGGTTAGTAGGTATTTTCGTTAAAATAAATAAATTGTTCGTTCGGTGCAACTTGCACATTACTCCCGTCAGGTACAACTTCCATATTAGTCCTGTCAGGTGCAACTTGCACATTAGTCCCCTATAAATATAGTGTCCAGCGAAGCAGGCAAAGCATTCGTTGATTCACTACCTTAATTGATTTCACATTACGTCATTTTTGACGGAGTTATATACTAGTGTAGAAATAATGCTGTTAAATGATGAATGAAAATTTTATATGCTGACACCATAAATTGAAAAAGCACGTAATGATAGTTTACGTGCAAAGAGGCAAGTGGTAATATAAATTATAACGTACGTTGCTGCTTTTATATTGACCTCATGCATTTATATTTTTCGTGTACTTTTTTTCACCTGGTGAACCGTCGTGTTAAAAACGCTCCTTAAGTGACTTCGATGCTTTTTTTTTCTTTGCTTACAAATTTTCTTTCATATTGATGCTCTATTAAACGAAAATCTAAGAAAATGCTCTCTACATTATTTAGAAACTATCCGGCCATGCATATATGTATATTTATACTTTATTAATTATATGCTTATATAAATCAATCATTAGTTGAATCGTACACATATAAAAAAATAAATTGTAAATTAAATCAATCATATTTGTAAACATAATTCATTCAGACACTTTAGAGGTACATACAGGTTTACCACGGACTATATCTTTTGCCTGACTCTTCAATAATATGTTTCCTGTATAAATTAAGGTTTTTCTGTATGAATGTTCTTGTGGAAGAGTCAGGGAAAAAGTCGGATCCATGGAAACTCTGTACATAGGTTAATAATGAATTTACGGTTAATTTAACCAGCTAATTTGGTGCAATCACTTTCATTAACTAAACCAGCATGTGTGTATCTTTACGTTATATGATCATGTATAGCGTTTATATATATGCGCTTAAAAATGTGTATATATATATATATACACTGATCGACATTGAAAATGCAACACCAAGAAGGAATGATAATAACGGAATGAAATTTGTTCGACACATACATTATAGTAGGAAGAACAATTGATTAAAATTTCAGGAAATTTGGAGTAATATGTACTGAGAAAACAGTACATAAAGCAGCGACCTCTGTGAGCAATAACAGCACATATCTGCCTAGGCATTGAATCGAACAGCGATTGGATGACATGTACGGGTAGAGCACTTCATGAAGCTTAAACACGATGCCACAATTCATCGATCGAATTTACTGGTGAGTGGTGGGGGGCCAGTCGCTTTTCAATGATTAAACAGTCATTTTCATTGGTGCGAGATCAGGAGAACGCGCTGGCCAGAGCAATAGTCGAACACATTCTGTATCAAAGAAGATCCAGACAATACGAACAACTTGCGGTCGTGCATTATCTTGATTACATTTTGAGCTACGGAGGCCTCGAATACAGGGCAGAGGAGCAGGCCTTAACTCATCAGAAATTTAATGGTCGCTGTTCAGAGTGCCAGGAATAGGAACATGAAGTAATCGAGACGTGTATCCAATGGGAACCCATAACATCATTGCAAATGATGGACAGTATAATGATGTCGAATCCCAGCTGGCAATGTGCATTATTCATAATGCCGTTAAAAACGGGATGCTGTAAACAGGATTGTGATTTGTCTGAAAAGTGACTTCAAGCCATTCTTGCGTCCAGGTTCATCGTTGATCACACATTAATGGAGCCCATATCACTGATGCAGTTTTGAGGGTAATCAGAATTTTGGTAGCTGCATACTGAGTCACCACCTGGATTGATGGTTGTTGGACTGGTCCCCCACCGCTCACCAGTAACTTCGATCGATGAATTGTGGCATCGCTTTAAAACTTCATGAAGTGCTCTACCCGTACATGTCATCCAATCGCTGTTCGATTCAATGCCTAGGCAGATATGTGCTGTTATTGCTCACAGAGGTCGTTGCTTTATATACTGTTTTCTCAGTACGTATTACTCCAAATTTCCTGAAATTTTAATCAATTGTTCTTCCTACTATAATGTATGTGTCCAACAAATTTCATTCCGTTATTATCATCCCTTCTTGGTGTTGCATTTTCAATGTTGAGCAGTGTATATATTTACACACACATTTTTTCGACGATAAATACAACTCAAACTTTAGAAATAATAAATAGTCAATTTTTGCTTCTAATATTTTTATTCCAGGCAGTAAATAAGATAACTAGTGATCTCAGTGTCTAATAAAACACATCGAGTGGAGTCAGACTTTTCAAGAGTTGTTAACAGACTGATAGGTATGACAATGTGAGAGGTCTACGACCACCTGCGAGCAGGCGAATACCATTTAAGAGGGAACAATAATTAATCCCGTTGACAGCCGTTGACAACGTTATTGTATGGGAAAAATTTGTTCCCACAATTACTCATTACCTAATGTAATTTTTTTAATTCCGTTTTCACAGTTAGAAAATTCATAACCGTTAAATTAGTACTCATTTTCGAAAAATTGATTTTCTTAAATTTTTACATTTTGAGTTCAAAAACTCGATTTTCACAAAATGCATTTTTCTCATTTTTTAGTAGCAAAATGAAATACTAAAAATTAAAAAAATCAATTTTTGGAAAATAAGTACTAATTTAACGCTTATGAGTTTTCTGAATGTGAAAACAGAATTGAAAAATATTCATTAAATAATGAGACACAAGATTTTCATTGATTAACATGGGCCACGGCTGTCGGCGAGATTAGGTATTGTCCGCTCTTAAGGATTTTTAGGAGGCACGAACAGACAGAGAATATTTACCGCGGTCAGTATTAGTTAAAGTAACGCATCGAAATAAGGGCGCAGAATCTCTATTTTGTGGTGATAAGTGAGAGTTGTCTACCTTCAAAATTTTCTGCGGGTCACAAACAAGCTGGCCGCTGAAGGCGGTTAATTTGTTATAAATGTGCTATAGAGAACATGTTCTTCTATATCTATATATATAAACGGCTAAGAGATTTCCTTGGACTCTGTCTGCGTGTGGGGTGTCTTCCTATATGCGCGATTCCCATTTGCGCGAAGTAATGAAAAATTCCTCTTTGCGTGATTTTTCCTCCTATTTGCGCGAACAAAGTAAAAATACAAGAATAGTACGAGTTACAAACGTTCTCAGATTCATACAAAGCGAGATAGATTTTTTTTTCTTTTGGTTTTCATGTGCGCGAAGCGTATATTCGTGCGAGATACTGATTGCTGCGAAAACGAGTTACCAGTGTTTTCAGATTCATGCACAGCAAGGTAGGGTGTCCAGTGTTTATTTTATTTTATTTTTTTGGTTTTTATGTGCGTGGTAGTGACTGCCTCGGAACGCGTTCTCAGATTCATGCACAGCGAGGTAGGGGCGTCAAGTGTTTATTTTATTTTATTTTTTTGGTTTTTATGTGCGTGGTAGTGACTGCCTCGGAACCGAGTTACGGGTGTTCTCGGATTCATGCACAGCGATGTAGAGGTGTCAAGTGTTTTTTTTTTTTTTTTTTTTTTTTTTTACGTACGTGGTAGTAATTTCCGCGGAACCGATTTACCTGACGTTCTCAGATTACCAAGTCACAAAGGAAGAAATCACCTGCACGGCCGGTCCTGCAATTTCCGGTCGCGCAAATGGCAATCGCGCAAGTGGTACTAATTCCTGTGTGGACGCAAGTTGCCACCGAATTATCATACTTTCGTTAATTTTAAAAAATCTAATTGCCCGATCAATTGGCACCTTATTTGTAACGAAGTTTTGATTAGATTTTTTAAAACTAATCAAAATATGAAAATAACAACCTGGTAATAACTTTAAAACTGTACATTTCAATTTTTAATTGTTGTCAAAAAAAATTTACGAGGTTTTTTTTTCTTTTCTTTCGGGGGGGGGGGGGGCAATAAAAGGGAATATGCTTTCACACGAAAAAGAAAAAAATATTATATATATATATTAAATTTGCAGAGTGTACTAATGAATTACGTTTTTAATGAATTTCTGTAAAATAGTACATTTAGATTGTTTAAAAGCATGCCTTCATATTTTTGAATTTATTAGTGCCATTTGCAGTTTGTTTTCAGAAGATTTATTTATATTTTGCACTCTTGCAAATATTTAGTTAAAAGAAGTCAAAATATTTATCAATACCAACCTAGTCAGGGAGTTGAAGCAAGCTTTAGGATCTGTGTGAAATTGTTTTATTTTTATACCACTATTATTCTAAAAAAAAAAAAAAAAAAAAAAAATTCTGTTTAATGTACAATTTTTTTTAATATTTACTTAAAGAAAATGTTTGTATTGAAAAAGTTAGCGTACATGTACTGAAAAAGAAAAAAAAAAAAAAAATGTATCAGTTACGCGTAATCGGGATTTATTACTATTATTTACATTCTTAGTAATTTTTATATACACCTTCATGCAGACAAGAAAACGTACCTCGAATCATGTATATATATATATTATATAGGTGTGTACGTATGTAATATATTACATATGCATTTGTATGCACAATATATTTATTTATGTGCATGTGGCATAAACAAATAACATACATAAATATGATGCTACATTTTTGAATAATTTAGAAGACTTTTAAAATTCAAATTTAAATTGTGATAAAAAAATAAATTAAACTAGTAGAAATATCTTCGAAATATGAATAATTTAATCATTTATTAATTTTATCTTACGAAAAATAAAATTCCCATCTATCTTGAGCCGATGCAAATACTTGAACAAAATTTTACAAGATTTCTCAAGTTTAAAAAACTTTTTAACATGAATTCACAAATTTTCTAATGATTAAGTGAAATTTAAGTTTTGATCGACTGGTATTAAACTTGCTACATCCAAAATATCTTGCTCCTTACCAAAGCTTTAGTAAATCATGATGGGGTAGAATTTCTTAATTATTCCCTTGCCTAGCAAGGATTTTGACTCAGTATCGATGTAATAAATTCTAAAGAGCTCCAAGGCAACAGTTTATGCAACATTAATATCTTTTCCCACTTGTAAAGGATTTATAGTTTTTGGATAGGGAGTCGATCAATTTAATGAGAACAGGACCCTTGTGAACTATCATAAAGTCGGCAAGCAAGGATTTAAAAATAATTATTTTATACAAGCAGATGCAAGAGGGGGAAACCCCTAAGAATCTAAAAACGAGCTGCAGTTTATTAAATGTGAAAATTTGAAGTATATTGCCGAGTAATTATGGTGTAAAGCAGTCTCATATATGCATGCATTAAATGAAATTTATTTGATAAAGATCAAATAAAGTTTTTTTTTTTTCTTTTTTTCTGAACAGTAATATAGCTGTTTTTCGTTAATTTATAATATATACTTCGTAATCAATATTCAAATATTCTGCGTTGGGTTTTCGCATTGTGGGTGAAAAAAAAATAATAATACTTATAAATTTTTATTTACTGTTGAGTAATTACAGTATTAAATAATATGATATGCATGTATTCAACATCGAGAAAAATATATACCGCCTTCATCCAGGGTTGCCAGATCTGGCCTTTTTTTTATTCAATAGTCACCAATAATTTTTATTTGAAACGTTTGACTAATCCCTTCGAAGATTGATAGCCTATTATGTATATCAAATGTCACTTCTCAAAATTATTGGTGACTACAGAATAAAGAAAAGGCCAGATCTGGCAACACTGCCTTCATCTAGAAGAAATAAGTAGTCTTTTTCCGAATCTCTAAACTAGAAGTAGAGATTCCCGGAGTTATGCGCATGCGGTAAATACATAACCCGGGTAGATGAAATGATATAGAATTTCTAGTCTATACTTTTTTAGATGGTGGAATAATATTATGAATATCATGAATATTATGAAACCTTTGTTTTCCGAGAAATTCTCGCTTAGTTTCTCAGAACTGAGTCATAAACCAAAATTATAGTTACTAAAACTCGCCTCTTGTGCTTGCATTTATTTGAAGATATTTTTAAATAAGTATGATCTCGAGTTAATATAGGAAAACGCTCTAGAATTCTAGTAGGGGTTTTTGGAACTCGATAGCAATGGAAATTAAACTTTATAAGGATGACATTGAACTATTTTTGCTATGGTCACAATTTAGTAAGAGGCCAGTCGCAGAAATTTTTCTCTTTGGACGAAACTTATCTGGTAAAGATATCATAAGATTTCTTTTGCTATTTCTGATTTGTAATGCATAGTAAATTAAAGTGTAAACTTGCCAAATTAGCGAAAAGCCAAATATTCACTAGCAAAATTTGTCTGATAAAGGTCACATTATATTTGTGTCCTATTTATTAATTTTAATACAACTAATATACATCGTAATATAATACATACTTTCAACTAAATGTTATAAATATTTGATTTTCTTCTTTTTGTCAATGCGAGAAATACCTTTTTATTATTTAAATAATTTTAAATATGAATTACAGCATGTAATTATGTGTACATGAATAAACCAAAATGTATCTAATGAAAATGATATAAGATCTGTTCCTTGTTTTTAAATACTAAAGTAACAGGTAATTGTTAAGATGTTCTGCAAAACATTTTAAATTAAATATTTTTAACATTTAATTTTTTTCTCTTTGTGAAAGTGCAAAGTAAATTTTAATATTTAACATTTTTTAAATATGTTTCTGTGTAATTACCGTAAAATGTAATCGGGTAAATCTCCAGGAACCTAACAATAACGTGTCCGATCAAAGTTTACAAGAAAGGCTAGATATAGCTTTTTTTTTTTTTTTTTTTTTTTTCCAATGTACTTTCATGCATGTAAAAAAATTACTCATTTACTATTTAAAACAAAAATTTTAAAATGACTGGTACGTCACTCTTCTGGCTGTGTGTGATTTTGTTCCAAACTTTATTTATTTATTTAAAATTTCACATCAACATTTCACAAATTAAATTTGTATCAGTACACTTTATATACTCATACTTGCCAATATCCTAATTAATATTTCGTAGTATTTTTAATCCCGCCTTCTTTTTCACACCAGTATATTTTTGTAGTATTTTCCTTTTTAAATCGTAATTACATTTGCAAATATTACTCTAAATATTTACTGGTGAGAAAAAAAGGGCGGGACTATCGACACTACGAAATATTAATGAGCATGTTGGCAAGTATGTATTCTCAAAGGTGTAATATGATATTTTTTGAATCCATTTAATAATTTAACTTATCAAGGTATATCATATTAAAATTTGTCCTAAGGTTTCGTGTCACTCTCTTGGCTTAGGGCATTTTTCCATAATTTTAGAGAAAAAAGGGAATATTTAGCCTGGTACATAACAATACTATTTATTTCCACCATTTTGTTGGATTTTTAGAATGATTTGATGATCTGAATCACTGAGCGTTCTTGTTATAGTTTTGAAGTTTTAAACTGAGGTATATAACATTTTAGGTTGTCACTCTACTGTACAACATTTCTAACTCCATAAAAATAAATAAATTCAAAAATAATTCACGTTATTCTATGTAATTAAACGATGATATTAGTAGGCAAACCTTCATATGCTCAAATTTTGCTCTGAATAACTGGAATAATATAAGAAAAGTGTCACTCTCCTCACAGGCCAAAATGTCCCTCTCCTAGTATATTTAGTATAGTTAAAGTGAATTCCCTTTAATTTTACCTTGTTAAGTGCCTTGTAAAGAGTATATGTATATATATATATATACAGATAGATAGATAGATAGATTTTTTTTAAAGCAATTTTTTTAAAACTAATTTGTGATTCGAAAACGTTAAGTTTTTGAAGAATCACCCAGTTCTTTTGTGCATGCACAAACAAAATTTATCTAACAAAGATCACATAAAATTTGTTTCTTATTTACAAACTGTAATACAGCAGGTATTCATTAAGATACGACAAACATTTCTAATTAAACATTTAAAATATTTGATTTTTTTTCCCTTTGTAAGTGCAAAAAATAATTTTAATGTTTGAAAAGTTTAAATATATTGCTGAGTAATTACAATGTAAAATAGCGGTGGAAGGTACGAATATACTTGAATGACTTTGAAAAAAAAATTTAAGTTAGTGTGTTTTCGAAATGACATATCGATCTGAAATACTCTCATCATCATCAGGATAATTTACTGGTAACTTGACTTTATTAGAGAAATATATGACAGAAGTTTGGTTTTAGTGAAAATAGCTGGAAAGTTTTTGAAAAAAAAAAAAAATATATATATATATATATATATATATGTGTGTGTGTGTGTGTGTGTGTGTGTGTGTGTATGTAGAGAGAGAGAGAGAGAGAGAGAGAGAGAGAGAGAGAAAAGTTAGAGGGTTCTTTTTTTTTTTTTTTTTTTAGAGGAAAAATAGATTTGTCATAGCTTCTTCTTCGGAAAAATTATCAGTTGCTGGTAATTCGTGCTTTGCTTGAAAGAAAATTTAGCAAAAACTTGATTTTCTAAAAAATGCTTAAAGGTTCTTGATAGAAATTTATAGTTAAAAGTTTAAGATGTTAACTCGATTTGAAATTTTTCTTATCTCCCATGGAAAAAAGCTTTGATTGGTAACCCATTCTTCGCCTGAGGCAAACAAGTAAGAAATATATTCACGAAAACAAATCCACTGCATTTACACTACGAATTATTTTTTTTTATAATCACACCGACTGAATCGGTCATCCAGGTACTTAAATGTTAAACATTTAATAGAAACACCATCCGTTTCATTCTAAGCCTAAGCAGAGCATCCATCTATTAAAGCAAATTCATACCATTATTCTCTTAATGTTTTCTTCGGCTTATTTAAACCCAGAATTTTCACTAAAATATAAATGGATATTTCTATAAAAATTTACTAGTATTCAAAAATCGAGCAAATTAGAAAGAGTGAGATAAACTTGTATCAAATATATTTAAATATAGAATTTGGAATAATTTCAATATGCACAGGTCATCATTAAATAGTTAACAGCGTGATTAACAAAAGAAAATCGTGAATTTTAAATTTAAAGTTGAAAATGTTTATTATTATTATTATTATTATTATTATTATATATTGAATTGAATTCAATGTAAAACTACTTTTTAGTTTTCAGTTTTACTTTCTTATTTACACTGTTGTAATGAATACTACATAATGTCATAAAAATTCATTCAACATGAAAAACAATTTTTTTTTGTAAAATGTACCGTTTGATTTTACGTAAATAAGCTATAAATATTAAATAAAAATCATATCGGGTCATGCAAGACAACTGCTTGTTTATTATGATCTAAAAGAATATAATAAAAGTAACAACAACAACAGCAACAACAACAATAACAATAACAATAACAATAATAATAATAATAACAAACACGTATAGAATAAGTCTTATTTCTATGTTAGTTGGAAATACATTGGAAAAAAACATTTTTTTTAAATATTTTTATCGGTAAAACTTTTATAATTGTTTTTATTTAAGACAAAATACTCCAGATAAAAATTCTTTTTGCAGCAGGCGTTGTATTACAAATATTTGAACATATATTACAATTTCTTTAAGATCATGTATTCAAAATCTTCAAACGTTCTTTTATGAACAAATATTATTAAAAATTTTCCGTTCGAGCTTTCTTCTAACTACTTAAATATTTTGAACTCATGTAACTAAAAACTACTGTCACCTAATTACACCATATTTTAACATAAATTTTAGTAGTCCTGTATATATTTTTAAATCTTCTTCTTTTGCTGATAATGCAGTTTAACTAAAAGAAAATATTAGAAAAATAATTTAAAAAATGTCTTTTACTTTAACCAGTAATTAAATTCAATATAAACTTGAAATACTTATATTCATGATCAATTAAATTCTTGAATATTCACCGTTTCTGGAATAAAAAACTGTTACATTTTATTTTTGTGAGAAAAAATCCCCTATATTTTAAAAGTTATATTTACAGCAAATTCAGTATTACAGTTACTTAAGCTTATGTCACAATATTAAAAATCTGAAATGTAAAACCTGCTGTTTTATAATGAATAAACATTTTTCAATTATTTTCTATAAAAAATTATATAATATCTTATCTCTAATTTTAACACTGTCAAACATGTTTACTTAAGTCTTCACCGTTCCCTGATGTCACAGTTTAAGGAAAAGGAAAATATTAGAGAAAAAAAAAAAAAAAAAAAAGAGAGAAAATATTAAGATATATTAAAGACTAAAACTTTAAAACCTACTGTTTCGTTATGAATAAATATGACTGGATAATTTTCCATAAAACTTTATCTTACTTATTAAATTGTTTAGGTCATACTACTAAAAATTACAGTCATGTAAATATATCATATATGTGATATTATATGCGTCACATAAATGTATATTTTGTAACTTTTAGACTTTTTTCAGACATTTCCCTTCAATAAGAGTATAAAATTAATTTTATCAAAAATTTAAGGAAAAAAAATTAAAAGAAATTTTTTAATTGTTCTGATTAATTTGATAGAGGTAGACTATTTCCTAATGGCTAGAAATTATGGAAAAATGATTTTCAAAATTTGTGAAACAGATTTCTTTTGACTCTCCTGTAAAATATGTTTTATTATTAATATTAATATTAATATTAATATTATTATAATACTAGTATTATACTGGTCACTATATTTAAATGAATTAAAAAAAAGAATCAATATTTTTTATACGTTCTACAAATTAAAACTAAAAAGAAAAGAAATACATTGAAATTGCTTAAAAACTTCGCTTCGGGCCCTCGCTGACTTCGGCAGAGATTACTTCACCCCAACGTCTTTGTACTGGATAATTTAATTTAATTTAATTTATAGAAGTGTCAATAACACAGGAAAAACTGCATTAGTCATTTTCTTTTTGATTATAAACAGAACGGAAAGCGCATAATATTTTACATGAAGATATTTTGTATAATTAGACCTAAATTGGTCTAATTATAGGTCTAATTACTATTCTATTCTTTTCCTTTTTTTCCCACTCGCATTACAAAATATTTAAAATAAAATTGAGAAAAATTGTGCAAAAAAAAAAAAAAAAAAAAAAAAAATGAAAGAGCTTGGACCTTTTGGCGGAAGTTGAAATTTGGCACTGAAGTAGCGCAGACGTTTCTCGCCAAAATGTTTACTTATGCATTTGCGATGCCCACATCAACTCATCGCCGAAATGACAAAAAATATATAAATAATTACAAGATTAAAAAAACCTTTTTATATACCATGCTTTTAAATTTTCTGTTGAATCCTATAGCTATAGAACTACAGTATCACTTTATCAATGTGTAGAAAATTTTAAAGTGATAATGACGTCAATTTTTGTGAGATGCATAATTAATTTTTTACAATTTTTTAATGTTTACGTTTAATTAAATGTATTTATTTTTATGTAGAAAAAAATGAACTCGGTTTTTTTTTTTCAACTATTAAATTATAATTAATATTTATTTTCATATTTTAATTAATTTAAAAAAAAAAAACTTTGCAACGTAATATCTTTAATAACTTGATGTATATAGTGTCCACACAAAAAATGAACACTTGTTAGGGCTCCTTTAAAAAGTATAACACCTATGCAGTATCTTTAAAAAAAAAATTCATCAGTTTTCACTAAAAAAAAAAAAAAAAAAAAAAATGGCCAAGTTTCATCACCAAAGTAGTTAAATCTAGACCAATCAAAAATAGGAGTGGTTCACTCGGATGTGTTCCCGACAAATCTTTGCTTTATTTATATAGATTATATTATATTATATTATTATATATATATACATATATATATATATATAATTTGAAATTTTTTAGTACCATTGTAACACTCAGCAGACAAAAGATAGAGGAAAATACCAACATAAAATAACTTTGAATTGAGATTTATGTCGATTAAAATTAGTCACAGTATTAAATTAATGTGAGTACCAATGATTAGTGAAACAAGTTAAAGTACTTACGCAGAAGAGAAATGACACTAACACAACACATGAGCCTAACGATGAGTGAATTTGCAAAAACAATGAATTATTAGTAACAGCTAACATTTGAAAGAAAAAAGAAAAAGGATAAAATCACCAAAGCGTTCCGTTAAAAGGAAAAAGAAAATGGAATTCATGAATTGAAAATTGGAATTTTAAATGCTAGGAGGGGAGGGGGGGGGGACTTGGGATAAATGTTTTCTTCACTTATGAAACAAATTCGATTCAATTTTTTCTCTTGGTTAAAGATACCCATGACAAATTTTTAAATATTATTGAAATAGTTAAAAAAAAAAAAAAAAAAATTGTAAAAATTAGCAAAAATAGAAATGGTGATCATATCGTTGGATTTCTAATTAGGAAAAAAAAAACTAATACATGTTTCAAAGCAATTGGTAATAAACAAAGCCTCCAAAAATGTCAAGAAAATGAGTCAAGTGGTTTATAAGAAAACATGTCCCTAAGTTGGATTCTCGTATAAACGACTCTTTAAAAGCTAATTTCCCCTCATATTTGGAGATTTGAGACAAAATCAAAAATGATTTGATAATGTTAAGCAACTTTTATTGAACAAATCCAAAAATCAATCATCGAAATTCATCAAATTGTTTCGGAGAACGAAGTATCAAAGTTGAGCCATAATCTCACATGGAAACATTTATTTCATTTCTGAATATTGTTAGTACCCGCTCTTTTTTCACAACTTTATTTTTAATGGGCATTTTTCTTATTTCATTGTAATAACATATCGGAGAAAATTTCTCTGCAAGCAAAGGGGTGTGAAAAAGTGTTGCCTTGCACGTAAGGATCTTCTTTCAAAACGCTGTACTTCTCTTAAATTTTCGTTCCTTACTGATATCAGAGTTAAAGAAATGGGAAAATATTAAGAAAGAATTAAAGTTAAAGTTTTCTTTTTCTTTCTTTCTTTCTTTTTTTTTTTTTTTTTTTTTGGTCATGCGAATCATTTACTCATCATCAATTTCCATTATTGAATAAATCAATGAGTATTCACTTCATTAGTAAATTTAGAATTTTTTTTTTTTTTTAAGAATACAGTTAAAAAATATTTCTTACAGTACAAATAGTATTATATATATTTAAATTTATGTTATGATATCCTAAAGAACAAAAAGCTAAAACTTTAAAGGATCGAAAATGCTATACTCCCTTTAAATCGTCATTTCTTACTATTGTGATAATTTTAAATTGGGAAAATATTGGGGGATTTTTTTTTTTTTTTTTTTTTTTTTTTTTTTTTTTTTTTTTAAGTGTTATTCTCGCAATATCATTTTACATTATAGGATAAATTAGTAAGTATTCACTACATTAATAAATTTAAAATTTATATATTTTATTATTATTTAAAAAAAACTAGAAATAAAAATTATTTTTTTATAGTACCAACGATATTATAATTATTTCTGTTTAAGTTATGGTATTCTAAGTATCAAGAAGCTAAATTTTAAAGTTCCTGCTGTTCTTTTAAAAGAAAATGTTATTCAACCATTTTTCTATAAAGTAATTGCCCCACTGATTGAATTGTGTAAATCCATATTGCTAAAAATACCGTCACCTGTATCATATCTCATCTCTAGATGTAACACTTTTTTTTTTTTTTAGATATTTTCTTTTAAATCTTCATTCTTTACTGAAGTAATAGTTTAAGAAAAAGGTACACATATGCATGATTTATGCATGAAATTCGCAAACGTTTTTCAACGTTGTTGCAAAGTTTAAAAAATACTGCAATTGAAAATTTATTTAAACATAGTATTATTATTATTTAATATATTATATAATATTTTTTCTAAGATAAATAAGCTAAATTTTTAAAGCCAATAGTTCTTTTATGAGCAAATATTTTTCATATGAAATTTTTGTCGCTCTAATTAAATTATTTAATATCACATTACTGAAAATTTCTGTCACCTAATTATATCATATCTCATCTCTAGATTTAACACTCTTTTTAGATATTTTTCTTTAAATCTTCATCCTATACTGATGTGACAGTTTAGGGAAAAGGAAAATATTAGAAAAAAATTTTAAAAGGTCTCTTTTTCTTTAACGAGTCATTAAACGCAATATCAACTTAAAATACCCATCTGCATGATCGAATAAGTTAATGAGTATTCACTGCTTAACGGATGCTCTTCCTGAAAGTTCTCATCCAGTAAAGGATCTTCTAACTGTGCAGCCGTTGTAGTTAATGTAGCGTAGCATCAGAATGTGATTGATGTAGCTGTGACATAGCGCAGCAGCACATAATATCAGAGAACATAATTAAAGAAGTGACAATAAGGCTCGCCTTTAGGTTATTTAAAACTATGGAAGGTTTCACTGTAAATTAATCAAGAAAAAAAAATTACAGTGGTTAAAAATATTGTTTTAAATGTTGAAAACTAAAATTGCTCAAATAAAAGTAAAAATTAATGGTTACAACAGAAGAATTTACATAAACTTAAACTTAACAAATACACTGGACTTAGACTGACTTTCATTTTCTATCAAAGTAATATAAATACAGTTATTCTCACAATATTGGCGTATTATTATTGAAAAATTTAAAATTGGACTAAAAGATCAATGATAATATTTTTTTAAACTATAATTAAAATAAAAATGTATTGTAATAAATAATCGGATGGCCAGTAAGCCGGATTAACAAACTATTTACAATTCGTATTCAGAACAGATTAAAATTCGACATAAAGATATTTAAAATGGGTGCATCAATTTATTATAATTACTTTCATAATTGTTTTCTTTTATTTCATTAATTTATATTTTTAATTGATGTCATCTATGCTTTTCGTTCCTTTCTTCTCTCTTCCTTTCTTTTTGTTTTGTCTAGTGTTAGCAGAATTTTATAGTGCAGACCTATAGCTATGTAGTTGCTGATACATATTATCTAGCAATTCTAAATTTATCACAAGTTTAATAAAAATAAATAAAAATAGTTGAATTCCCAAAAAGTCAATTTAAATTGTTATTTAGATACAGGATTGCTACTTTTAAAAGGGACTTTCTTAAAAAAAAAAAAAAAAAAATGTAACACAGTCTGACACGATAAAAACAGATTGATATTATAATTTATAGATATCTCTTGCATATACAGCATTTCATTTTGAAAATTTTTTACCACTGGTAATTTTTTTAATTTTTTAAGCGAAGCAAAAACTAATACACAATTCCATTTTTTGAGCACATATATATCTACAATGGATATTTATACTTTTCATAATGAAATCTCAAAAAATATTTGTCTGATTTTGTGAAACTTTTCACAGGAAATACGTATGAAGGGACAAAGAAATTGTTCTTTTTCTGGCAAAAAATTAAAACAGTTTGGATATTAGGCTAAAAAAAAAAAAAAAAAAAAAAGAAAAATGCTTAATTAAATACTAGTATTTGTAGTATTATTAATATTAGTAGTTGTTAATCACGTGTATTTTTCGTACATGTGTCATGAAATTTCAGTTCATGAAACTTCAATTCGTTTTCACTAATTGAAGCTTTTTGTAGAAATTTAGATTAATGTTCTTGGAGCGCAATGGTTGTCGTACATACTTACAATTAATTACAATAAAATCGATTTCAATTTAATTCAAATATTGATAAAAAGTCGCGTTATTTTCTATGTGAAATGCAAAATATTAACATAATATCTTAGTAGGGGTGGTTATAATTGAAGTGACTCTATTCAGACCCCTTTATAACTCGTTCTGACTATCGAATTTTGTGGAAATTTAGTATATACGTTATATGGACAATGGGGAAATGAGTCTGCAATTAAAAAAAAAAAAAAAAAATTCAAATTTTGATCACCAGGGGGATTTGTGGCGCTTAAAGAAGGACACAAATTCTGTCAAAATCATTAAAATTTATTTAATTACAGAATATGCTCAAGATGTGCTCCATCGACATCAATTACGCGTTGAAATCGCATTATAGTGTGTTCAAAGGTAGCTCGAAGAGACTCTCAAACAATTTCAGAAACATAGCGTATAATAGTGGCTTTCAAATCAGGTAAAGTCTGGATTCCTTCTCTATAAAAACGTTTTTTTTTTTTTTTTTTTTTTTTGGAATTCCTACAAAAAGAAATCACAGGGATTTAATTCGAGTGAATGAGGAGGAAAACCTCTGAATATTACATTCTCGCCAAAGTTAGCACGAAGCAGTTCTTTGACTTGGCGCCCAATGTGGAGAATTGCTCCATCTTGCATGAAGACAATGGTCTGCAAACATTGTCGTTTGACTTGCTGTCGAAGGAGTTTGCTGTATTCTACATTCGTGACAGAGCACCTTTAAGAAACTTGAGGAGTGAGAGTTACAAAGAAAAACGGTCCGAGGAGATATCCGCAGTTAATCCACACCATGCAGTCACGTAATTAGAATTCAGTGGTTGTTGGTGCAGGACATTAGGAGGTGAAGTACCACATATGCGGCAATTTTGATTATTAACAGCTTCGTCTAAATAAAAATGCGCATCACTTGACCGTAGAATTTTCCAAGGCCACGCGTCATCATCATCCATTCTCGCCTAAAATCAGCAAGAAAATTCTGAGCGTGTTTGGTGGTCTTGAGGTTGCAGCATTTGCACCACGTGGATCTTATACGAATACTATATTAAAATAGATCACAGAATTTTTCATATTGTCCACCAAGGAATTGCCAACTCACATGCCACCGATAAAGCACTTAGTGGAATAAAGCTGAAGACTAGTAGAAATTGGAAGCTCTGTCAACCACAGCAATAGTATCTTCTTCGACAGTTTCATTCGCAACCATTTTCGCGCTCTTTCTGCCAGCACACCCAAGTCTCCAGTCTCTTAAAATTTCCTAATCATCTTCTGTAAACCATTCTTCTACGTGGGCTTTTTTTTTAAATCCCTTTAAACGACGATATTCACGCAGTGCAGCTAAGCTATTGCTGCCATTTTGATAAAACAGTTTTACCAGTAACGCTCGATCTTTCTTCTTTAAGCGCATGATTATCAATGACAAAGACACCGAGAATGATTTTCTGGCTCTGACTGGAACTCTCTTTTTAAGTTTGACTAATTTGCATGAGAAATCTTTTAAAAATGTCATCTGGTGGTCAAACTTTTAACTGTTTTTTATTGCAGAAATCATTTTCCCATGTTCTATTTAGTCAGTGTATATACCAAATTTCATCAAAATCCGATAGGCAAAACGGGTTCTAGAAGGGTCTAAATAGGATCACTTTAATTACAACCATCCTGTATATAAATTTATAAATTAAATAGATATATAACATGTTTTTCAATTGTACCATTTACGTTTTTCTAATTTTAATATTTAAAGTTGTTCTCGTTTTTAATATCTGCTATTAATTAAAAGTGGTATTTTGTTTATTTATTTAATTTTTTACTTCTCAAAGTTCTAGTACTTTTGACAATTTTCTTTTTTTAACGTAAAAACTATTTCTTTGAGACAAAATAGAACACATGAAAACAATTTTTTTTTTTTTTTTTTTTTTTTTTTTTTTTGAATCAAGTTACACTGATATTAAAAACTCCATTGAGAGAAAACGTGCGAAAGAAGTTTTAAGAAATTAATATAGTAAGCTTTGCTAAGGAAGGTGCGATTATCAAATTACAGTGGTAGCACGAAATTGGTATAAGACAAGTGCATCGAGAGAAATGTATTCATGCATATTGTGGTATAATCTACTTTTCCTTTAAAAACTTTATTTTTGAATCAAATTTAAAATAAAAGCAACTATTTTTAACACGCTTTTATTAGCTTCACCTGTATGTATGTTTGTATGTTTGTTTGTAACCGCTCTGGGATCAAACAAAAAATCTATATTGTAAAAAAAGACTTTCCCTACGTGAACGCTGTGGCTGTGAGGTAAAGCTCCGGGCTACGAACCTAAATGTCTAACGTTCGAGCCCACTCAGGGAAGATTTTTTAAAAATGGTTCTTGTTTAATTCTAAATTATTTATTTCTCATTCCTTCATTATATTATTTACATAAGAATTTTTGCTAGTGTTCGGACACTTTTGTTACCGACTATACATTCCTGCAATAAAAGCGTGTTCTTTAATTTTTTTAAAAGTATAAATTTATTTTTATTATATTTTACATTAAATACACATTTTAATAGATTTCTTTATGAACAACCAAACTAAAAATTTAAAATTTATAGAGAAAACTAAACTTGCAATCCGTGGAGCTTAAAACTCGATTTATTTGAAATAAAGCTCCCGATTCGTGCTTTACTCTTTCCTTGTACAGATTTCATCCACTTTCTGATCCTTTCACACGAGGGGGTTAAAAGTTGTTAATGATTTTGTTGAGAAAGACTTATATTTGCATTCATTAGTTAATTCTGTGCGTAATCCCTAATAATTTATGCCTCGACGAAAGTCATTGAGTTGTCATACGTCAATGAAAAGGGCTCTTGAGTGTAATTACTATTTGGAGTAGTTAAAGAGGCATATTTATCATGTATCGGATTATTAAAATTCAGTCTCTTAATCAAAATTTATTCGGGTGGGGAGAGGTATTTTTCGAACATACATATTCAGCTAGCTCTTATATTTTAAGTTACTTCGATATATTATATCTAAATGAAAAGTTTTGAACTGAAATTCTACATAAAAGGTAGTTGAAAATTATGGTTGCCAATGTCATTTATTCTATGTGTATTACATGCGTTGAGAAGTTTATTGAGATTTTTACTTTGCATGAATAAAGCCTTAGAAATCCCACATTAATTTTACAATATCGTAGTTAAAAGTATTTCTTTACTAAATGGTTCTCAAAATTCTCAAAAGCGTGCCCTTAGCGGTCTCATTTCAATATCAATTAAATCACTTCTTGATTTTCTTTTTCTGATAATTAATTAAAAAAATTTAAAAAATAACTATTTCATAGCAATGTCAGCATATTATTTTATTGTATTGTTTTATTGTTTTTGAACGAAGCATACTATTTTTGGGGACGCACATGCTACTATAGATATGAAGTATTTTTTTTTTTTTTATGAAAACTGAAAAAATTATTTGTCCGATTGTATGAAAATTTTCACATGAAGTACGTATAAGAGTGACAAGGAAACTGTACTTTTTCTGATAAAAAATTGAAACTGTTTAGAAATTAAACTTAAAAAAATAAAAACAATAGAAAAAAATCTTAATAAAATCTTAATAAAATATTAGTAAGTTTTTCGTACATGCATCACGAAATTTAGGGTGCACGTCATTTACACTAGCAGGGATGGAACACGGGCGCAGAATTCATACCACTACCAATGATAGAAAAATTTCTACCTCTTATATCAACGATATTATAGGTAGAGAAATTTTTTACACAGATTCCGGTAGGAATTCTGCGCCCGTGTTCCATCCCTGCACTAGTTGTAGCTTTTCATAGCTTTTCATAGACATACATTAAAATTCATGGAGCGAAACATTTTTCACACATTCTTACTATTAAGTACAATATAATCGATTTGATTTTAATTTAAACGCAGATTAAAAAAAAAAAAAAAAAAAAAAAAACATAGAATATATGTGCAGGCAAATTAATAATTTTAATAATTGGGTTAACATTTTTTAGGACAAATATATACAGTTTGTAAAAATTACATTTCATCAAAAGGGTTATTGCATATGAAAATTTTTTCGACATTCAAAGGCACTTGAAAAATAACACTATATACTGCTAGTATCAGACATAATCTTTATATATATATATTTATTTTTTTTCCTTTATTTTATATAAAGTAAAAAATCAAAAGCTGAGCAAAATTTAATCCGGATAAACTAATACAATTTTTCATATTTTGTCCCCATGTGTAGCAAATAACATTCTGCTATGCAACCAAAAATAGTCAATGCTTATAAAATTTGTATAAGTAATGTTTTTATTTATATTTTTCTACATCAAAAGTCAATTTTATTTTTATGTACAAATTTATGATCTATAAGAAAAAAAAGTTCTTCAATGCATTTCAATAATTATATAAGTTAATGTGAAATTTATTTTGGTTCCAATCTATTTGTAAAAAGGTAAACAAAAAGGAGGGTAAAAGAAAGGGTTGTTCTTAGTACAACGCTGCAACTTATAATTACTTATGATGAAAAATGTTAATAAATTAAGTTATGCGCAAAACAAAATTAGTCATTTTATCGACAGTGTGATTGTTTAAACTGTATTTCTGATACAAGGACAGCCCTTGATTCCTTCATGAAAACCGTTTATACACTAGCTGTTGTAGTTTTATCTGCAGAATGTCTTTAGTAATGCCACTCAGCCGATGGTAATTATTTTGATAATTATTGTGATTAATTTAATGTATTAACACGTTAACGCCCAGTGTCCTCATTTGAGGAAAGCTAATAAAATGGCTGTATATTTTTTGTGGTTTCTCGGAATGATTTCTACTTTTTAGTGACAGTTTATAGCGTCACTGTAAACATTCCTTGAAAGTTTCATGTGCCTACTACAAATTATTATTTCATAATTTGGATAGTCAATTTATGACTTTTCATTCGTCGCACATATATTTGCTTTTTGCGCAGGTATACTAATTTAAATCAAGTTGAATAACATATATTATAATACTTTCCTTTCGAGATCTTTGTTTTTTTCGATCTCTTATTTTATTTTATTTTATTGAAATTTAAACGATTACATTCTTTAATAAATATTTAGAGTAGGCTGATATTTTTTGCTTTCATTCAGTTTTATCATTTCTATTTAGTATTTAAGTAGGCAACAGCTCCACAAAACTTTAGCATCATACTTGAAAATATTGCAAAATTAAACTGATATACTATAACATTTAAATACTTTGCAATAAATTTTATGTAGGCTAACATTAGCATTCAAGAGCTAAATCCCATGGGAGGTGTGGCTTCCGTAGGTCGGGCCACTCCCAAATAATGTTCAATTTCAGATTCTGTAGACAGACTGAAAAAGATGCGCCCTCTCGAATGGGTTGAACTAGTCCAGTTACTCTTCTAAGTTTTTTCCTGGTACACAGTTTGAAGCATTAAACAAACAAATCCTCTTTGTCTTGTTATTACAAATAAGCTGTAAAATTTCTATTACAATAGAATTTTAAATGCACAATCTCTCCTAAATAGCAAATGCGCAAACTCTCCCATTTTGGTAGGAGAGATTGCGCAGTGTTTTATTAAATAAATATTCAACTTTAGAAAAAATCGCAATGCTTGTACCGTTATTCTAGGTTAGTAGATTATGAGAAAATGTTTAATTTAAAAATATTTTGTATTACTACCATTCTGTAGAAATTTCTAGTAAGGGTTATCAAAATTCAAGCATTTATTTTTGAAAAGGAGACAAAATAACCCCGTTTTATCATAGACTCTTGAAGCAATCAACATACACATTCAAGTAGGCACTTCATTATTGATGTTGTAGAACCACCTGAAGTCGCAACTCGCACACTTTACTCTTTCCCGTCGATCCTAGCCTAGCTTTACATTACTAAAAATGCTCATATTTCGTAATATATCTAAAATTTCTGCATTATTATTGCAGTATGCTGTGTCTAACGTAGTACGCCAAGTATCCTAAAAATAGTTGTGCACTGGGTCTAATACCCTATGTGTTATAATTTAAAAAGTGGCATTTTTTTTTAAAAAACGTAATATCTTTATGAATATAAGTGTTATTTATATATATATATATATATATATATATATATATATATATTCCCCAAAGAAACCGTCATATTTCAACGAATATATGTGGTAACCTCGTAAAAATTTAGACAGATAATTAGAAGAATCCGAGTAATTACATGCTATAGCAAAAACACATTTCAAGCATTACTTTTACAGGGGTTGATCCAAAACATTTCGATTTTTATTTAATTTTTTACTGATTCCATTTCTCTTCCGGACAAACCTTTTGCTAAAATATATGATGTATAACATATTCTTTACATTCCCAAAATTTCAAGATAATAGACAATTTGCACGTTTTCTGATTTTATTCTTAAAAATAGAAAATGAAAAGGTGAGAAAATAAATACATACATTTTCTTTATTTGAAATCTAATTACGGATTTATAGCAATTTTAACACCGCACTATTTATTCTATCGAGAAAACGCAGTAGGTATAATATATCGTGACGTCACTCTTTGTGACAACAAACGGAAGTAATCGTTGTTTACATTCGATTTCGTGCTTTGCTTTGCTTCTTGAATCAGTGAAATAGGTTTTGTATGTTATGATAATGACGGATATTAAAAAATCGCAGTATAGATATTGTATTGTACCATTTTGCACTAATACAACGGCTAATGCTTTTCAAAAGTTATTCTTTAACGTTCCACAGGATCCTATTAAACGAAAACATTGGACAACCGCCATGAAAAGAAAACAATTGAAAATAATGATAATGGAAAATTGTGATAATGATATTAAATGATTATAAGATGAAAAAGAAATGCTCAGAAATCACATAAACGATTGATAATTACGAAGTTAAAACGAATGTCTGCTTACTAACCAGGCTAACAAAGCGTAAACATTGAAGCATCATAAAGCGTGACGTCAGGCAAAGTTTTGAAGTCACGTGATTTTTGGTTAATTTTAAAGTTATTTTTTAAATTAATGAGAACTTTTTTTGCAGTTTTAATAAACTTTTTGAAATTTATGGGTCTAAAACTACCAGAAAAATAGGATTTTGTTCAAATCCCCTATGTGTGCAAATTCCTCATTCCTGAAGAATTTTTCTAGATATTTGACAAATCATCTAAATCCGAAAGTGTCCTAATTTTTAATGTTAGGTAGTGTACTTTAATTTTGTGCAGTTTCTGCCTTTAAATAATCAATTATATTTGATTCTTTGCTAATGTAAAAAAATATTGATTTATGACATAAATCATTCACAACTATGCATTGAGATAAAGAAAATAGAATTTTATCTTATTTACACGGTTTTGGAAGATTTAGTCATTGATTCTCAATAAATAAAACAAAACAATTTCTAATTTTAGAATAAATACTTTTCTTGCTATGCAGAATTTCAATTCGTTTGACGAAAATAACAATAATAAATTAAATATATAGAAATCAACCACGTCACGAGAAATTAATAATGTAAATAAATGAATAGGCACGTGGTTGTAAAATTTGAATTAAAAAATTACGATGTGATTTTCAATTTCTTGGAGGTGTTTGGACTTCAAAACATGTCAGTATCGTGATTTAAAAGATGAAGCCATTTGTTTTAAATATCAATTAAACCAGCGGTCGCCAACCTTTTCGTATTCACAAACCACTAAATACACAATTTAAACTCTCGCGGACCACTAGCACGCTATCTTTTTATAAATTAACAGAAATTTTCTGTTTCAGACGTTTTATGAAATACCTCAAAAATTATTTGACAATTCACCTAGTAAATTTGGAAAAGTAGAGAACGTGTTATACCTCTTATATTTGAGGGGGTTTTTCTGTAAGAAATTAAAGAAAACCAGAATGTTTCGAATGAACTGGCTGTAATGCTTGAAGTATGTTCTGGCTGAAGCATGTGTTTAAGTGGCTTCTTTTAATTATTTCTATTCCTTTGTGTGAGACTAGCGCATATATTCAAGGAGACGAGCATATATTCAAGGTTTCTATAAAAACTTGCCTTTTCTTGTTTATTATATTTTGAAATGTTATAAGCCCAATGCAAAGCCATTCATAGAAAACTAGATTATTTCTGCATTTAACACAACACACTACAATTAGAAAATAAAAATATTTGTTATCTAAATCTAATGAAAAATGAGCATTTTTACTAAATGATTTTTGTTGCGAAAGTATAAGCGTTTTAAGTTTTCATTTGCCTGCTTCATTAGCCAATGGTATTGAGTTACTTATATCAAAATAACGTGAAAATTCACAGACGAAATTCATCAACAGAATAAACTCTTCTCAAAAAAAAGCAAAACTGTAAGGGGTTTTACCCAACTTTTTATTTTGACTCAAACAATGGTGAAATTATTTTCGCTAATTGTAAATAAATATTGATAAAAACCCCTAACATAGTCTATTTCTATTTCAGAGGAACTGAAACTTATTTATTTCTATCGACATTGACGTCGTATTTAACTTTTTGAATTTTCTTGATATATTCTTGGGGTTTTCATATAAGTAGCTCAATACTATTGACGACTGGCTACTGAATTATGGAAATGAAATTATGTTAATCCTTGCTTATGCATGATTAAAAAATTAGAAAAATGCTGATATTTCATTAGATGTTTAATATTTTCAAACTCTGATTGCAGTATATATAGAGTCTAAAGTAGTATATGTCCAGTTTTCTAAAAATGGTTTTGCGCTGGGTTTAATACCCGCTATTTTACAATAAAAAAAGTGGCAATTTCTTGAAGAAACCTTGATATCTTCACGAATATATCCGCTAATCTCTTACAAATTAATACAGATATCTAAGAAAGCCTCATTATCACATGCTCAAGTTAGAATGCATTTCAAGTATTAATTTTTACAGTCTGATTCCAAACAGCATGCATTCTTTTCAATTTTTTAATGGTCCCCTTTTGTCTTTGGGAAAAAACTTTCGTTGAAATTGCACATTTTCTTTTTCTTTATACTCCTGAAGTTTTAAGGCACTTTATCAAGTACTACCGGATATAGTCCACAAAACGCCTGAAATCGAGAGTGTCGGTCATTCGTGGAAAAGTAGTGTATTATTTTTAAGAAACGTAAATATTCTCTACCTATTAATGAGCATATATTGTGTGTAAATGTGCCCATTTTATAAATGTGAAATAAACCCATTTAATATAAATCAGTACAAATCGTTATTTTATTATAAGAATATCTTAAATGTGTACTTTATTTAATCATAAGATCAATGTACGTAGCTGTCAGCTTTTACGTTTTTTGGCTGTGAGAAAAAAGAAGAGCTTTTATATACACTCATGTTTGGTAAAATTGCAACATCATGAAAGAATTGTCAGAAATAATTGAAATTTATTCCACATATTACTGATAGTGGAACAAATAAACGACCAAATGTACAAGACAAAAAAAAAAAAAAAAAAAAAAAAAAAAAAACATCTGAAATCAGTATTTTGTGTTTCCGCCATGTTGAACGATGAGAGCCTGTACACGTCGTGGCATTGAATCATACAGGTTCTGAATGTAATCCTGGGAGGATATGGCATTCCATATGGTTTCGACTTTACGCCAAAGATTAATCTTACTCTGAGCCCCACCAGTTGTACGAGAGAGTCGCCAACCAATGAAAACCCAGACATGATCGATGGGCGACATATCCGGGGAATAAGCAGGCCATGGAAGAAGCGAAATCTGTTGTGCACTGAAGAAGGATTGTGCAGTCTGAGAAACATGTGCTCGGGCATTATCCTGCTAAAATACAGCACCCGGAATGCATCGAAGAATGGGAAGTACCTCTGGCTCCAAAATTTCTCTTATGTAGCGATAACTGTTGAGGTTGCCCGTAATGTGCACTAGATGAGATTCACAATTATACCCAATGGCACCCCACACCATGATGCTAAGCGTTTGTGCAGTATGACGCTGGATAATACACTGTAGGACCAGACAACCCCCCCCCCCCGTAACATCTGGCGCGTACTGTTCCTTCATTGTACTCCAGATTGTAGCGAGATTCATCGGAGAAAACAATTTGTTGCTACTTGGCACGTCGAGTGTTGTGTTGCTGAGCCCATTGACGTTGGAGGCGTCTGTGATTCAGCGAGAGGGGAATCCTGCGTAGAGGAACCCTTGCACGCAGTTCATGCTGCAGCAAACGGCGACGAATCGTGGAGCTAGACAGCAAAACACCTGTTGCCCTGCTCCAACGTTGTGCTAACACACGAGAGAACGCTGTACGGTCCATCACAGCCCTGCGGATGAGGTGTCTGTCGTCTCGTGCCGTTGTTCTATTGCGTACCCCACTGCCAGGTTTTCAGCTTGTTTGCTTCTCCTCTGTCCATTTCTTCCAAACACGCATCACTGTTGTCCATTACACTGCATGCAGGCTGTGATTTCTCGATACGAAAATCCACCCTCCCGCATACCAACGATGCGGCCTCGTACAAACTCCGTTAGTTGTTGGTATGGCACCCTCAGCTTTTGACGAGTCATATTGACCACCAAATGAAACGTTTACCGCAGACAGAGGACGATAAAGAGATTTCAACGCTCCTTTACAGTCCTTTATATACCTAGAACAATCGACATATAAGGAGTCGGTTCTCGTTCCACGCATGCGTAGTCGCTTTGTAATTCTAATCATTTGCATACCTTACCTCACTTTACATTTCCTGTAAGTTTGGTTCAGTTTGCACAATCCTTTCATGGTGTTGCAATTTTCACAAACAAGAGTGTATAAACTGTAACAAATTTCAGAGGTGAAATAAAATTAAATTTTTTCGTCAGCGAAAAATCGCAAATGTGGCAATTATGAACTGGTAAAAGTTGTTTGGTTTAAACAAAACAACTATAGGGGAAGAACGTGAACATCTTTTTATTGCTTCTGTCTTATAAAAGCTCAAACTACAATGACAAAATGTTATTTCAATGCATAAAACTGTCTATACAAAATCTAATAATATGTAGATTATATTGTTAGATTTTTTAAAATCCATTGGAAAATTATACTTTTGATATACTTTTGACGAATTCGAATAATTTCATATCTAAGTATCGAAGAGATAAGATATTCAAAGAGATAGCTATGGCTGTTAATCTATAATAATAAAAGGAGATGTATGTCTGTCTGTCTGTCTGTTTGTCTGTGCATCTATACGTTCAGCCCCTACTGAACACAGAAGTACAAAATTTGACATGAGGGTGCTCAAAAACATTCCCGAGTGGCTCCTGAAAACAGAAATTAAAAATTTTAATTAGATCCGGAGATATTAATTAAAACGTCGACCAATGTCTAATTAAAAAGTGAGCTGATTGTATTTTCTGCCCTCCAAGTAGAATTCAGCGTGTTCCTCAAAAGAAGAATCACAGAGAGAAATTTTCGCGCGTTTTTGTAAAGCCCTCCCAGTTTAGCAGTTGCAGATATTGAAAATACACCTGTACCACGAGAAAGAGCATTTATTACCGATTCTTGCGGTCCTTTTTTTTTTTTTTTTTTTTGTATATAGATCTCGGTTAGACGATTCACATCTCAAAAGATTGAAAGATTTTTTCAAAAACTGAATGAGTTATAAATTTTTTAATTTTATGCATAAAACCACTGCATACCGCGAATTCTAATTATGATTATATTATTTTTAATGCATCATTCGAGAGATATTTTAAAGTACATTTATATTATCGAAAGTGGAATTCGAGATTTCAGCTGATTTACACGATTTGAGGTCTCGTGAATCGGTTTTCATTTGTATCTCAGCTACTAATTAAAATAATTTCATAAGTAATACATCATTTGAAAGCTTTGTTGATTTGAAATTGAACAGTAGATTACAGAAATTCAACCACCAGATGGCGCTGTAATATTTAAAAATTTTAACATGTCAAATTCTAATTATGATTAAAATATTTTTAATACATCATTTGAAAGATATTTTAAAGTTCTTTTATATTATCGAAAGTGGAATTCGAGATTTTACCCGATTTACACGTTTTAAGGTCTCCTGATTAGGTTTTCTTTTGTATCTCAGCTACTAATTAAAATATTTTCATAAGTAATACATCATTTGAAAGGTTTGTTGGTTTAGAATTGAACAGTTTTTTTTTTCCAATGGCTAGGCAAAAGTTACAGAGGACTATAAAGATACGAATCAAATTATAGTCAATATAACATAGAAGACCGAAGTCATTGCCTAAGGAGCGATCTTGCCTCCCAATATCTCGTCTCTTCTGTAGAACAACGAAGAGCCCTACAACGGGACAGATGGTCCCGGTCCATTACTTCTCTAGAATCACAAAGTGGGCAAGTAGGGTCGTTTAAGATACCTATGCGCTTCAAATGAGCGGCAAGGCAGTCATGTCCTGTAGATAGGCGGAAAGTCGCAACTGCCTTACGTCTTGGTTTATCAGGAATTAGAGTAGGACTTAAATTCTTCCATTTCTTTAGAGCTGTACTATTTTCAAGATCTCGTAAAGCATTAGATGCAGATAAATTCTTTAAAAACAGTTTAATCCTCCAGTAATAAATGGCTGTATTGGGATGTTGTAGTAAGGTGGCACCTCTTTTTGCAAGAAAGTCCGCTTGTTCATTGCCCCAAAGGCCACAATGGCCGGGCACCCACTGGAGAACAATTTGTTTCCCCTTTAAAGTGTTCTCCAGTGGGTGCCCGGCCAAGATTGAACAGTAGATTACAGAAATTTCTACCGCCAGATGGTGCTGTAATATTTTAAACACACGCTACCGAGCGGGATTTTACTTCGATTAAATTTTTCAATAAAGATATTTTCACTATATGTAAATAAGCTATTGTAAGACCTCAAACGGGAAAAAGGCGCCGCAGGCACCACTGAACGGGAGTTTCATAAAGTCGGATTTTTCAAGGATCGTGAACCAGCTGGTCGCCAAAGGCGGCTAGTTAAGAATCAAACTTTTGCGATAAAAGATTATTTTATTCCATTTACCCTCTCTGTCATCGAGAAAATTCTGTAGTCTAATGTTATGAGAAAGAGAAATTCAGAAAATCCTGAAGTTAAAATTAATATCAGTATAATTTCTAGATATATTGAAAAATACAAATAATGTCAAGATTTTTTTGCGGACCACCAAAATATTCTGTCAGACAACAAGGGGTCCACGGACCACCGATTTAAAACATTGTTTAGTCGTTTGAACTAAACATCGATTCGGTAAGGAAAAATTAATCTGGAAATACTTGTGTAAAAGTCGAACGCCATAGACGGGTTTTATGGTGGGTGGTAGGAATTTTGTTCGATATATAAGTACAGATTCGCCAACATACTGGATTTTTTAATATTTTATAGAAATATTAGCTTTATATTTTAGTGAAAATTCTGTGATTAAATCAGCAAAATATTACTTTATAGAAATAGTGGTGTGAATCTGCCGAATTGGCTAACAGCCCTAAAAGTACTTTTATTATTATTATTATTAATTTATTTAATTGACTTCTGAAAAACTTTTAAATTTGAATATTTTTTGTTATAATATGCTTTAACTTGCTGTAAATCCGCTTTATAAATTTTCTAAAGTAGTTTTTTTAGTTTATTTAATACCATTACTGTGGAATTAGAATTGGTGGGCGGTTAGAAAATTTTATTACTAACAAAGATACAAAAGTAGGCGGAGAGTGTAAAAGGGTTGATTACAGCCCTGCTTTACGTAATGAAAAGTACAGTAAAAATATTTCATCTGTACTTATAGCCTATTTTCACAATCACTTTAAAGTTTTAAAATGCTATTTTTTATGGTTTATTTTTATTTATTTATTTTTATAATATAATATTTTACTTATTTATTTATTATTTCTGTTTAATTTAACCTTAATATTATTATGCAGTCAATGTTAGTTTTTCATAAGAAGACAAGATATATATTTCTTATTATAAATCTAAAACATTACTTTTTTTTTTTTAACCCAATAAGAATCTTCTGTTTTAATTTTTTTACTCGATAGTAAAATAAAATTAAATATTATTAAGTACGCATGAAAATATTTTTATTTTTATGTATATTTCTTAACATTATTAGCATTAAGTAGACGAAATAAAGAAAAAAATGAATAATTAAACATATTATTTATGCTGTAATTTTATATAAATTATATAAGCACAATAATTTTGAAAATTTTGAGAATGATTCACAATCGCTCTTTGAGTATCAAGTTACTAATTTTATTTCAATTTCTCACTACCCTGAATTTTTTTCAACACATTTTATTTTCTTTCATTTGGAATTTAAAAGCAATTTATTCTATATTTCACGTTTTAAAATTCAGACGTTATCGGCCTAACACATGAATAAAAATGGTTCGATTTATTAAGGCCTTATCGGATCACATGAAATTCGTTCTTGTACTTTAGTAAAACATCTTTGTGGAAATGCCTAGCTGAGCCAATTTACGATAAACCAGTGTAACAAATGAATCAGATCACGTTCTCATGTGGCGCCCTCTGGTGGTCACTGAAGTTGCCTTTTTTTCTCTCGCCTTCTTTTTGCAATCGTTTTCATTCGATCCACAAAGGTTAAAATAAAATCGAATTTGCCCCTCCTTTCCCTATCTTATTCCTTCCTTCCTTTATTATTCCATGTCTTTTCTTAACTTGTGATCTTCACAAAATTTCGTATTCAGCACCAAGCCTGTATTCATGAGGTGAAGACCGTAACTCTCCCCATTGCAGTTCACTAACTCTTTCAAACTTTAGGATTTTTATTCAAACAGGGGAAAAGAAACGGAGAAAATCTTTATACATTTTTTTTTCTTCCCTCGTTCTCCGGTTTTTTCCACTCCAATAAATAAAACTGGATTCGGAAATCAGACTGTATAAGAATGAAAGACGGAAAAAAGACCGGGGGTTTTGATTTTATTACTCAACAAATAAGGAAAAGTTGTTTACTGGACTTTATAACTGCTGTAAAGCATGTTCTGATTTGTTTCTAGGAACATTTAATGTATTTTAAAAGTAGATGTATTGCTTCAAAATAACGAGGTATTTTGAATTATTGTTTTTTTTTTTTTTTTTTTTTTTTTTTTTTTTCTTTTTCTGAGCAATACGATTTCTGTAATTTCATTTACAATGCGTCCTAATGTAGGAAAGAAAATGATCCTCATCTGTTTCATGCCTCAACGGTTATGTTCAGTTTTCCGGAATACACTCCGTTTTAGTAAAATTAAATAATCGGTGAAATATTTGAATGAATATTTCTGTATCGTTTGAAGAATGGAATGTCTTGTTTCCTGAATATATATTTATGAAATACTTTTTTTTTTTCCCTTACTAAAAATAATCTGATTTTTAAAAATGCTATTTTACCAGATCTTCTATACATTAGGAGTATATATCAAACAGGAAATATATCTTAAAACTCATTTTACAGTAAACAGATTTCAAATGATAAACTATAAAGTAGTAAAGAATATTATTACTTTTATTTCCTATTAATGATCTTTCTTTCGTCCTTCTATAAAATTGTCCATAGATTTAGAAGTTTTTTTTTTTTTGGTCCTATGTTGACGATTAAATTGGGCAATAAGCTGGGAAATGACTCATAAAATTTCTGCAATGTGTGCTGATTTTTCTTCTGCTTAAAAGAGAAATGAATATTGTATATTTTCCAATTAATCATTTTTTTTATTTTTTAAATTTTTTTTTTTTTTTTTTTGTTTAAGTAAAGAAATGGAACTTCATTGTTAGGTTTAAATTACGTTTCTACATTTTTTGTCTTTCAGAATATTTTGAGAAGTCGGAAAAATACATTTTCAAATGATTTCATAAACACTGAATATAAATGGGCCTTTTTAAATTGGTATTGATATACTTTCTTTAGGGGATTGTTTTTCTGGTTCACAAGCAAGCAAATGAGCGTACAAAATTATGTTAGGAGATGGGCAATGTGTTGATGTAGGAGTTAACTGCCTACGCTATGGACCTAAGCCTTGGTAGCAAGCCTACCGGGGGGAAAATTCAAAGAGATTTCAGCCCGTATTCACAGAAGTTTTGAAGAAAACTACGAAAAGCTCGGAACAGCTAGACCGACATCTGGGTTCGAGCCCAGACCTTCCAACACCTCTTGCATACCAGATGAGAGAACAGATTATTTTAGCCAGAAGGGGAGCGATGGTAGATAGGCATTATTTATTCAACTATGCCATCTTTAGTGATAGCTTAGCATTGAACCTTAAGTTTCAACTCAAAATATTTTTCGCAAAATTAAGTTTTTTTTAATTATTATTTGCTTTAATTTTCAAAATACATTATTTGAATAATTATTCTAATAAATTGCATTAATCATCCAACTTTCCTAGATTTACTAAAAATTTTGATTTTGGTTAATAATGATAAACGTTTAAGTCTGATTGGCCGAACTGTATGTTAAATGCTACAATAGCTAAATCCCCCCCCCCTCTCCCAATTCCCTTTTTTTTTTTTTAGTAGTAAATCAGGTTAATTTGTAAAAAAAAATCCTGACAGAATACAATGCAAATGTCAATTACAACCAAATACGAGTAGATGACCTTATGGACTTGAAATTGGAAATTTTCGCAGGCATTTTATTGAATTTATCAAAGCTACTGAAGTATTTACGATAATGCACACAAAAAGAACATGCAAGAAGTTTTTTATTTCTTGTTTATAATTTGGTGCATTAGCGCGCAATATATGGTACTTCTTTACTTTTTTTTTTTCTTCTTCTTTTTTTAAAGCTTTGCATGATTTTGCTCTCTCACACTTACTTCACCAGTGTATCGAGCTCGTAATCGGAAGACTGAGTATTCGATACTCGAACTGGTTCAATACTGACGTGTATATTAATAGTGTCTGGTCCCCATAAATTCCGTCGGTTTCAATGTATTCCATGTTTCGTAAAATTAATACCTCAAGGACTTACTAAGGCGGCGAAACCATGCACTCCACGGAGGACCAAAATTGTGATACCTTGTGTCAAGACCGTCGCCATATGCCCACTGTATAACTCCAGATCGGAGTCGAACCAACTCAACCTCAATGTATATATATAATAATTTTAATATAAATCTGTAGTTTGAAGTTTCATTTGAATCATTTTTCAGAGAGGCTATTATGCAGAAGTCAGTTAAAATTTCTTAGTACATGTGAGTGCATCGTGCTGCTTTGATTTGTGATTGTTTTCTTTCGCCTGATGAAAGTCTGTGCTTCTATTTTGACCTGAAACAGCTGTTCCGAGTTTTTGAAATCATTTGGGTGTACTTAGAAACGTATTTATTTATTTATTTATTTATTTAATACTTTAACTTAATCAAATTTTGTTTCAAAACGAAAATTTCTCGAAAATTAAAAATATTATTATTATTATTATTATTATTTTATTATTATTATTATTTTTTAACATATTTCTGATCCGATATGTGTCTAATAGCTATTTTTGTAATTAGTTTAGCAATGTTCAAAATAAAATGTGCTGTAAACGTTAAAGTTTTAACTCAATTAACAAATGAAGGATATAACATAAAAAAATCTGGAGTGACTCCACTCGACGTTCCGAACATTGAGTAACTAACAGTTTTGTAGATAAAATAAAGAAAGAGGAATTGCTAAACAAACAAAAGAGAGAAAAACATAATAGAGTGTTTTTTTCTCCATATATCACACGAGGTTTTATTTAACGCTACTGAACTTTGAGCCCTTAGATCATAATGATAAAGAATTTTTCGTTTTGTCCCTGTAAAAATCTATAGATGCTAGATTCACCAAAATGCTTATAGTTAGTGCAACAGTGATTTATAATATTCATACAAATTTTCAGCTCAATTGAATAAGGCGTTTAGATGCTATCGCACTTTTAAAAATTTGGTCTCATAGGCCATAATGATAAAGAATTTTTCTTTGTGTCCCTGTAAAAAAACTGTAGTGCTAGATTCACCAAAATCTATACAGTTGGTGCAAATGCGACCTATAACATGTGTACAATTTTTTTGCTCAGATTAATAAGGCGTTTAGACGCTATCACACTTTTAAAAATTTGGCCCCATTGGCCTTAATGATAAAGAATTTTTCTTTGTGTCCCTGTAAAAAAACTATAAGTGCTAGATTCTCCAAAATCTATACAGATTGAGTATCTGTGACCTATAATATGGGTATAAAATTTTTGCTCAATTGAATAAGGCGTTTAGATGCTATCGCACTTTTAAGATTTTGGTTCCATAGGCCATAATGATAAAGAATTTTTCTTTGTGTCCCTGTAAAAAAACTATAAGTGCTAGATTCACCAAAATCTATAGGGTTCGTACTATGGTGACTTACAATATACGTACCAACTTTCAGGTTAATCGAACAAAGCCTTTAGACGCTAGCGTGTTCAGAAACATACACACATACACACATACACACATACACACATACACACACACATACATACATCATCGTAAAAATAGTGAAAACGGACTCAGGGGACCTCAAAACGTATAGAAACATCAAAATCTCGAATTCGGATTTTTGACATGATTACAATACTTTCCTCACTATAGTGTTCGGAAAGTAAAAAATGATCAACAAAATATTAATGTTTAAGTATGAAAAAATGTGAGAATCACCGAGGATCCTAATCAAAAGAAACAGTAATCTTAAAAGTTTAAAATGAGCAGCAAATCTGGCGATGCTCCTGAAGAAAATGTAAATAAGATAGGAAATGATGGAAGAAAAGAAATAAAATTCAAATTTCGCAGATCAAATTTACCTGTTTTAAAAACAAATTCAATTTTCTGCAAATCAGATATAATTCTTTGCAGATTGAATTCAACTTTTTTTTAAAGCGAAATTTACCTAGTTGTAAATAAAATATGTTTTTTATAGTTTACAAATATAAATGTTAATTGAAAATAAGCATTTGTCACTTTTCACTTTTGTTATCTTCGGGGCTTTTCCCATCGAAAACCATCTTCACAAGCAACTATCCAAAATTATTGCTATATTTTATATTTAATTTATTTTATTTTTAACGAATGAAGCAAATGAGTTTGAGTGTTTTAAGTATTTGTCCTAAAGGTAAATAGACTAACGTAAAAACAATTTGGAAATTTATTTTTCTCTATATATTTTACTATAAATCTGAAAATAAAATAATTTACCATAATGTGGTATAAGGTTAAACATGAAATATTTTATTCGACATTCATTAATTCGATTTTAAAACTTTGTACTTCAAACTAAAAAAAAAAAAAAAAAGAACATTGATAATACTTAATTTTTAAAAATCAAGTTTCAGTATTGTGTAACATAATTGTGTACAGTCTTCTTGTACGAGGTAAATTAGCTACAAAAGCGTTTATCTTTAAAAGTATTAAATTATGCATTGTCATTTCTGCAGAAAGTTTTTCTATGCAAAACTGTGTATTATGTAGGGTGAAATTTCATTAAAGAGCATAACATGTATTTTCACTGTCACATTTGTGCATTCTGACCACTACTAAAATGAAGTACAACAGTTTTTAGTAAAAAGCAATCCTTTTTTGTAGCTACCAAATTTCTCTACAAAGCGACTGTAAATATCAACACTAAAACATACTCCAGTGTCATGACTCAGTCTTTCAAAAATACACCAAGAAAAAAGACAAGCTTACATTACTGTTTCTTTTGAAACGCATTACGTTACGCTATTCTGACGTACTTTACGTTATAGATTTCTTTCTCATTTTGACAAATTAAAAAAAAAAAAAAAAAGTAAATATAGAAGTGAAACCGAACTAGCTGTCCTCTTCAAAAGAAATGCACAAAATTCAATTTCTAATAACACAAATCTAATTTTTTGAAACTTTTGATTAACCCTTTCAGAACCTCTTTTCTTTCACTAAAAAGTTTTTTCACCAACATTAAAATTATTGTGCTATGTCTGCGATAGCAGTCTTTTGTATACACAGACACTAGAAGACAATCTTGTATACGTGCATTTTTTTATTACTTATAAGTACTTTATAAGCAATTGCTCGCTTCTGATGTATGTGGGCTCAATATATAGCTTACCGCATACTTCAAAATACATTTAAAGATGGTGAATAGACATTCTAGCAACTTATCCTAAAAGGTTCGAAAAATGGATACATTAAAGGTATTGTGTGTGAATCGTCGATATCAAAAAAAAAAAAAAAAAAAAAAAAAAAAAAAAAATGCGGGGCAGTCTTTGGGGACTGCCGATACAAGTGAAAACTAAGTAACTTGTGAATTGTATCGTCGAGCTATTAGATTATTATTTTTGAATTATTTTTGGTTTGTAAAGAAGTGTTAATGACCAATTTAAACTTTAATCATTTAAACTTTAAATTTATATTGAAAGTAAAAAGAAGAATATAACAGTCTGTATAAAAACACGTGCTTGTACTTTGTGAACTATGTATATAATGTGGAAAAAGTACATACATACATAGAGTATAAAACTAGAAAGAGAGAGATGCCAGTAAACAGTATACTACTTGTATTAGTATACATTTTATACGCACATATATGTATACAGTCGGTAACAAAAGTGTCCGAACACTTACAAAAATTCTTATGTAAAAAAAGTACACTTTATACGGTTTTGTTAAATAAATCCTTATCGAATCACGTTCTTACACTGACTAAGAACAGGATTCGACAGGGATTTATTTTAAAAAACCGTATGCAGTGTACTTTTTTTACATAGGAATTTTTGCTAGTGTTCGGACACTTTTGTTACCGACTGTATGTGTGTGTATATGATGCATGCTGCGTCGTGCGCTTCATATATGGATATATATGTAGAGAGATATACTCTTTGTATATATATAATGTATACTAATAACGCACGGAGGTATATCTATGCACATATATACACAGTATACATATAGCTGATGGGAAGCTTTCGGGGACGATGACGCGAGTTCCATGATTTTTGTTCACCCAAAAGTGCTTAACGCGCCTAAAGAAGTTTTCACTTCAAAAATTATCGTAAAGGAACTGAATGGTTTTAAAATTAGTAATGTGCTGAAGTCATTCCAGTTCTATTTTTACATAGAATACAAGAACCTTCTTTCAAAATAAAGACCCAATTAAATTAAATATTAAAAGTGTATTACATTTTAATTTAATGCTGATTGGTTATATCTTAACAAAAAACAATATTCTAGGTTCCAAAGTCAATATATAGTCTAAGAAATATAATTTATAATTATAGAATTCAAATAAAAACCGATGTTATACTGTACTTCGCATTGTCAGCATTCATTTATGATTTTATTTATGTTTAAAATATTTTGCTAACGCTTAATCATCAATGCATGTTTTATTTATATTTGTTTATTAGCATTAAGAAATTTTAGTAATGTATTTTAACACATTTATATGACGATTTTCAGATTCCGAGACATCGCTAATCCCATTAATATAAGATAACTGAAAAGTTTATCAATTTATTTATTTCATAGTATATACACCGCGTTCTAAAACAACGAAATGTTCAAATTCTAAGTCTGAAAAAAAAAATCTATGGGAAAAGTTAATAACTTTTAAAATATCTAGTAACGTTTATGTCTGTAAATATATATGAAAAATTTATTTGCAAAAGATTCAGTTTAGTTTTATAATGAAGGAACTTGATTTCCAAATGAGGAATATGATTTATAAACGTTTCATTTGAATATGGAAAACGTTGAGCGGAAATATCATGCTTCATATTTTCGTAAATGTCGATACAATAATATGGTAATTTTGATTTCAATGTCATTTCTTTGTTTTTTTTTCTATCATTTAAAAATATATATAGAACTTAAATTTTTCACTTTTCGTTATGCCTGAAAACATATTTTGTGTTTAGGTCACCAATGGGTATTTGGAGAGACATCGATTCATTTACTGCAAAATTTAGTTCCATTAATGATGCCTGCCAAGACAAAATGTCCTTTATCCATCAGGACAGACGTCAATTATGACAAATAAGCCGTCACGTTTGACATAAGATTTGACGTAGAACATCGAAATGTTTTTTAATATTAAATGAGAAAAAACAATTTTTTTTTTAAGTGAATTCAAACCTGCATGGTGAGTATGACTATATTTTAGTGTTAATTCGAAGTTAATAAAACTGGAATTTTTTCGTCATAGTGATTTCTCTATGCCATATATTGATTTGGATATTTAAGAGTTTACAGAAGAAAACAAAATTTATATTATTCAATTTTTATCGAATATTACTCTATCGCATAACAAATTTTACGCGTGAGGTGTAATAAATATCTCAATTTCAACCATTATTTCTTTTAATTAGTTTAAAATGACGCGGAAGACTTTATTTATATTATCTTTACACGGTACATTTACTATAAAAAATTGTTCACCTGAATTGTTTATTAATTAAATCATTTATTTTTTAAGTATTTTGCCTTTTTGTTTGTTTAGTTATTTTTTTGCTTAATCAAAAAATAATGTTCTTTTATTATTGAAAATAACCTCGCTGAAAATAAGAATCAACGTCATTGAAAATATATTATGTGAAAGTATTTTCCCATTATAATGATATGAGATGAAGTTTTTATTTAAAAATAAATAGGTATATATATTTTTTAATGATTAAAAATTTCAAGTGTATTCCATTTAAAGTAAACAGAATTTAAAACTTTGCAATTAGTTTTTGTAAAAGCTTATAGAAATTTAAAAAACAAGTATTTTCCTAATAACTTTTAAATGTAGTTTCTAAATTAATGAACAGATTTTTTTTTCCCTTAGTTTAATTAATTTAATGTTTCACTTGTTTTAAAATTTCACTATTTTAAACGTGAACTAGAATTACCTTGAAGAAAATTCCTGACATCTATATATTAATACGTAAACATGAAATTTTTCGTGCGTTTTTAGCTTATTTGTAATAAGAGGATGGGCTTAAAAGTAGTATCGTTCGAAAAGTAGGGTTGATGTAGATTGCAGAAAAAAAAAAAAAATATATATATATATGTTATCATATGAGGCCAAGAAGGTAGACAAAAATACCATTATTTTTATACTCTTTTTCATTAAAATGTGTATCGATGCCATCTTCCGGACAGTTTAAGATGGGAAGATTTTGCCATCTGTTATCTTAGAGCATAATTGCCAATCATTACGATTTTTTGACACCGGTATTTTTTTTTTTTCTGTAAAATTTTTCCTATTATTTATTCATAGAAAACTATCACAAAATCTTAAAAAAAAAAAAAAAAAAAAAAAAAAAAAAACAATACCCGTGTCAAAAAATTATAACATTTGGCAGCTATGTCTTACAGTGAAGATAATTTGTTGTGTGTCCGTTGCTGCGTCCTGGTCACCAATGTTGTGGCTCTACAGACATGCTCATAGGGATATGCATCATCATGTAAATAAATAAATAAATAAATAAAATGAAACTGATAGTTTTTTTTTTTTTTTTTTTAGTCCTTAAAGATAATTTAATTACTATAAAGAACCTTGTTTACAAGAAAATTTAGAATTTCTATATTTTTTTACTTAAATGCTTACTTAAAGGAATCATTCGAGTTTTGACTGCAGGACGATACCAGTAGCAATAGTAATTATATTTTGATGTAAATTTGTGTAAACCAACCTGAAGCCGTATCACACACAGAAAAGATATATTTTACTGGATTTTCACTTATTTCAGAAGAAAACTACAAACTAAATTTCGACATACAGGATGTTAGAAAGCTCTTGACATTGTATTTATTACGTTTTAAACAGTGAACTTAGAAACTCATAATAAATTGAAAAGATATCTTTAAGAAGAAAGAAAAGGGGGGGGGGGAGAGAGAAAGGAAAAAAAATGAAAATGTTACAGAATTTCATAATATAAATAAAAAAATTCAAAGAATTTATTTTTTAAAATTATAATTATAAAACTTAACTTTATATACGGCTCCCATATAAAAGAAGTTTTAGTGAGTAAAAGTTCTTCATGTTCTAAGAATACCATGTACAAAATTTCAGCGTTGTATCATAAAAGTTTCTAGCTGTATGTCTATACAAAATTGTTTAGCAATTCGTCTCAAATCTAATAAAATATGCGTTTATTTATTTACGTTATGGTTGTTTTTGTCATGAATTTTCATATAACCTTTCAGGTGCTTTTTATTCTCATAATACTTTTAAACGATACATTAATTGATAGATACATTGGATTCTGATTAATTTAGATTTTTTGTCTTGCTTTATCTCAGGACTTATTATGATAGAATGCTAAAACTTTGTACATGACATTATTAGAGGATGAAGCATATTGGGCTTTGCAGAACTTTTTTGTGTGGGAGTCCGTAGAATATTTGAATTTTTTAATTCATGAAATGGAATCCCCTGTAAGTTTTAATACATTTTATATAACTCTATGGATTTTTTGTTTGTTTGTTTTTTATTTGTTTGATTTTGCATTTTTGTAATTCATATTATACGTCTTAGATCCCTATTTGAGTATTTAAAGACGGATACATTGTTTTCATACCAAAAAAATAAATGTTTGAGGAGCTGTTGTGTTTAAGATTTAAAGATATCGAAAAATTACTGTAATTTGAACAAAAACGATGATTACACAATAATTAAAATGTTTTAATAGAACGCTTCCGTGTACTTTTTAATCATCATTTCCATTTTGATATCTAAACATGCTGCCTAAAAACATTAATTTTAAACGTTAAAACTTTCATATAATGTTTAAGTAGCATCCTATTATTTGCATCCTTTGAAATTTTACATGATCTTTTTCATAAATATGTTTTAAGTATAAACGTAGGGGAAGGGTGCGGAATATGGAGTAGTCTGGTAAAATAGAATACCGTTATATATCGCCTGTGTGGAGCTGCAACCTGTTGGAAGCACGTCAACCGTCTTCATTTAACATTAAATATGAACGGTAGTTCCCCTTTTGCCAATGAGAAGAGCCGTTTTTGTGCCATACAATATTTTTAATTTATCAAGATTCAGAATTTTTTGGGGGTAAGTATTAAAATTCTGTAATCTATTTACGAAGCAGTAAAATGAGTGAAAACCGAGTGTCATTTCCGGTAAGGGAGTTGAGTTAGTTAGTAGTCTGATTCCCATGAACTAATTTTAACTAACAGGGTGTTCAGATTGATTCATTCACCAAAATGGTGATTCGAGTAATATGGAATACCAACTATTCCATAATATTTGAAATTTTTGTAAAACTTGAATGTTAATACATTATTATTATTTTTTTTTTTTTTCAATTCTGTTTACTATCATTTATAATTTCGAAATAAAATGTTTATATTGAAATTATCCAATATTTTCTGTAAAAATACTATCCTATTTCATATTATCCTTTAAAGAAATAGCATCCCGTATTATCTCTTTCATAACTATTCCATATTACTCACTTAGTTCATATTACGGAAAAGCCTTTTTTTTTAACTAAAAATTTTGCATGTAACTCTATTTTTTGTAACGTAAAACCATCAAAACTTATTAACAGCACTTACAAGTTTGCAATAGTCGAATCCACAGTGATCCAAAGTACTTCAGTTTATTAAAGTGAGTTCAAATGTAAATGGTATTCTATATTCAACTACTTTCCTCTAATGTAACTTTACAAGAAATTCAGATCAAAATAATTTTATGGGAAATTGCGGAATCTTTGAATTTTTAAAATTTCATGACGTTAAATATTTTTGAAAGAAAAAAAGGTTTCTGCTTTCACTTTGCTTTCAAGCCTACATTTTCCCGCCTAAACAGTAAAAAAAAAAACTCCAAGTCAGATTATGGGCAACGCCCTGCAGCAGAGGTTTCATACAAAGCCTGTTTAAAAAACATTTAGACCATAAGTGATGTATTTCCCCGTAATATTACGTTGCGACAAACATATATTTCTTTAAATTAAATTCGGAAAACAATAGCTCTTTTAAACCAATCGCTACTTGTATGAATATATAAATAAACTCTCTCAACCAATAAAACGACAATTATATTTTCACTTTCAAATACGAAATGATTCTTATATGACGTCACTGAAAAGCTTACTCTTAACGCTTGAAGGGATTTGATCGTAAAAATACAATTTGATTGCAGATTACGTAGATTAACGGTTTTGCCCGTAAAAAAAAATGTCAGTATTCTAAAATTATACTTTCATGACATCAATTTACTTGCTTGACCGTGTAGTTAGCAAAACGGTCATTTTCCGTAAATTATGCGGTCAAATCCAATAATTTTTACTTTTTTTTTTTTTTTTTCTTTTTTTTTTTTTTACGCGTAGTTAAATTGATATAAGTTTTGATATAAATCAAAAATTGACTAGAAAACTTTTGAGGTGCTGAAATAGATGGATGACCTTTGAAATAGGATAATTACTATAGGCGAGATGATTACTATAGGTATTCGCTCATCGGAAAGTAGTTGATCATATATATCACCATTAATATAAAAAAATTATAGCTGACATAATATGCCCAACTATGTTCTTGTTCGGGTCAGTTCCGCAGTGCATCTATTGACGCTGAAATTACAGAGGTTATCACCGTTGAGCTGCAAAAAAAAAAAAAAAAACATGAATTTTGCTCCCATGTGCTAGATTTTGTGTTCGGAATTGACGTACTTTGGCATTCACTGGAGTTAGATATTATTTCGTGTGCCAAGGATGGGATTCATGCGGGAAATGACTTTGCATTCCATCATCATGTATCGACGGTATTCTATTCTTCTTTCTGGAATATTTGACCATCAGCCTGATCCAGCTCCATAAAACCATGTGTCTGCTCCAGTACCTGAAACAGTTTTTAACCGCATTTCGCCAGTACTCTTTCAGATAGCTATCATATCTAGGAGACTGACGGTGTATTACTTCTATACCGGTATTGCCCAATTAGTCTCATAGTATAAAAAGTGTTTCAGTTCCTTCGTTCTTATGTCGAGAGGTAGCTGAAAGAGTAGTGGATTTATGTCAACATATGTTTCAATTTATTCGAAACATTTATAGAAACAGATACAATAGAAAATCGTGGCCATATCAATAAGTAACATACATAATGTAAATAAATAAATAAATCGGCAATTAATGACAATATGAAATAGAAATAAAAATCCCAGTGATGGATCAATTTGAAAATCCCAGTCTCAAAGAACTGCGTTAGCTTCGAGAAAGCTACCTTCGCATGGCTTGTTTGAATTCGTCATCAGAGAGAATTTTCTCACCGCCGAGAAACTTCTTCATCGATCGAAACAAGTGAAATCGGCGGTATCTGGGTCCTATATTGGTCGTCCAAATCGTAAAAAATTACTGAGATACTGCCGGGAAGTTTTGCAGTACCCAACATACAGCCCGGATCTAGCACCCTCCGATGATTTCACCTCTGTTTGGATCCACGAAGAAGTTTCTTGACGATAAAAAATTTAATTCTGATGACGAACGCAAACGGCCATGAGAAGTTGGGTGTTAATATTTTACATTATGTGTTTTTTATTAATACGTCCGATTAGTTATGTTTTATATTGTCGTACGACCGCACAAAACTTATTTTCTGGACAACCTAATAATATACATCTTCTTGAAAATATTTTTATTTTATATAAAATTCCTTTCCCGTTTTAAGGCAAAGACTTCTTAACTTAATCTGTCTTAGATGTATGCAGTATTGATACAATACAGATCATGGTTGCTGTTTGAATGTTTTGCTGGCTCTATCAAATATAAACTAAATACTGTTCCTTTTAATTCTGACAATTCATTTATTATCCCAAATACAAAATCTACCGTAAAAACATATTAATTCTTCTCATTATTATTATTATTATTATTATTATCATCATCATTATTATTTACTATTAAAAAAAATATTTTTCAAGTTAACCAAAACATCCTTACTATGAGATAGATCTTTTAAAAATCTCGGTTTTTATATTTTTTTCTTCTTTTTATTACATATTTATATAGCACACCGCATTTATTTGCAAGTAATATAATTTAAAATATTGATATTAAATAAAAATACATAAAATTTCAATATGTTTGACAAATCGCCTACAGTATATTAATAGCGAGCTTCTGAATTTTTTCTTCTATTTATAATGTTCTTAATGCAAAATGTTTCATTTCATTTATGAGAGTAAATAAGATGCGTACCTTTATCTTCAGCGCTTATCTTCTCCTTTATAAGGCGAACACATATTCATTTTGCAATTATTTCTAGTGAAAATTTATTATTACAATCAGTACGCAATGTTATCTACATTTTAACACAAAGCAGAGAATACATTTTTCACCGAATAGTATCACCATTCTGAACTGTCAATTTAAAAACCATTTTAAGCTACATTATCCCTTTCCATGCTCCATTAAGTAAAAATAATAATTCCCTCTTATTAAGTAATCAGTATTCGCGAAAAATACCTCTTAATTTATTTTTATCTCGTATTTACCTAACAGAAAAGATACAAAAAAGTGTTTTCAGCAATCGCTTTTATCGTTAGCTAAAATTTTTGACACTTTTGTTTTTAAAAGTTAAGTCAGGTGGAATGGAAAGTAATTAACTTCAGATGGGTGAGAGAAATTCATCTTTTTTTTTCTGCATTATTTTGTCAAAGAAGAATTATTTCTTAAGACTTTAAGTTCTAAATGAGATTAAATGTTTACATCTCTGTGATTTACGGGTCCTGTTTAATAAATAGTTCTTATTATCTAGATGTTAATTTCTTAATTTTCCTTATAATTTAATTTCCATTACTGTTTATTAAAGTCATATATTTTAGTTCTGCAAAGTAATTTTAAATCATCAGAAATACACATGCTTGAATAACTAAAATCGATTCTATATTCATTTTAGAAAATACATAATAACCTGAATTTCCTTTGTAATGGAATGATATTTAGGAATGTTAGAAGCTTAACAGTTTTTTTTTTTTTTCGTTAGTTTTTAAATGAAATTACTTATTAATTCTCTTAAGACTGTAATAAAGAGGAATATTCTGCAGTAGTTTAAATGCTGTTGTTGTTGTTGTTGTCGTGTGCCACTCGGAAATTCCGAGCCCCGGTTGTGAAACTAACCGGATTTTTAAGGCATGAGGGGTGCGTCTTCCGTTATTAGGAGCGCCTCATAGGGAGGAAGTACGACTTTAGCTCTAGAAGCTGGTGAAAGATGGCAGCACCAGCCAGACAACAGGAACTCGAATTTTGATCCTGATCAGAGCGAGTTAAACCCATGTTCCGGTACCCCCAGAGGTATAATTTTTGATGGGAACTTCGAGGACTTTGCGACCACGACGGAATTTAACGTGCATCAGTCGCCATTAGCGTACACGACGGTCTTCCGCCGGCTCGAGGACCGAACTCGCAATCTTTCGATCACGAACTCGCTGCTCGTGCCGACCAGGCTACCGAGACCCTAGTAGTTTAAATATCAACATAATTAGATTCCTAAGAACTATGGAAAGAACTATGGAACTAAGAACTATGGATTCCTAAGAACTCCTAGGAAATATTTTTTATCAAATTATAATTTCTAATTAATAGAAATATATTTATGATTAATGTTCATGAAATTCCGCAAAACTCATTTTATATTTGTAAAATTTATGTCTTCAACGGGACTTAAACTTTTGATAACTGTAAACATAGTCCGATGTCTTCGGCTGTTTTTCAGGACACTTTCAGGGCTGAAAAATTTTGCTACCTTTATTTTTAACAAAAACCTTTTCTGCCACCAACATTTTCATACAAAAATGTCTATCCCATTTTATCACGACGCATTACTAATAAGATATGGTAAAAAATTCTGTATGAAAATAGCAGCAAAAAAGGCAGAAATTCATCATCCAAGTATCCTAAGAAAGAGGCAGAGTCTTTGAACTCTCTTGTAAAGAGCATTAACATTTATGTCAGGAAGGTATGATATGCACTTTTATATTGATTTTTGAATTCTAGCAATTAAACTTACAAAGACTGAAAGACACAAGTTTAAATCTGATAATAAACGTGTTTAAATTAGAAAACTAATTTTTTGGAAACAAGATAATTACTTCTACATTTCGTGCAATGCCACAATAAGTTATAGTCGACGGGTTGGGAGTCAGTACTATGGTTGATCAAGAGATATGCCAAAATTTTCATTCTAAACAGAAGGAGGCTTTGGTAGCCAAATGATCTGCGAGTGAATTCGAACGATTGCGGGGCAGACAATTTTAACGAAGACCAGACACTATCACATTCTCGATCTCTTAGTAAAAATAATACATCTATAGATTATCAAAACGTGGGAACCATATCTTCCTGGAGAATCAAAATTATGATGGCATGTCTCTAAACAGACCTAGGAAGAATTTCAGATCGTTGCCAATTGCCCCTGCATAACTCTAGTGACACTTTCCATTCAACCTTAATTTCAACCACAATAAATATTATAATAGCAGGAGACTTGGCGTTGGAATATTAAAACAGGAATAAACTACTACGTCAGAAACGCCAAAGAAAAATTATTGAGGTGCATACAGCTGTTTCGGTAGCCTAAAGCGTACCGTCATCAGTGCAAAAAGAATCAAATATCTTTGGAAAAGATATTTGATTCAAAAGAATAAATATCTTTGGAAAAATATCTTCAAAAGAATAAATATCTTTGGAAACTATTCGAGAGAGAATCACCCTTTTACGAATGAACTCAAACTCTGCTGGTAATTTCGATTTCTTATATTTAATTTTATAATTAAAAATACAATTGCGAAAAGATACATTGAAATGAAAATATCATTTAATAGTTGATAATATCTCTTCCCGATTAAAAAATAAGCATCACGCCATTTACCTACTCTTACACTTCAAAATATTACTAGATTTGTGCCCTTTGTAGTAAAAATATGATTTTCCGAAAAATATGTGATTTATACATACTAAATTAGTACAAGTTATAAATGCTAGTTTCAGTTATATTTCAGCGTTACAATGTTGCAATAATTGGTTGTGTCAGAATCCTGAATTGTATGCTTATTTTCAACAATATACTGTTCAAATCAAATTATATATTAAGTCAGTTGGAAGTTGTTTAAAAACATACAGATACATTTGGTTAATACTTGAAGAAGTACTTACAAAACTAAGCATAAAGTGTCATGGAAAGTTACAGAAAGGGCAAAAATATATCACGAAGAATTCATAGAAAATAAGAAAAAAATTACGCTATCGAAATTATTACGTCTGTCGAAGATGCAAGTGTGTCCGCCTTAAGACGGAGCACTTACAGCAGTAATTTTTCTTAATTATTTCTATCATATTTAATCGCAGTAAATTACGGCACAATCATGATAGAAATTATTGATAGGAAATGCTGGTGTAAGGTTTCCGTCTTGAGACCAAAATTCTTTCCCTTCTGACATCTGTTGCTAGCATCGTCAAGGCTAATATATTATGTTGCTAACATCGTCATCGTTTATAAGATTTTTACAAATATGTAGCACAGTTAGCAACATAATCAGCACTAAAGATATTCAATGTTCGGATATTTAGTAAGGATTTCATTATTATCTGCAGCAGTTTATAAAAAGTTTTATTCTTTATTCTTGAGGTATAATTGTTAAATTATCAAAAAAAATGTCGCTAATGATACATCTGTTTCTTGTTACTAATGATATCTCTTTTGTAAATATTTCTTTTCGAAAGAAAACTTTTAAAGCAACTACTGAAAAATTTTGGTAATTAACTGACAGAATAGTATTAAAAGGTAGAATGATTTTTTTTTTAATCGAATGTTGGATATTTAAACTATATAATATATTTCCTTATATGCCAAATCAAAGGTGTTTAATTCATTTAATATGATAGTAAAACATCTTTGCATAAAAATAATTGATAGTGTAGCTTTTTAACAATCAAAACCATATCAAATATAAAAGATATTATGAGTTATCGTTGAAAGTCATTTTCAACTTTGCAACAAAACTGTTTTTATAAATTCGATTAATCTATCTATTGGTGATATTATTTCAATAAATATTTTTAGACAATTTGAAACCGATAAATAATATTTAAATGTCCGAAATTATATTTATACATACAATACAGTATGATTATACAATATACGTTACTAGCCCTCCCATGCAGAACATCTGCGTGATATAGTATCTACATACCTAATGTGATTTTCAGAAAAATGTCATAAATAAAATCACTCACTGAAAATTTTCAGTTTTTTTTTTTTTTTTTTTTTTTTCATTTTTTTAAATAAAAGAGATTTAAATCTTGGATATTTGTATTGAAAGTTCACTTTTAGAAAATATTTTTTTCCGCTGATAAGCTAAAATTTTTTAGAATTAAATTATTGTTATATTAAAACTGTATCTTAATAGGATGATTTTGATTTCGATCAATAGATAGCGCCACCACTGTCTTGCCGAATATCCATCGATGAAATGCAAGGCTTAATTGACTTTAAATTCTTCTAAGTATATTTCGAAATACTATCTTTTGAGCATATATTTCAGTGCATTTTTTTTTTCTTAAAAAAATGTGCATTTCAAGTGTATACGATTAAATTTTGTAGCCAAAATTTATAGCAGCCACATTTATGATTTCATGAATACAATCTGGGTTGACCAAGTCTTCTATCACTATCGTATTGTTTCGACAAAATTTAATCGTAACTGGTCCACGCTAGAGAAATATTACATAGATAATATGATTAGCATTAATGATTGGTTTACAAGGCCACATGGGAATGTTGAAATATGCTAAAGCTTATCCAGTCGGCAGCAAAAATATCCGAGCACTAGCCAGTAATTTCGACATCAAAAAAATTCACTTAAAACTATTTTGTTAAATAAATCCTTGTCGAATCATGTTCTTAGTCAGTCTAAGAACATGACACAACAAGGATGTACTTAACAAAGCAGTATTAAGTGTTCCTTTTTTAGAAAGGGATAATTGCTAGTGCTCGGATACTTTTGCTGCCGACTGTAAATAGAAGATGCTCGAAGAGCATTGTCAGTTGTGTTATGTTTAATACAATATTGAAGATTAAACGATGTGACGATTAAATGTATTTGAATGAGATGAAAAGTTCTTTGGAATCTATGTGAACTGCGTGAGGTTTTTTTCTTTTTTTTTTTTTTTTTTTTTTTTTTTTCTGAAACAAACAATTTTTATTATAAATTTATAAATAAGGTGACGTTGTTTATATATGTGTGTGTGTCAGCTAATGAGAAAAAATAAGTAAAAGTTTGTGGGATGTTTGGAAATTTAATTTGCGTAAAATTCAAAAACTTCATAAAAAAATATCAGTTTGTTCTATTTATTTTATTTTATTTTATTTATTTATTATTCTTTTTGAAATTATGTAATTTAATTAAAGATATTTTTTGAACATTATTATATATCATTGCACACGTTAGAATGGAAAGTTCTAATAAAACTATTAGCGTTTACCGTTTTCTTATACTTACTTTTCTTAAGCTGTTTTTCCATTATTCCATTCTCAAAGCCATTAGTCTGAAGCAAAGATTAATTATGTATTTTCTTTGTTAATTATTTACTTAATAGACACTTAGCAACAGTAAAGTAATTATTATAAAAAAAAAAAAGAGTGGATAATAGAAAATAAGCCATTTATAGATCATCCTTTTTAAGAGATTATATGTTATGCATTAAGTGAAAATATATTACTTAAGTAGCAAATGTTTTTAAAAAATAAATATTTGGCGAACACCTAAGCAAAATTTGTTGACTCCATTTCTGCTTGTTAGATGACTAGCAATTAATAATGAAACTCATTTGCTGCTGCTATTTAAGTTGCTTTTATTGCTCAAATGAACGCATTTTTTAAATCTTGTGGGTTGTTAAAAATTACCATTTCTAAAGAACGTTTTGAGAATTCTCGTAATTTTAGATATAAATCATGAATATTTCATGTATTTATTTTTAAAAAGTATGAAAAAATTAAAAATATTTTTTAGTTCTCATTATGTTTATTAATTTATTGATGTAAGTTATGATAAAATAACTTTTTGTAACATTATGTAATCCTTAAACACATTATTATACTATACTGTTTGTAGATAATTTATATAGTTGTTATTGTCATAGTTATACATAGCTGATTGTGGAATTATTAATTTAAAATAAAGATTAATTATTTCATCGATTTAATTTTCCATTCATACGCATTTTGTAAAACGTGCATCACAGGACAACATAAAATTTTCATAAAAAATTTATAAATTAATAAATTTTTATTTCAATAACATATAAAAGACACATTTATCTGTATGTCGCCTTTACAAAACAGGTTAAAACTCACAATAACCAGGCATTTCTGACCGACCTTTTTTGCCCCCCCCCCCCCCCCCCTCATCAAAGTTAAAACATTTTACAGGAAAAACCGATTACTATAAGTTCAGAAACTTAAAACAGGATCGCATATTCAGCTGGTATCGTTCATGATTCCTTGATTTGTTTAATGATTTCATATAAACTCCTACAAGAAAAATCCGACTATTACAATCATTGGTATAAGAAAAAACATATTTAAAAAAAAATAGAACATATAGAAGAGACATTTATTTACATGTAAACATTACAAAACACTCCTATTGAAGGTGGTTCTGTTTGAATGTTTCTAGAAGTTCGCATTTTTTTTTTTTCCTCACAAGTTATTTTAACATTTGTGAGAGGCCGATAAAGTCAGCTCGAGACACCAGTTTATTGCGTCATTTAAACTGTTTTGTAATGTTTACATATAAATAAATGTCTCTTTTATATCTTATTTAATCAAAATTTCAACCTGAGACGTAATACGGTTGTATATTTCAAATAATAAATTTTTCTTTAGAGAGTTTTTAGCTTATCCATTCCTTTACGTAATGATAAACACACATTTGTTTGAATTGCATAGGCAGAAATTTTATGTTTAACATATATTAAATAAAAAGGTTTTCAGAATCAAATGAACTATCTGCAAAAAAGGTAGCAAAATGATTGTCACTGAATTTTGGAATAAAGTATAATTATGTCGCTGCATTTTTTTTTTTTTTTTTCAAATATTTATAGAATGCAATGCATACGATACTACATACAAACTGAATAAAAAGTCCCTGCAGATTTTAAACTTTATATAAAATCAAATAATCAGCGTAGTAGAATGCAGTTTGTATTAAAATGTTTATCACGATGAAATATTTTGTTTAAGCAAAAGAAAATTGGTTCAAAATTTTGATACTATATGGCATTCTAACTTAAAAAAGCTAGGGAGGAAAATGCAATTCTACCAATAATAGAGCTCTTATTTCGTGAAATGTTTTGTTTTTCATTTGGCAGAGAGATTAAATTCAGAATTTCCAACCCAGTTAGCAATTATCCTCATCCAACAGAAAGTGCGTGTTGCTGACACGGGTACTTTCATCCCACATCTTTCAAAATCGAAGTATTACTGCAGATTACTGTAAAAAGTTCTAGTGGAAGAGTTAGTCAAAAAATACAGATCATAGCAATCATACATACAACGTCTTATAATTCATATACGGAATATACTACAGTTTCTCAGAAAATTAGCAAAATTCAAATATCGATAATTTAACGCGGGGACGAACTCATTATTTTATGAAACAGAATTTGTTTTATTATAAAATTTATGATGCCGATGTTTTTAATTTATTAATGTCACATAAAAAAAGACCGGTGTAGAAGAAACTATAATGTGCTATAGTAAATTATTTTAAGGTTTCATTACAAAAACCTCTTAGTCATTACAAATCAGAGAGAGACATTTTGTAAAGTAGCTGTAATAAATTCCAATAACCTGTTATATAACTTTTTTTTTTTTTTTTTTTAAGTAAATTTTTTCGAGTGGACAAAAATGGTGAATAATTCTCCTATAATTTGATCCATATGTATTTAATGTAGTTGAAACAGAAATAATAAATTATGAAAATGTAATTTCAATTTGTCCATATATATTTATTTACATTGCTTTTTTTTGACGAATTGTTAACAATTTTGAATTAGCATTTTTAAACAATTTTTAATATTCAGTCTAAACAACTACTTTACAAGGAAATAAAAATAATAACAGTTGTCTTTCTTTTACAATTATATGCTTACAGAAATCATCAATTAATAATCAGCCATACATTAATGGGCTTTTCCCACCGTCGTCTGCTCAATCACGTGATAGAGGAAAACGAATAATCGAATTCTGAGAATCGAATTCAATTAAATATTGTTCTTAAGAACAAAAATGTTAATATTTAATACAAAATAAAATAAAAGTAATATTGTGCATTTGTAAGCAGTAGAATAATTGTATTTGTAAATTTAATAATTTTTAAAAAACATTTTATGTGTTTATTTTTTTTTACCTATAAGAATCGATTTTTGTATATTGTAGTGTAACTGTAACATTAACTGATCTAGCAATAAGGAATAGCTTGTTCTTGTGGAATGTTTATGGATTATAATTTGAAATTTTAAAATGTTTTCATTTAATTTAATTGCATAAAGGTGTTACAACAAGTTAATTAACTTAGTTACTGGTCTAAATGGATTTACGCAGTACGATATTGCACTGTCACTGATTTAAGTACTAAAAATCAGAATATTAAACATGTTCTTCATGAACATCAATAACAAACATAAACTAAATGACGATTGTAAATGTATACGGCAAACAAAAAATGATGAATAATGATATAAAATGGATAAAAAATGATGATTTATAAAAAAAATAACACAGATTAAATACGATTGATCAAAAATAAGAATAGAAAATATGTTATTTCCGCAATCACTATAGATAAACAAGACTTTGTCTGCTATTTGTTTTTCCTCTATCATGTTACCTCTGACGTCAGGTGGGAAGAGCCCATACACTCAATGCACTCTAGAATTCGAAAAAGAATTTCTAGATAGGAACGTTGACATATAATATAAAGCTAAAAAAGAGCAGATCATTTAAATAGCTTCATGATTAATACGTACATCATAATGAATAAATAAAATAAAACCAAGAACATAATTCGTGAAAGAGAGAATGTCAAATGCACTTAGAAGGCTTCATAATTTAGATTCAATTTTCCCATTGAAAGTTGATTATTAAACGGGGTAGCGTGCACAGTTAAGAAAGCATTATAAAGATTTAGATGTACGTTTGAGGACAGAAAGAGAAATTAAAATCTGGATTTTCGTTTATAAAATTTTAGATTTGAAGAAGTATTAATTGAATAAAACCACACAGATAAAAGTGTTTTGTTGAAATAATTTTTTTTCTATGTAACTATTTTGCACATAAATTCTAAGATTAAAGAGCATTATGTACATTTATTGAAATCGTATACAACTCAGGTTTAACTTAAGATATCTAATTTATAACTATCTGGAAAAAAAAAATCTTAAAAATCTTAAGGCTTAAGCTTAAGGAAACATAAAACAAACATAAAGTCTAAAATAATAATAATAATAATAATACACCTGACGTTAAAATCACACATGACTTTATTACACAAGACTTTTTTATTTAAAAATTTCCCTACAGTTTATAAAATTTAATATTTGGTTAGTTAAATTTTTCGATATTTAATACATGCTATATTAGAAATATATTTCAAATATAAAATACTGTTATACTTTTCAAAGTTTTATTTATAAATTCAGTCATATTTTTTTTAGTTTAAAGTGTTTTGAAGTTTAAATACCGGGTGCTCCCAAAAGTCACAGAAAATAATAAAAAATATATTATTCAAAAAATATTGACCATAACATTATGCGGCTTTCACCGAAAAGAGCAGAAAAGCATGGAATATATATATATATATATATATGTGTGTGTGTGTGTGTGTGTGTGTGTGTGTGTGTGTGTGTGTGTGTGACGTATTCTTTTTCTCCATGTCACGTAATAGCTATAATGAAAAGAGGCTTTCACTCAGTAACGAGTCCAAGGATTAGAGATAGTCGTTTATTGGCCCATCTTGAGCCTCTTACAGGTTATAAGTCCAGGATCTAGGTCTGAGCATGTGGAATGGAGTGCATCGGAGCCGAGAACGACTGTAGCCCACGATTACATCGCGTTACATTCCGGGGCCGTTATTTTGACGTGATGTTACCAGGCAAGAGCACACACGAAGAGAGGCTTCATTCACGCACGTTTTCTCTTAAATACGGGCATTTTTAGCGCGAAACTTCACCCCTCCTTCGTCTAATCATTGACAGTTTAGCTGAGGTCCTGATCGCCGGGATTAATTAATATGCATCATCTAACCACAAGAAACTGCAAGTTGCGTTTGTTCAGCACTTTATTATCCTAAAATTCGTTCACTTTTATGACTTTCACGTTATGATCGTGCATTGTAATAAACTTTCTTTACAGGGGAAACTTTAGAATTAATTTCAAGTTAAGACTTTCTAATGGGATTTTCTTTAAGTTATTACTCACTATTAATTTTAAATAATAAAATAATAATTTAAAATCTTACCTTTCTTTATCCTTTCATATATATATGAAAAAATAGTCACTTTTTCACCAAAAGATAGCGCTATATTCGCATTATCCTCTTGCTTTTAAAACAGGTCTGACTTCTCAAATGACACCATATTGCTAATATTGATCTCATTTCAGTGTTTTGCATATGATTTTTGATGTTAGCGAATAGTTAAATTAAATATTTATTGTTTATTACTACTGTTAACCACTTTAAAAAGAAAATTTTGATATTTTTAAAAGATAAAGCATTGTTAGTTAAGCTTCATTATGAAAATTTCAAATACGCGCAATCAACCCTTCTCGTGACTGACGGCCATCATATTGAACACTAATAGTCCTAGTTTTATTGTTAAATGTACTCACCATAAAAAAGTAATTTTACAATTAAAGGGCTACCTGTCGAAGAAAATTAACTAATTTCGCAATAAATCTTTTGCTGCTAAGGGAAAAAAAAAAAAAAAAAAAAAAAATCCATTTCCTTCTGTGCATTTCAATGCAAACCTCACAGTGCTGCAGTCAATACTTTTTTAGTAATATAATTCTTCTTTTTCCTCTGACTTTTGTATCAACTGGTATTTAATATAGTGAAATTATCTTGTTTAATACACGTTTTATGAAAAATATATTTTAAACTTATTTTTAAAGCAACTACTAACTATTTTACACTTTCTTTCCTAAATACATTCGCACTTTTTCAATTTAAAAATTTTTCCTATAGTATGAAGCAGTTCTATATAAAATTCTTTAAAGTTCCGTCAAACCCCTTGATTTTATCTTAACTTCAGTTTCTTTTTTACTTTAAGTATATCTTTTTTACTTCCCCGTTCATTGTAAGTTCTATAAAATAAAAACATTCTTAGAATATTGACCAGAAAATTGGATATGTAGGATTCTTTGTGGAGACTCCTTTCTGGAAACACACTCTGTAACCCAAAACAGTAGATACAAATATTTCACTTCAATGTTTGTGCCTTTCTTAACGTTATTGTTTTGTGAAGTCACGATTTTTATAGTCTAAGAAAAAAGAGTGTTCAGTATTTGGCTATTGAATTCCTAAAACGCATCTGAGTTTAATACCGCCGACCAGAGCATATATATTGCATGGAGGTTGTCACTTCCACATTTCTTTGTTTAAATATAAAATAAATGTGTTAGAATATTGGAGTCTGTAAAATGAAATATAAAAGAGTAACAAGTTTTCCAGATAAAGTTACATAAAAGTAAAATAGATAGAGAAAAATATAGATGTTATTGAAAAGACGTGTATATAATTAAGATTTTTAAAAGTTTGTTAAATGTGTTTAACAAAATATTTTATTTTCTTTATTTAGGCGGTAGAGCACATATATAGCGTTAAGGTTGTCATTTTTACAGATATATGTTTAAATATAAAATAAATGAATATTAGAATATCAGAGATTTCAAAATGAACTGTAAAATAGTAACAAGTTTTTAAGATAAAGTTATATAAAAGTATAAAATGGATAGAATAAAAGATGATTCTTTGAAAACAGGTATATAATTAAAATTCCAAAAGTTGTGTTTACCAAACTATTTCATTATCTATGCGCAGACGAGTATATTGCTCTGAGGTTTGACTTATATATTTCTTTGTTTAAATGTATATATTCTTCTTAATGTATTAGAACTTTGGAGAATTTAAAATGAAATATAAAAGAATAACAAGTGTTTATGTAGATATCTCTAAATAAAACTAAAATACATGATGAAAGTGTCGTTGTTTTTTAACCCTTTAACGCTCATTGGTTTCTCGCTGAAACAAAATGTTTAAATTTTTTATACAACAATTTTTCATTATTTTTCTATTTTTAAAGCCATTTTTAAACTTTTGATTTTAATCTTTTCGATAGATAAACTCCAAAATTTAACAAACGAAGTTTTACAAGAAGCCAAATGCAGAAGTCACTTTACATTTCTTAGTAGACGCTAGTGTGTAGTTGATGCTTTAATGATGCAGTCGCGCCTAGTTTCTGCCCTTGACGGAGGATCTTGTTATTATTTAGACCTGAAAACAATTGTTGCAAGCATTTTGCAATTTATAGTCTTTACTTACAAAATTATTTATTAATTAAATTAATTATTGTTTGAATTAAATCAGTTAACAAATAGATGCTCCAAACCAAAAATTTCAGAAAAATTATTATTATTATTATTATTATTATTATTTTACATATTTGTGATAATTTATGTGTTATAGCCATATTTATAAATTAATTTAGCAATTTTAAAAAAGAAGTATGCAGTGAAGATTAAAGGGTTTAAAAGCATGTAAGCGATATTAAAAGTTAAAAATATTTCCTTAATAAGATGTTTTTACATTTTTATGTCGAATTTTATGTGTGAAAGCTTTATGGTTCATTCAAAATTTTATCATGTTATTTTCTTTTCATTTACAGATAAAAATTATTTACCTCGAGAGTAATCTCCGAGAGCCCCGTTCCCTGCATTAACACAGACATGAGAAAAAGGTAAATCTTATAATTATGTTTTATTTATTTAAGCATATTTTATTGTAGAGTTTATCTGTCAGTTTAAGGGGAAAATAATCAATTTAGTAAAACGAAACTCCTTTTCTAATTTCAACAAATCAATTATTTAAATGTTTTTAAACTGCTGTTTATTTTCACAAAGATTTTTAAACTACTTTGCATAATTAGTACTTTAGGATTCGGTAGGCAGAAAATCCACGAAACACGGTGAGAAAAATTACACATGTCAAGTACAAATGGGAAACGATAAGAAAAAATTCACTACCATCGTAATTCCGAAATTTCTGAATAAAGTTAAAGGACATCGTAATAAGCAAATCGTCTGAACAGATTTTTAAACATTAGCGAACGTCAAAAAATAAAGCTTCAAAGATGCCACATGTAATATATATTCTAACATGTCAAATGGTTCTCTCCGAAACTCGCACAAATATCTTAAAAGACACCCCCCCCCCACACCCCATGGAGGCTATTCTAACCAGGCTTAAGACCCATGTGTAATCGATCAGCCTTAAACACCTATACTATCACACCACCTACAGAGTTCGTACGGTCCTTAAATTTCCTTGAGTTTCTCTACCACTAATTTTGTATAGCAAATTTTTACATAAAAGAATTGATATATTAAATATATATATATATATATATATATATATATATATATATATATATATATATATATATACTCTAAATGCACTAGCGGAAGAATTCTTGTAAAAAGATGTGTCCGTACAAACCTTGACTATATTTCTTGAGTTCCATTGATCCGCTTCCCGCAGTCATTTTCATTACAATTGATCATACCGTAGTAGTCCAAGCGGCGGCTGCAAAAAATTGACTTGAGAAGGTACGAAGCTGTTTTTTTTCCTATAGATAGAATTCATTGTTACAATGAAAATCTGATAGGGTTGCCTGGTCAAAGCCGTCAAGTTTAAGAGAAACAACCTCACTTCCGGTCACAATTTAAACGATTTTCGAACCCCAAAAGGTATGAAGATGGAACCGGTGCTAAAATGTAGAGATTAATATGCTCTTTAAAATGGCATAGGGTTGCCTGGTCAAAACCGTCAAGTTTCAGAGGTTGCCTCGATAATAGGGGTCAAATTTAAACAATTTTCGAACCCCAAAAGGTATGAAGATGAAACCAGTGCTAAAATGTAGAGATTAATATGCTCTTTAAAATGGCATAAGGTTGCCTAGCCAAAACCGTCAAGTTTCAGAGGTTGCCTCGATAATAGGGGTCAAATTTAAACGATTTTCGAACCCCAAAAGGTATGAAGATGAAACCGGTGCTAAAATGTAGAGATTAATATGCTCTTTAAAATGGCATAGGGTTGCCTGGTCAAAACCGTCAAGTTTCAGAGGTTGCCTCGATAATAGGGGTCAAATTTAAACGATTTTCGAACCCCAAAAGGTATGAAGATGAAACCGGTGCTAAAATGTAGAGATTAATATGCTCTTTAAAATGGCATAGGATTGCCTGGTCAAAACCATCAAGTTTCAGAGGTTGCCTCGATAATAGGGGTCAAATTTAAACGATTTTTAACCCCAAAAGGTATGAAGATGAAACCGGAGCTAAAATGTAGAGATTAATATGTTCTTTAAAATGGCATAGGGTTGCCTGGTGAAAACCGTCAAGTTTCAGAGGTTGCCTCGATAATAGGGTTCAAATCTAAACGATTTTCGAACCCCAAAAGGTATGAAGATGAAACCGGTGCTAAAAGGTAGAGATTAATATGCTCTTTAAAATGGCATAGGGTTGCCTGGTGGAAACCGTCAAGTTTCAGAGGTTGCCTCGATAATAGGGGTCAAATTTAAACAATATTTGAACCCCAAAAGGTATGAAGATGAAACCGGTGCTAAAATGTAGAGATTAATATGCTCTTTAAAATGGCATAAGGTTGCCTAGTTAAAACCGTCAAGACCCGGAGGTTGCCTCGAAAATAGGGGTCAAATTTAAATGTTTTTCGAACCTCACAAGTGTAAAGATGTAACTGGTGCTAAGATGTAGAGATTAATATGCTCTTTAAAATGGCATAGGGTTGCCTGGTCAAAACCATCAAGTTTCAGAGGTTGCTTAGATAATAGGGGTCAAATTTAAACGATTTTCGAACCCCACAAGCGTAAAAATGAAAGCGGTGCTAAAATGTAGGTATTATTATGCTCTTTAAAATGGCATAGGGTTGAATGGTCAAAGCCGTCAAGAAACAGAGGTTGCCACGTAAATAGGGGAAATATTTTACGATTTATTTACCCAAGTAAAAAGTGAGTTACCCAACCGTAAAGATGAAACCGGTGCTAAAATATAGATATTAATATGCTATTTAAAATGGCATAAGGTTGCGTGGTCAAAACCGTCAAGACTCGGAGGTTGCCTCGAAAATAGGTCAAATCTGTCAAGTAAAGCAGTCAACTACAAAAAAATAGGCGAGTTTTGAAGATTTCTTAACGAAGTGTAAAAAAATACGAATAGCATTAACAAAGAAAATGAATAAGGATGAAATTATATGAATATTTGAAAGATGTAGCTGGTTCCAGAATGTACAGCATAGGAGTTATTTTAAAATGGCATATGTTTGCCTGGTAAAATTCGTAAAGAAATAGCGGTCAGTCTCCAAAAAGCTAACAAATATTAAAGGTGTTTAACACAAAGTAAAACACACATGAAGACTATTTTAAAAAGGTTAAACACGAAATGATTAATATTTAAAAGATGAAATTGCTAGCTAAATGTAGAACATACAACACTTTTCAATTTGTTTACGATTGTGCTTCAAACCTGTCAAGGTATAGCGGTCAGCTTAGAAAAGGAAGCGAATTTCAATATTCGTTTATTTTATTTGTTTAATGGTATAAGAGATTTTAAAGCATAAAGAAAATTAAATTATTATGCGTGACCATTCTTTTTCTAATCTGTATAAAACTAATTTCAGCTCACGAGCTCGTTTTTTCCCCATTTTTCAATACTTAAAATATTCAAATTGTCTCAAACTATTGAGAAGATAATTCCCTGAAGAAATGTATGCGGCTGCTTTGTAGAATTTTATACGAAAATATTGGGTTGTGCCGATTTTGTTATATTAAAAATTTGTCAATTTTAGAAAATTTCCTCAATTTTTTTTATATCTAATTAAAATAATCAATAATACCTTCTGAAAATTAATTATGGGTACAAATAAAGCGAAAAACATTTTTAAAAAATTGATAAATTTTTCGCGTTTCTTAATAACAATGAATTAATTTATGAAATTCAAATTTGTAAATCTTGCTACAAATCTGAAATAAGAGGGTATTTTTTTTATTTTATTTAATTATTTATTTTGTATACTAACAGAATTTTTTATTATGAGTTTCTTGGGCATTATTATCTTCATTTCTGTTAACTTTTGCGGTCGTATTTTCTTATCTGTATCCACATGCTACATTTTTAATTTTTACTATTAATTCGTTGTTTTTATGGGAAAATTTAGAACAGTTTCATTACAGTTTATTTATTTTTTCTTTTTTAAATAATTTTTATATTTTTTCTTCACATTGTATAAAAAACCCTTAAAAAATAGCTTTTTTTTTTTTCGAGGCAACCATTATTTTTCGAGATTTTCACCTGGCAACCCTATGATACTCTAAAGAGAATACTATTCTCTATATTTTATAAACGGTTTCATTTTTAAATATGTTAGGGTAAGAAAACCGCGAAAAATCGTCCCCCCCCCCCACACGCACACACTTTTCGTGGCAACCTCTTTTCTTGGCGGTTTTGACCAGGCAACCCTATGCCATTTTAAAGATCATATTATTCTCTACATTTTAGTACCGGTTTCATCTTTACTCTTGGGTAAATCATTTTTTACTTGGGTAAATAAATCGTAAAATACGTCCCCTATTTTCGTGGCAACCTCTGTTTCTTGACGGCTTTGACCAGGCAACCCTATGCCATTTTAAAGAGCATATTAATCTCTACATTTTAGCACCGGTTTCATCTTCACACTTGTTGGGTTCGAAAATCGTTTAAATTTGACCCCTATTATCGAGGCAACCTCTGAAACTTGACGGTTTTGACCAGGCAACCCTATGCCATTTTAAAGAGCATATTAATCTCTACATTTTAGCACCGGTTCCATCTTCATACCTTTTGGGGTTCGAAAATCGTTTAAATTTGACCCCTTTTATCGAGGCAACCTCTGAAATTTGACGGTTTTGACCAGGCAACCCTATGCCATTTTAAAGAGCATATTAATCTCTACATTTTAGCACCGGTTTCATCTTCATACCTTTTGAGGTTCGAAAATCGTTTAAATTTGACCCCTATTATCGAGGCAACCTCTGAAACTTGACGGTTTTGACCAGGCAACCCTATGCCATTTTAAAGAGCATATTAATCTCTACATTTTAGCACCGGTTTCATCTTCATACCTTTTGGGGTTCGAAAATCGTTTAAATTTGACCCCTATTATCGAGGCAACCTCTGAAACTTGACGGTTTTGACCAGGCAACCCAATGCCATTTTAAAGAGCATATTAATCTCTACATTTTAGCACCGGTTTCATCTTCATACCTTTTGGGGTTCGAAAATTGTTTAAATTGTGAGAAGTGAGGTTGTTTCTCTTAAACTTGACGGCTTTGACCAGGCAACCCTATCAGATTTTCATTGTAACAATGAATTCTATCTATAGGAAAAAAATCAGCTTCGTACCTTCTCAAGTCAATTTTTTGCAGCCGCCGCTTGGACTATAGGGCGACCAGAACTTTTTAATTGAATTTAAGGTAGGCTGACCGGATCAAAGTACCTTTATAATAGAGAAGCATTAAAAATTGCTACAATTATCAAATTATGGATATATTTTTTCATTCCTAATAAATAAGGACTAAAAATAAAGTGTTAATGATTAATAATTTAGTTTCTACAATTTTTTAAAACTTGGAAAAATACCTTCAAAAGAAAGGGCGTCCCCAGAAAATGGGGACGCCCTTTCTAAAACTTCTAAAACTTCTTAATTCAATGTAAAACCGAAAGTTAAAAATTTTTGTGAGTTCAAATCTTTTTACGCATCAGGGGCGTGGCCTAGATTTTTATTTTTAAGTCGAAAGAAAATGAACTCGTATTTTTTTTTTTTTATTATTATTATTTTTTTGGCAACAGTTAAATTATTTTAATGTTTTAATGGCTACCTTTAAAGCTATTAGAAGGTTATTATTTTTATATTTTATTTAATAAAAATAAATCTAATCAAAAATTCGAAAATCGGGCTTCGACCAGGTGGTTCCGTCGGTAGGACGGTGCGTTCTGAATCTGCTGGTCCCAGGTTCGAATCCTGCTGCGGGCATGGATGTTTGTGTCGTCCTATGTCTTCATAATATTGTGATCTTGTTTCTGTGATTTTCTGTAATATGGATCATTCGAGACGAAAGTCATTGTAACTATAGGTCTCAATAAATGTCAGTCAAATGTCAGTCAGTCAGTCAGTCAGTATTGTGTTGTCATCGGATTCCGAACTATTCTGAAAGTTTCAAATGTGTAGCTAGTAGAGAAGTTAGTTAAAAATAGATTGCAAGATTTGTACCGGACAAACAAAAAATAGAAGTTGATAAAAACGTAGTAAAATAGAAATTAAAGAGAGAGAGAATTTCGGAGCTCGGCAAAGTCTTTTTCTTTTTAATACCACTATTTATATAAAACAATCTTCGTATTATTCAATCAAAGAAAAATATTGCAAAAAATACTAAATATTTCTAATTCTAAAAAACTTACTGGGCCAAGTAGCCGAGTACAATAAAAAATTATTAAAGAAGAAAAAATAAATAAATAAATAAGGCCATCTTAAAGTTTATTTGGAAAAACTATTAAAAAAGTCTTCAACTTCATTAATTTATTTTTATTATTTCTTTAAAAATAAATTAAAATATTTTCAATTTTAATAAATTATAAATTTATTTTGATACCGGAGCCATCTTTTAACAATCTGGTTAATATAAGCAGAAAATACTGCAGAAATGAATATAATAACTTCATCTCAATTAGCCACATTGGTTTCAATATATATCTACCAAAATTTCGTATTAGAAAACTCATCTAAATTATTTTGAAAAAATATACTAGCACTCTAAAAACAAATTATTTCAATTACATTTCAGCTTACATGAAATAAAATATCAAAACGGATTAAACTATGGTTTCTAACTTTAATTAAAAGATTCTGGAATTATTTTGAGCTACCGCTTTGTTACTTTCTCTTACCCTTACGATAGAGAAAGTATTGTTTAAGGGTCAAATTTTCGAAAGTGAGTTTTTGTTATATTTACATATTCTGAGGTAACCTGAATACGAAAATCATGTTTTTAACGAATGGTCTGTGTGTCTGTTATCAGCATATCTCAAGAACAAATAGTAGCACAATTTCAAACTCGGTATTCTAAATGTGTATCATATAGGGATGCTACACTAAGCTTTTCGTTCAGATAAAGCAAATGGTTTGTGTACAGGGACACTCAAAAGTATCCAAATACATTACGTCTATGAGGGAAATTGCAGGTAAGTAGAGTTTAGCATCTATAGACTACACTAAACCAAATGAAAGGAATATATATATTTTGTAATGGAGATAGTCAATTGGGAAAAAAATTGTGTATGTAGGAGCCTCGCCTTCCCCCCTGGGGGGAAAGTCCCCCTTCGAGGGGAGTAAATTTTCATGATGGGTATCTTTCAAAAGAACTCGTCAATACCTTTAAAACGAATGGTTGAACCATCGATTTGCGATAATTTAAAATAAAGTTATCTTTTTTTTATGTAATATTGAGAATAAATTCAACTTTATTTTGGATATTTAAAGTTATACTACTTCTCTAATATGGAAATCGTCTGCATTATCATGTAAGACAATTTTTTTAAATAATAATATTAATAAATTATTTTTACTGAGTGAATTTGTATAGGACAATGTAGAAGAAAGTCGTGTGGTGGCATCACACAATACACTAATTATTTGTTGTTAGTGGATATGCTTTACTAATAATATTTTACCATTTCCAGGAAAGCTGTTCGGGAATTAAAATAAATTCCTCATAGAGATATGGTAAATAATGTATATTTTAAGCTAAATATTTATTTTGTATTCAATATGTTTTTTGTATATTTACACGTTTTGAGGCTTCCTGATTACAGTAGTCAATTTTTTTAACGTTTGATCTTTGTCTTCATCTCTTAGAGTAACCTAAAAACGAATCATTTTAGGAAATCCAAATGCTGTGTTTTGAAGTTAATATAAGTTTGTTGCTGGAAAAGTTTGATCAAAATTGATAAGCTTCAATGAATGTTGCGTAGGAAAATTGTCTGTACAGTTTTAAGTAAACTTTTAATTTGAATAACAGAATTAAACTCTATATAAATATGGGTGCATTAATGAAATGGGGGGTTGAGGGGGCTCACAGAACTAATTATCATATAAAACTCTTCCGAAGCCTAATTTGAATTGTTTAACATAGGTTTACATAACAGTACTCGTTATCTTACCTCTTAATCTCCAACCTGTGTTTATGGTATTAAATTTCAGGGTAAGAGAAAGTCGTGTGAGTGACACACCAGATTCTTCTTCTTCTTCTTTTTCTTTTTTCCTACAAAAGGTGAAAATATGATATTTCTAAATATAGCATACCGAATAGAAAGTTGCAGCCGCCATTGCATTAGAAACAAATGTACGTTGGTCTTTTTCTTCTTATTTTATTTTCTTATTTTTACTTTCGCTTACCCATAGGGTCGAGAAAGTATTGTTTTAGGGTCAAATTTTCGAACGTGAGTTTTTGTTATATTTACATGTTCTGAGGTCCCCTGAATGCGAAAATCATGTTTTTAGCGAATGGTCTGTGTGGATGGATGTCTGTGTGTCTGTTATCAGCATATCTCAAGAACAAATAGCAGCAGAAACTCCAATCTCGGTATTCTAAATGTGTTTTATATAGGGATGCTACAGTAAGCTTTTCGTTGAGATGAAGCAAATGGTTCGTGTACAGAGACATTCAAAAGTATTCAAATACATTACGTCTATGGGGGAAATTGCAGGTAAGTAGAGTTTAACATCTATAGACTGCACTAAACCAAATAAAACGAATATATATATTTTGTAATGGAGTTAGTCAACGGGGAAAATTTTTTTGTGTATGTAGGTGCCTCGCCTCCGCAACCCCCCCCCCCTCCTGGGGAGAAGTCCCCCATCGAAAAGAGTAAATTTTCGTGATGGATATCTTTCAAAAGAGCTCGCCAATACCTTTAAAATGATTGGTTGAACCATCAGTCAGCGATATTTAGAATAAAGTTATCGATTTTTTTCATTTTTAACAATATATATATATATATATATATATATATATATATATATATATATATACATATTTATTTATTTATTGTTTTCTTTTTAATGTAATATTGAGAATAAATTCAACTTCTTTTTGGATATTTAGTGTTATACTATTTCTCTAATATGGAAATCGTCTGTATTATCATAAAAGATTTTTTTTTAAATAATAATTTTAATAAATTATTTTTTAAAAACTGAATTATTTTTTAATAACAGAATTTAATTTTATATAAATGTAGGTGCATTAATGAAACGGGGGATTGAGGGGGGCGATAGCCCCCCTCACACAGAACTAAATATCATATAAAACTCTTCCGAAGCCTAATTTGAATTGTTTAACATAGGTTTACATAACAGTACTCGTTATCATATCTCTAAATCTCCAACTTGTATATATAGTATTAAATTTCAGGGTAAGAGAAAGTCGTGTAAGTGACACACCAGATTATTTTCACTAAAAAAAAAAAAAATAAAAAATAAATAAATAAATGCATTACATATACATTTTAGTAATAATGACTGTACTGAAATTTCACCATTTTCTACTACTAATATCATTATTATTTGGTCGATAAAAATTTATTATTTTCTATGAATTGATCATGTGCAGTAACATTTGGATGATTGAAACCCTTCTTTAAACAAGTGCAACTTGAATATGATTCTTGATATTATGTAACATAGTTTTATATTACAAGCATTTTATATTATTTTAAGAAACATTTTTAAGCACACAAAAATAAATTTAAGGAAAAACTAAGAGAACGAATTTATAAATACTTTTCTGTTGAACATTTTTCGAATTAAAAAAAAAAAAAAAGCTATTAACTTTTTTATAAATAGATAATTTGATGTGACGCTTACACGACTTTCTCGTACCCTACCTTTAAACATTTAAAAAATAGATTACAGAATAAGGGATAAGAAGTGCTGTGTATGAACGTACTTAAAAAAAAAAAAAAAAAGTTCGAATCCTTATTCGACATATATTTCTGTCGAAATACATTTCTCTCTCTATAGTATATATATTTATTCGACAAATATTTCTGTGTGATTGGGGGCTATCGCCGACCCCTCAAACTACTGTTTGAATATAGAATATATTCAAACTATATTCAGACTATATTTTATAAAAAATTATTAAGAATTTAAAAGCTTTGTTGAATTTTAAAGTTTATTCCAAATTACTCAGACAACTTTTTCGCGCACTACTCCTTTAAATTTAAAAATCTTGATGAAATTATTTAAGTGACACCCTTATGTGATCTTAAAAATAACAAATTCAAATTTCCTTCAATTATTTGTGTACAAGCTATGCTGAAAACAGTCTTACACACAGAGTAACTCCTAAAAACTTGATTTTCGTGCAAGGGGCCTCAAAACAAGTAATTATAACAACAACAAAAATAAAATAAATAAATAAATAAGAATTGCTAATTGTTCTTCAAATAATACTTCGGTTATAAGAAAGTTATCATCATTCCTAAGCAGTTTTTTCCAGATTTTGTCGAATGTAGTAAAGCACTTTCATTAATTACATTCAATAGAAAAGAATATTTTCGCTTAATCTTGAGCACTCTGCATATTGTCTAAATCATATACACACCACATTTTGTACTTAAATTTAGTACAATATGAAAAACATACTACACAACCTGAATTACTCTTTCAGCAATTTTTAGCATAGTCCGAATATATTCAATTCCTTTAGGTAACCTTGTAAACATATAGCCAATGAATTTTATACCATATTCTACAAAATATGCTTTTAAACATATAAAATGTATCATTTCATTTAGTCTAAAGATACTGAATTGCATCTCGCAGAAATTTTGTCCACCGATGTAATGTACTTGAATTCTCTTGGGAATTCTTACATATGTGTGTGGGGTGTACATGATTATTTATCTGATATCAACGAAAAGTTTAGTGTGGCATCCTTATGTTACTAATTTTGAATACTTCATTTAGACTTTCTGTTTTTATTTGTTCTTAAATTATAATGATAACAGACTCACGCACAGACCAACCCCTAGAATTTGATTTTAGGATTCAGGGAACCTGAAAACGTATAAACACAGAAAAAAACTTAATATCGAAAATTCGACCCGAAAACAATACTCTACCATATTAGAATAGAGAAAAAAATATGTTGTTACTTATTGAACTTAAATTTCAAATAAAGCAAAATTCATATTCTAAGAAGGGGTATCGTAAAGTTTTAATTGTTAGTAAAACATAATCGGAATAGAAACTTAATTTTTATTTGTTATTTTAACACATTTCTATATAGTCCAAAATTGTACATTTCACCCTGTGTTTCTCGCCTTTCAAAAGCCATGATTGTGGAGTAAGGCAGATGTGAGTTACTTCAATCTACAGCATCCTGATTCAATAATTATAGCTACGTTTTAGAACATTATGTTAATCAGGATCAATTAATATACATAGTAAATTTTAGACAGATATTTCGGTCATTTGTTAATAATCATTAAAATTTTTCGATATTCCTTCCTGAACAAACTGCCTGTGAGATTATAAAACGTCTAAAGTTGAACAACGAATAAATGTTTCCTTTTTTTTCTTTTTTACAATAAAAAATAATCTTTATTAAAAAAAGAAAAATATGTAGTTGTAATGACCTACTTATGTATATCGAAATGATTTCAGATGACGCCTTATCTATCTGCTGTAGCAGTAGCCATCGCCATGACACTGATAGCCATGACGGTCGGGCCCATACCTGTAAGGGCCCATTCCGAGCCTTGCCTCTTCAATCCCTTGTGTACGTGTTCCAATTCCCACCGTGATGTCAGCTGTATCGGAGTTCCGTTTGCAGAGGTTCCTACTCTCCCCCTTGACGATGTCTTCCAACTAACTCTTCTCAAAGCCGGTGTCGAAGTTTTACATGACCGCTCATTCCAAGTAAGGATTTGTTGTATAATGAGTGTTTTGTAATTTATGAAATAATAATATTATTTTATAAATTATGAATTTTTTTTTTAATACATGAGTAGTGAATAATTTTCTTGCAAGCATGTGTATACACGTAGCTGTGTGCTGATTTGTACACATATGGTCGTACGTACGTGTGTGTATTAATACGTGCGTGCTGTGCTCGTAAATACTCATATCCCCTGTGGCAGAAATTTATTATGCTTTCTGCGACAAGCTTCATCAACACCAAAATCTTTCTGCAGGAATAGTTTGTGAAGTTAACATTTTCGAATTCAAAGTGCATTATTTTTAAATAGTAAATAATATTCAGTATAACCAATGTATTTATATTTTAACTAGGCACAAATGCATATATCTGCACTATTGCAAGAAAACACTTTTTTTTTTTTTTTTTTTTAAGAAAGATGAAAATAAATCTATTGATCTTAATTGCTTCAGATTTTTTGTTCACATTAATATACAATATTGCTTATAAAATATTCAATGAATTCAAACCATAAAATGCAGTAACACATAAAAAATAATCTAGAGATTTTTTAAGGCATTTAAATCATGAAATGTCTAAATTAAACAAATGTTACGAGTACTTTTAAAATTTCATTACTCTTTTTATATTAAATATATATGTTTAAATACGCAAATGCACTTATTTCATAAGGTGCAAACCAAACAACATTAAATCTAATACAGAACTCAAAATTAAATGTAAAAATTAATATAGAATACTGAATATCATAATGAAATATAAATAAATTACAACATTTATAGTTTTTGAGATTATTAGAAAGATGCAAGATAACATTCTAATACACAAGATTCATTTTTTTATATTATCCTATGCAAAAAGCATAAAGATGTGTATTTGAAATCTAAATAATATGATTTGACATTAAATTATTCAAGATGTATAATTATACCATCATTTAAATACATAAAGTAAAACAGAATACAAGATCTAAGTAACACAATTATAGACAAAGCATAGTCAAAATATTTTCATAAAAATTGAGGCAAGTGAGATATTTAATTTCTAACGAAATGGGAAATGTAACAAATTGCATGGATAAAATCTATAATAGAAAATAATGATTACACATGAATGAAATAAATAGAAATCAATTAAAAATAATATTTGATATTGATATCTATACGAATAAGTAAATAAAAATAAATAAATAAAAGCATTTGCTGTTTAATTAGTATTTATTCAAAATAACTACTATTGGATAAAATTCCTTTTGCTTACAAAAAAAAAAAAAAAAAAAAAAAAGAAAAGAAAAAAAAAGATATTCACCAAAACCTTTGGTTTGATTTTTATTCAAAATAACTATTTAATTTGCAATATTTCAATTAAAAATTAAACATTTTTTAAAAATTCAAATGTTTAAAAAATAAAATGAACAAGCTGTAGAAACTAATGATAAGAGTATTTTTGTAAAATAAATTAATAATTTTTTTTAACGACTTCATATGCTTTAACAACAAAATTTAAAGCTAAGAATTTTAATCACAATTAAAATAATTAATGATTAGTAAAGAAAAAAATTAGAAAAGTTACCAGTTTTATAACTTAAGATACCCATTAATATTTATTGCTAAGATCTTTTACTACATGCAAAATGCTAAAAATCAAAGTATTTTTAAGATTAATTTCTTAATTTTCTATTATTTTTTGAAGCAAGGTAAGCATTCAGCTTCACTTTTTATTCTGCGTATAACTACAGACGTTACAAATTTCCCCATAGTCTTATTTCTGTATATGTTTGTGAAATGTATTGCATAGTTTGAACCAAACATTAAAACTAATGCAGCTTTTAAAAAATTACGTGTATTTACTACTACGCACGTATGCACGATTCGCATACATTAAAGAAAAAAAAAAAAAAAAATCAGTAGATAAAACTAATTTGTCGTGCGTAAATCAGAAAATGTATGAAAATCGGTACAGCAGGAATCACGTACTTATTTAAAAAAAAAAAAAAAAAAAAAAAAAAAATCACTGGATAGCTATTTTGTTATGCGTGAATCTGAAAATGCATGAAATATGAAATTCGGAAAATGGTCGAAAAGCCACATTCTTTCGAAAATACATCATTTGCAATACAATAAATACACACGACACGAGCGGAAGGTGCGGCGCGAAAACAAAGTTTCGAGACACGAAAATGAAGTTCCGATGTGAAGAGGTTACCAGTGAAAAGTGTCGATACACCGAATCATATCACCGCATCACGAATCGCTAATGCATGCCTTATCAAAGCTAGCCCAAGTGAGTTACATCCACTTTATCTCCTCTCCTTATTCAGGATTAAGGCGATCGTATCTGCAGAAACGAAAAGTTGTTCTGCAGAACAGTTTATAAGCCATTCTTTGAGTTTCTTTCTCTCTCCCTCTCTTTTTTTTTTAAACACAATGTCAAAATTTATTTGACTTAAGTAAAATCTTTCTGCAAGAGCATTTCTGTTTCTGCGACATTGTCGCCGTGTCGCCGTGTTTCTGCCACGGGGCTCATATCAGTACTTATCTAAGTATGCAAATTATGTGTGCGAGTGTGGAATTACATATGTGTGTGGTGTGTGCGTGTTCGCGTATAGAAAGTTGCTCTTTTTTGGTTAGGTGTATAACATGAATGCGCATGGGGAAGTAAAGAGAGGTTGCAAGTTGTGCAGAATCCTTTTTCATTGCGAGAGACAAGAGTATCAAGAAAAGAAAATGAAACATTATTTTCTGTTTCATGTATGAATTGGATATTATTGTCTGTAGAGTTTATAGTTTAAAAGACGTTTCCAGTATTGCGAAGAGATGTGTCGATAAACGTTAAAGTGTGTAAACCCAGCGTTCATGTCCTCCACCTAACTAAAACACTTCAGCTTTCAATACTTCTGTTAAGCATGTCCTTAATATTTATTCTGATTCTGTTTTACTAAGCTCTGAAATGAAATATCTGAAAACAATTGCAATTGACGTAGGTTATGAGTCAACCATTATAGATAAAGCTATTCAAAAGTCACAACTTCCTCGTTTACTAAATCGGTCAGTTCTAATATCAGTATTGTTTTACCCTATTTTTCTAAATCAAGTCATGCCATAGCTGAAGTTCTCAAACAATATAATTTTAAACTAATTTTTTCTCCTTCCAACAAACTCACTTTCCTCAGTTAAAAAATCCTATAGATGTGTATAACTTTTCAGGCTTTTACAGTATTTCTTGCCAATGTAGTTTATCATACATTGGTCAAACTAAACGCAGTCTTAAATTCTGTCTAAAAGAACGTATCAATTACAGCCGTGAACAAGAAATCAACAAATCGGTCATTTCTAAGCATTGCTGGAAGAAAAACGATAATTTTAAATTTGATACAGCTAAAATAATTTACAGGTCCAAATCTACACACGAACTCGATTTCTGTGAAGCTTTTTACATCTATAAGATTCTTAAAAATATTGTTAATTGTGATTTCGCTGTACTCCATTCATCTGATAGCTGGAAATTTTACATTCAGTTCACATTTTCTTAATTTCTTCTGTATTATTTCACAACTACCGTTCCTCAATTTCTTATTCTCCACATTTCGCGTAATTTTATTGGTTGATCAGAATCACAGATTACTATACAGGTAGGACAGTGAAGCTAAAACGTGAACCGGAAATATAGTGGCACCACTAGTGTCAACAGAAGGAAACTGCATGTGTGAAGTCTACAAGATTAGCACCTTTGATCGAACATTGTTTTTCTCTTTCGCGATTAGTTAGTAGCAGGTTAGTATGTGAAGTTTTCTTTTTCTTCATTTTTTATTATTTTTTAATTCACAAAATCATAATAAAAACCTTCACAGCTATTCTTTTAAGAAATAAAATTAATTTTTATTTTGTTTTAAAATATATTTTGCCAAACATATTCTTATTCAAGTACAGATTAAACTGTAACTTTGAAACAGCAGTGTGAAATCTTAAATATTTAACATTGCTTGGTTTAAATAATACAAAATTCTTTAAAATGAAAAAATATTATAGATTTACGTATATTTTCGAAATTTATTTGCTTAATATTTAGTACTTGCTTCTTAAAATAAATTGCGTTCGACAATCAACTTCGTAATCAATAACAAAGTTGCCAAACGTAAACATCAATACAATGGTTAGTTGGTTGGATGTTGGCTTTAACGTTGCACTAATATTACGATATGAACGTAGATAAAATAAAAATAAGACGAGCGATTGCGTAAGCTGGAGAGCTCGAGAAACTTACAGCCGTTGACAATAGGGTCGTTGCAGTCAAATTTTGGTTACCGAAGAATATACGGGAGTGTCCAATCTGTATAATAATCTGTGATCAGAATCTGATTCCTTTCCTATATATAGGAGCACTTCCCTCTCAATTCTGTATGCACTGAAGACCGTATGCTAAATGCTACCAAAATAGCTGCCTGCTATTCAATTTTTCTCTTTCGGGTTCAAGACGTTGAAGATTTTTACTGGGTTTAGTTATCTAGCGCCAAGCCTCTTTTTAATGTATTAAAGGATGTATTGTCATAAACCATTATATATCTAAATTATTCTACAAATCACTGTAGAAAAACCATTTGTGCTTTTTATACACTCAAGTCCAAAATTATCTTTACATGCATAAATTCACGGATTTCTCAAAAACTGTGAACTATGATCTTGTGTTTTTTTTTTTTTTTTTTTTAATGTTATATAACGCTATGACACATAAATAACAAAGGAAATAATTAAGGGCATTGCATATAATATAAAATTGTAGTATGAAACATTAAAAATGGTAATAAAATGTGACAAAGAAAGCTCAGAAAAAAAGGAATAACGCAGAACAGAATTAAGCCTTATGAATTTAATATGGAATATGATCTCACCTGACTTGTTCACACATATAACAGCGTGTTTTCATGCTGGCAATAACGTTGTTAACCACAGTTTGGGGAGTTAAGCTCCACTCTTCATGTAGTGGCGCTTTCAGAACATTTACATTTCTAGGAGGAGGATATCTACGTGCAATTGCTCTTCCAAGGCAGTCCCGTAAGTTCTCTTTTGGATTAAGATCAGGAGACTTTGCTGGCCACGATATTCGCTCAATGCCTTCACTTTCAAGGAATTCGTCAAAGAGCTTTGTTCGATGTGGACGAGCATTATCGTCCATAAATAAAAAGTCAGATCCATATGCACCTCTGAAAAGTCTGACATAAGGCTCTAGCACCTCATCCTGATGCCTCTCGCCGGTCACAGATCCACTGCCGGAAACGTGTAGGGGCGTACGTCCATTGATCATTATTCCCCCTCCATACCATCACACCTGTACTACCAAAACGGTCATGTTCCATTATGTTTGAGGGATAATTTCATGTTTCTGACTCCCTCCATATGTAAACATGTTTAGAATCGCCTGTAAAACTAAACCTCGACTCATTAGTAAACAGAACATGGGACCATTGGTGTTGACTGCAGTTATGATTTTCTTTGCACCAATTAAAGCGATCCCTCTTCTGTTGTGAAGACAGTGAAACACATACCCTTGGCTTTCTGGCATAAAGGCTTCTTTCATTAAGCCTTCTGTTTATCGTTTGCCGTAATACAGCAGTTCCAGGGGCGGCTACAAGCTCTGAAATTAACTGGCGAGCAGTAGATTTCCTGTTACGATGGGCAGTTAGTGCCAAATATCGATCTTCAGAAGCAGTTGTCATTCGTTTACGACCTTGTCCAGGCCTTTTTACAACAATTCCTTCGTTTCGAAACTGTTTCCATAACGTAGAGACTGTCTGTTTTGAAATATTCAGACATCTGGCTACTTCCGTGATAGGCTGCCCTGCTTCTAAACGGCCGATGAGTCGCCACTTCATAGATTCTTCCAAATGATACTTCGAAGCCATAGCAAACCGATTTGAGTCCTTACACACTGAAATCAAACGCTATATCGCAGAGATTCACTAAATTATTCACTTTGTGCAAAGCGCTTGATTCAGTGTCGGATGACGTAAGCCTAGATTTGCATATCACAGAATCGTTTGATTATTTTTGATTGGATAATACTAAGTAGGCTTGTTTTTCACACATTTTCTGCAAAAACGAATCACATTGATTGGATATTTCATTGAATATCATTAGTTTTGGATATGTAAAGATAATTCTGGACATGAGTGTACTATTTTCTATGGGAAAGATGCTATTGTCAACTTCAATAACATACTTTACTCATATCCATTCTAAAATTTTTTTACCGATATGACAGTGCAGATAGGCAAATAGTTAGACAATCCCAGGGATGTTTGCGTTCTGTTTTTTTTTTTTTTTTTTTTTTTCTTTATTCGACCAGTAATTACGAATTGAAATTTTGATTATAATTAATTGCTACACTTTACTAGAAAACTATGAATGATATCACTGTTAAAAAATTCTGGTAGCAAACTCCGAGGACGCAAATACCCCAGCACTAATCCATTTTTTTTTCTTTTTTTTTTTTTTATTTTCTATTTCTATTTATTTATTTATTTATTCTGCTTTGTTAATTGGTGCACAACAGCCGATATTTTGACTTTTTAAATCAAATTCTTCAGCTATAATTTTAATACAAATCTGTCAGCATGATTTTCTATGGTTAAATAAATAGTTGTTATAAAAATTTTTTGGTATAAAATCCTACGAGGAAAACGGGAGATCTGGCAGCTAAGTAAGTGTTATTTTGAAGTGGCATAATTTAATAGCAAATGCAAAATAACTTTTCTGAATTGTTAAGATTAGATTGTAAGCAAAAAAAATATTTTTAGCAAATTAACTTCAGCCAAGCTTTGAAGGTTATTCAATTATTGTAAGTTAACTACTTTGCTTTTGTTTTTTTACTTATTTATTTTTTTTTTATTGATAATAAATTTTGAATCAAATAAATCCCCCCAAAAAAAAAAAATTGTTTCTTAAAATATACAATATAGATCGACTTTTCTTTTTTTTTAATTGATTTGATATTCATATGCAGAGTGCTAAAAATTAAACTGACGATGCTCAGAGGCTAATATCTCCGGTTCTATTAAATATAAAATTTTAAATTTGTGCAATGTATATCATGAGATTAAAGTTTTCATTGAAAAACGCTAATTTAAATTTCTGTAAACAGATTGGACTTTTCCGCTTAAGTGCATATGAATAATAAGTAAATTAGCTTTGCTATAAAAGTGATACTTGTCTTCAAAATAAGTAATTTGTCAATAGTGATCATAGTGCTTGACAAGAATAAACATGTATTAGTCATAAACTCCCTATAAATGGAAAGGGAAAATTCACTCAAATTGAGCCATTTTTCACCCAATCGGCATGTTAAAAGGCAACTTCTCCCATTGAGTGAAATCCACTCAAAACATTGAGCGACTCTAAGCAGCTCATTTGAGCTGATTAAAACAAATCATTTTTGAGTGGAATTGGATATTTTTTAAAGGATTTCAACAATTTCAAGTGCTTTCTTCTCGGCTCAGATTTGAGTGGAATTAGATCTTTTTTATCGTGACGGTAGCAATTCTACGGCAGAACTTCGTGTTAGTCACCTAATAATAAGGAACGATTGTGTTTTTAAACGCAGTTAAAACAGTGTTTCGGGGAAGTTCGAAGAAACCGACTCAAAAACTTGTTGTCGTAACGGGAAGAAAACGACTAGGAACTAGCCAGCCATTGTTGAGGAAGTTGCAAATACAACAGCTGCAGCACTGTAAGTTCCCCAAATAGGAAGAGTAAGTGACCGCTCTGTTGCTTGGTTACTGAACCTCCGTTTGTTCACCATATGTTAGTCAACACAATTCTGAAGTTCTACCATATACATATACATACAGTCTCCGACATAAGTGAAGGCACACTTTCGAATCTAGAGGTTTTGTCTAATATCTGAAGAAATACTTCAGGGATTCTCTTGAAATTTTAGGAGTAAAAAGAACACGTTATACCACATACATTTCGGCGAAAATTTTGTCTCGAAAGCCTAGAGGGGATCAATCACAAATTAACAGATAAATATAATTGTGGGATTACCCTGTAAAAAATATGCTAAAAAACATGTATTTATGCATGAAATTATTTGTAACCATAATATATGATTATGAGCTTTCTTTTAAATACAGGGATATATTTAATGAGGTTTGCACTTATAGTAACGGAGATATAAAGGATTCTTTAACAACGTCAACAATTTTTCGTACATTTTGTTTACATGAAACGCTGTTTAGAATTAAAATGTTAACAGGGAACGCAAATTCTTCTGAAAACAACGATAAGTTCAATCGATTTTTCTCCTCAAATAACCCATAAGAACAAAATTTCATTAAAATTGTTATACCTTTTTCCAAATAAACCTTATTTCAGCCATATTTTGCAACCTTCGGGCGAAAGATTATCAGAGAATGCGAATTGTCCTGAAAATGAGGATAAACCCAATCGAATTTTTGCCTCTGAAAATATTTTCGAATATAACGGAGACTTTGCACCTAAGTACCTATCTGTTCAAAAAGGTTTTCACAATATATAATATATATAACAGGTTTCAGTCGTTTAATATAAGCGAAGGATTAAGACATAAATTTTAACTTTTACAAAGTTTGCAATCGGAATGTAATCCAACAATTCTGGCTCCGTAATTATTTTGTAGTTTCTTTAATTCTTCCAGAGTACTTTTGGTGCCAAAGTCTGATATATCAAGTAATCAGAGTATATCAAGTAATCTTGAATATTCCAATTATTTAGTTTCGAATCGATTATTGATCTATATATATATATATATACTTCCGCCTCTAGAATTTCCTAAAATATTTTTCTTTATCTTTCATAGAAATACTTTTCTTTATATTACAATCTTTAAATTTTCAAAAATATCAACATGATTCAAATCTCTGTCTGTCTGCTGTTTTGCCAACATGTGAGGCCTTTTTTATCTATTCAATAATAATCACTAATTTTGAGGAATGATGTTTGATCTATACGATAATCAATTAGACAGGCAAACAATTAGACAAACATTACAATCCAAAATTAGTGGTGGGTATTAAATATAAAAGTCCTTACAACACTCATGGTCAGTTAACTGTACTAGTTACGAAAACTGCTTCCAAAAAATGACTTTTTTGAAACACATAAAACAAAGATAACAGCACGTTAAGGTTTTGCAACAATTTTATTAATTCATTATTATAGCATATTCAAGCCCATGATTTAAAAGTTAGATTGTCTGAAATTTTAAATACAAAAGACCTATTTTAGTCAATCTGCAATTAAAGTATCGTCTTCTATTTTTTGGACCATTTGAAATAATATAGAATTTTTGTCAACATGAGTTTAAGCAAACTTTTGCTTATTTGCCTACAAGAAGAAAGAAATATACGATTTAAATAATTATATGGGAGAAAAATTTCAAATATTTAATTTAAACTTTTTTTTAAAACTGGTAATCAGGTATATCTCAGTTATTAAATACATGTATTTTCTTTTAAATTCATAAAATTTACCAAGAATATTTTATACAGTAAACTCATGTTCAACGCGTTCGCAGGTATGCCAGATAAGTATTAAATTTTCAGAGTATAAATCTATTGGTTCAATTACGCTAGATTTAGTTTTTTGTATAAAGCGGTTGCTTTGATATAAATTAGTGGTGTTAAAAAATAAAACTGTAGTATTCATCTGACAACCGTGCCCCACGTTGTACGTAGTCTATTGTGTTCACTGTCGAAACAAAGAATAAAAGTAAAAACCGCCTGCTTTAAATTAATCAAAGCTGAAAATATCACCTGCTATTGTAAATAAAAAACTTTTGAAACACTATGTCTTATGTTTATTTTGTACTAAAATAAAATCTAACAACAATCAGTAACTTCTCAACATTTGTGTAATATTTACTTTTCTTTCAGAATACCAGAATATCTTCCTTAAGGATGATGCAAAATCAGCTTTCCCACATCCATAGCAAAGCCTTCCAGGGAAGCGAGTTAGCCTTGACAACTGTTGACTTGAGTTTTAACAAGCTGCACAGGTTACCTCAGGAATCTCTCCAAAAAGTAAAAATATTTAAAATGCTTCTTTGATAAATATTTTTACTCCCCGCCCTTTTTTCAGGATACTCTCACAGAGCTGCCAACCTAATCCGGCAAATTGTTAACGCCTATTGAAAAACGCCCCTTTTTCTACACCAATTAATTTTTAGAGCAATTCTCTTCAAATATATCTATGATGAATTAAGTAGAAAAATACTCTAAAAATTAAGTGGTGTAGAAAAAGGGGCGGTACTAACAATTTGCCGGATTAGGTTCGCAGCTCTGCTCTCAAGAACAAAAAAATATATAATTTTTGCTACCACTATTTTTATGCAATAATATTTGCCCTGTATAATCATGGCACATTGCTTAAATATATCCAGAAGTATTTCTACTTAAAATTAGTGATAGCAAATAAGGCGGAAATTTCTTTTCTTTGAGAGTGTCCTGATCACGGACTTAGACCCCTCCTAATAATTTTACAAATTCAAAAATATCCGCAATCGATTTGTAAGTATCGAAAACCTCTATGTACCAATTTTGAACGATCTGACACTATTTTTATTTTTTTGCCCCCCCCTCCCCTCCCCCCTTCTTGCTTCTCCTAATAACGTTACACAATCGAAAATATCCCCATTCGTCTTGCAGGCCTTTAAAACCTGTCTGTACCAATTTTGAACGGCCTAACTGTATTTCTATTTGTTTTTGCCCATAGCCCCCCCTTACGGCCCCACCACCCTTACCGCCCCTCCTAATAATTTTACAAATTCGAAAATATCCGCAATCGATTTGTAAGTATCGAAAACATCTATATACCAATTTTGAACGATCTAACTGTATTTTTATTTTTTGCTCCCCCCTCTCCCCTCCCCCTTTCCCGGCCCTCCTAATAACTTTACACTTTCGAAAATATCCCCATTCGACTTGCAGCCCTCTTAAACCTATCTGTACCAATTTTGAACGGCCTAACTGTATTTCTATTTGTTTTTGCCCCATAGCCCCCCCTTACCACCCCACCCCCTTACCGCCCCTCCTAATAATTTTACAAATTCAAAAATATCCACAATCGATTTGTAAGTATCGAAAACCTCTATGTACCAATTTTGAACGATCTGACACTATTTTTATTTTTTTGTCCCCCCCCCACCCCTCCCCCCCTTCTTGCCCCACCTAATAACTTTACACAATCGAAAATATCCCCATTCGTCTTGCAGGTCTTTAAAACCTATCTGTACCAATTTTGAACGGCCTAACTGTATTTCTATTTGTTTTTGCTCCATAGCCCCCCCCCCCCCCCCCCGTTGTTGCCCCACCTAGGGGCTGAATTTCTAAAATTCCAGAAATTAGTTTTTAGATAGTTGCATTAGCTATATTTTAGAGCAAAAATTTCACGTATATCTATTTTTTTGTTTGAGATATATAGGATTATGCGAAATCACGTTTTGCCCCCCCCCCCGCCCCCCTTGGGGACCCAATTTTAAAAATTCCTGAACCCGATTTTTAGACATTTGTATTAGCTATATTTTAAAGTAAAAATTTCACGTATATCTGTTTTCTTGTTTGAATTATATAGGATTATGTGAAATCACGTTTAACGCATGTGAAATCACGTTTCGCCCCCCCCCCCCTTGGGGACCGAATTTCAAAAATTCCAGAAATCGATTTTTAGACATTTGTATTAGCTATATTTTAAAGCAAAAATTTTACGGATATATGTTTTTTTGTTCGAGATATTTAACATTATTTCATTTAATTCTCGCGTTAAAGCGCTCTTTCAAGTCTGAAGTGGAAAGGCAGTCGATGCGAGCGCCATCTTCTAAAAGCGACCAAAATGGGGCCATTCTGATAACACAGCGTGAGCGGTCCATAGTGTACGTCCATGGTCCTGATAAAAGGGCGGAGAGTACGACTTCTGGTTATACTTACCACCCGATTCATTGCGTGCTGTTTGTAGTCTAAGCACTCGTTTTTGTGATAAAACTACATATGACATCTTTAGAAAAATAATTTCAGGAAAAAAGAATCAACATGAAGTATGATACAGAAAAAGTATGACAGTGAAAAAGATAAGAGTATTAAAGCAGCTTACCACGCCTTCCCCATTTAAGAATTGATGATTTCGGTGATAAGTATACGTACCACAGTCCATTAAGTGGTTAAAATAGTTTTTTTTTTTTTTCTTTAAGAGACATTTTTTTTTTTATAAAAAATAAGAAGTATAATTTTAATTAACTTTCTAGATTCTTCATTAATTTATAGCAATGTTGAAAAAATATTTATGACTCCAATTCGTCTACTCTGCCCGTAAAGTATAACGAAGTAAATTTCCGTAGATTTTTTGAGAATGCCTTGAGAGAAATATAAAGTATTCAAGCTTTCATCACGGCATGTTCCCTGATGAAGGTAATATAAGCTGCACCATTGACTCGTGCATCACACAGCAATGCAATAAAAAAAAAAAGAAAGAAAGAAAGAAAGAAAATAAAACAAAATAAAAAGAAACGAAAAAATAAAATAATCCAATGCACTATGTTCTATATTATAACATATTTTAATATACTTTTATATTTCATACAATATAATGAATTTATATCGCAAAACCATTTTCCCAACGGAAGAGAATATTACAAGTGTAAATGACTGATTTACATACCCATAAAAATTGTTCGAGTTAATTACATGGATGAAAACTGTTCAAGTATAATATATAAAGATTAATCCAATGTATCTAAATGCAAATTTCGAATATTATAAAAAAAAAAAAAATTCAGTACAAAAAAAAAATAAATAAATAAATAATAATAATAATAATTAATTTTGCTGCAGGTTGTCCTACAAATATGAGGCTGGTGCCACTCGGTTAGTAATAATTTTTAGTTTATGCACAGTACAGTTAGATTTTGCTTTATGGTTTCTTTACATATTTAAACTGCTCCAGCTTCATTTTTTTCAGTAACAACCCCGATTTTTTACTTTTTTTTTTTGAGTTAATTAGAGCAAATCCTCTCGAAAATTATCTCAACTATTTAATCACACCACAATACATTACAACACAAGAATACTACAAGGAAAATACAACATCGAATACTGAATTCGGGACATAACCTTCTCACACAGCTTCCAGTTTTTCCTTGGCATAATTCTGTCTGTTTCCAGATACATAACAGTTCTTCCTCGATCACTCAGTGAGTCACAGATCAAGTTTTTTAGGCGGTTTTGAGATTCGAGATGATTGTTGAAGTGTCACTGAACCTGAAGAAGCTTTTTCAGTCTCTGGGCTCGAAACACTGGCTCGCTTAGTTGGTTCAGATGGGGTAGCAGGCTTGGTCACTGAGCTTTAAACATTAGCTGTCTTAAGAGGTACAGATGGAGTATCAGGCTTCGACGATTCCACTTGAACAGCGTCAGATCCAATACTGGATTCCGTCACGTCTGAATCATTCAGGGGAACGAAAATCTCCAATGGAAAGTTCGGAGCAGGCGGATGTACCTCTTGGCCACACTTCTTAAGTTGGTCTACATGTCTTCTCCAAATCTCCCCATCAACCTGTACATCATAACCTAGAGTTCCATTTCGATTAATTACAGTTCGAAATTTCCACTTTTGAGGTCCGATATAATTTCGTACAGACGTACACCAACCTTTTCACCTTCCTCAAAATAACGTCTAATAGGTTCTGTTTGTGAACTTTGTTTCTGCATCACAGATTCACGAGTATTATGTTTTAAGAGATTCAGTCTGGTTCGGATACAGCGTTTCAAGAAGAGAAATCTAGGAGTTCCTCCTGTCAGAGAATGAGGCGTTATTTGATACTGAAGTACGAATTTTTGAAGTTTAACATCAATAGTTCTTGAATCTCTTTCGCTTGATTTTAAGAAAGCCTTGAAACTTTGGACTACTCTTTCAGCTTGACCGTTGGTCGCTGGATGGCATGAAGCCAATCTAATATGCTTAATATTATAGAATTTCAAAAAATTACAAAATTCGTAACTAGTGAAACTCGTACCGTTGTCACTGACTAATGTCAAGAGAATTCTACAGCGAGCAAATAAACTTCGAAGATGATCAATGGTTAAACCAGACGTAATGTTCTTCATAGGAATTACTATGGGTAGAAGTAATTCCTATAAGGAACATTAGGAATTATTACACTTGAATATGCATCTGATACTACTAAGAACATTTTCCCCATAAAAGGACCAGCATAATCAACGTGTATTCTTTGCCAAGGTCCATTTGGCCATTTCCAAGAATGTCTATTCGTTTTTGGAGGGTCATTTCTAATTGAAATGCAAGCTGTGCAATTTTGGACAAAACTGATTATGCTAGAGTCAATACCTTGCCAATAGCAATAACTTCTAGCTATGGCCTTCATCTTAACTATACCTGGATGTCCCACGTGAAGTTCTTCTAAAACAAACTTTTGATACTTCTCAGGAATAACTACTCTGTGCCCATACTCTGTGCCCAAGGGTGTATTATCCGTTGTTGTAATAAAAATTCAGCTTCCTTACCTTTCCAGGGAACTGGTAACTCTGATCCTGTCTTTAAACAATCAAACAGTTCAGCCAGTTTGCTATCTGATTTCGTTGCGTTTGCTATTTCATCTGCAGTGAGGGGCATAGTTTCTACTTGTAATATATTTTCAAAATCAGCTTCAGTAACAAATTTAACATTATTATTAGATGGCAGTGGCAAACGTGACAGTGCATCCGCATTTTTATGATTTTTAGTATTTCGATACTTGATGGTATAATGGAATGCTTGTAGAAATAAGGCATAATGGACCATTCTTGTTGCAGACAGACAAGGTAAACTGCAATTGGGAGAAAAAATAGATACTAAGGGTTTGTGGTCAGTTATAAGATGGAAAGATATTAATAAAATTTCTATACTCCCCAAACAATGCTCAATGCTTTTTTGTCGATTTGCGAGTAATTTCTTTCTGTTGTGGTCAAGGACCGGGAAGTAAACATGACCAGTTTTTCTGAACTATTTGGCATCATGTGGCTCAAAATAGCTCCAATTCTTACTGGTGATACATCCGTTTGTAATACCAGAGGCAATTTCGGATCATAATGGCATAAAACTCTGCCCGATGTTATTTCTTGTTTTAATGCTATAAAGGCATCTTGACAACCTTTAGTCCAGGAAAATTTGACATATTTCCTTAACAATTTGTTGATAACAATGACTCGAATATATAAGTTTAGAATAAACTTCCCATAGTAATTCACTAGCCCCAGAAAACTTTTCAACTCTGAAACAGTCCTTGGAATAGGTACTTTAAGAACTGCTTCGATTTTTTCTTAAGTTTTATGGAGTCCCAACTTATCAATTCGACGACCACAATAAAGGACAGAGTCTTTAAAGAATTCACTTTTATGTTTATTAACTTTCAATCCATGCTCTTTAAGTCTTTGTAACACTAATTCTAATCTTCCAAAGTGTTCTTGATCATTTCGCCTCGTTACATTAATATTATGAAGAAAAACATGTACTCCAGGAATACCAGATGACACTTGTTCTATGTTTCGCTGTCAAACAGCTGGAACTAGAGCTATATCTTTTGCTTATATCGAAATAACCCCTCGTGAGTATTTATTGTTAACAAGTGTCGATCTCTAGGATCAACCATCATTTGTAAATATGCTTCCGATAAGTCAATCTTTGTGAATGTTTCGCCTCCCTCTAAATCCGCAAAAGTATCTTCGATTCTAGGTAATGGATACTGTTCAATATTTTGTCCTGGGTTTATTGTAACCTAGTAATCACCACAAATTCTTAATTTTTCATTTTGTTTCAAAACTGGTACTATTGGAGTGGCGCTATTGTATTTCTCATTATGATCTTTTTTATGATGATTTTTTATTGCTTATGTTTTTAAAAGGCAATGTCGGGGGAAAAAAAATCGAAGTACCGCTTGAGAAATTTTGCATGTATAAGTAAGAAAATCATAGAATTTATTTATTTTGTTAAAATTTATAATGATAAGTAAATTCTATATTTTTCTACTCTGACTTTTAGATATCACGTAAAATTCCATATAATACTATATAGCTGCGACCATTTTAATTTATTTCGGTGTATTTTTAGCCCCATCTTTATTTCATACCATTTATTTTTTAAGAAAACTTTTTCGAAGTTATATATTGGAGAAAAATTTTCTATACATAAAGTGGTGCGAAATAAAGGCGGGCTGGAAAGTACTGCGGAATAAATTAAAAAGTTGGTAACTGTGAACTAGAAACTCAATATTATATGGCAGTTTAAAATAATGTGCTTGTTTTTATTTTCTAGCTAAGACATCTACAGTGGTTGAGTCTTCACTCGAATGATATCGATGAGTGGCCTAGTCTTCCCTCCAAGCCGAATCTCCACAGTGTGTTTCTTGGTGATAATAGGATAGCTCACCTCAGTGACGGAGCATTTTCTAATTTAAATAATTTGACATCACTGGACCTCGATCAAAACTGTCTGGTACAAGTTGATCGTCATGCATTCCCGTCTTCCTTACAGACATTGTCCTTGTCGAATAACTTACTTCAAAAAGTACCAAATGATGCTTTGCATAATTTAAAAAACCTCACTTGGCTACAGGTATGTTAAGTGAAAATCTAAAATAAATATACAAATAAATTAATAAATAAATAAATAAGTAAATGGTAACTTTACTAAACGGTGCGACTGGTTTGAAAGATTATTTTCCTTAGATTAAATTGGAAACACCGTTAACTGTTTGTCGACAAAAATCGACTGCCGATATATCCGAAAATCGCTATCAGAAAGAATTTAAAGATTGGACGATGGTGAAAAACATTGTGAAGTGTTAAGAGCGATTAATGTAAACGCCTATTCCACTCTATACATCAACCCATTTTTACAAAGAGGAACAGAACACTACTCTGGTCCTCATCTGAACACAATTATGGAAATAAATTATATTTGTTAAATAGTTTCAAGGAAATATATATGTTTAAATAATTAGCCATACTTTGAAAAATAGCTTGAAACGATATATAATTGATGCAGAGCTGCCAAACCTTATTATTTCAAAACCACTACACTCCTTCTCATATTTATAAGGACACTTTATGTTTTGAAATAACTAATGTAAAAATAATTGTGAACAAGATTATACTTAGTGCACTTAATATAACTAGTATTCTAAAAAACCAAAACTGCTATAATTTTTTTAATATGAACAAAATTAATAAAAAAAAGTGCAAAATATTTTTTTTCTCCATGCTTTTACGTGTTCATAATTATAGGGACAATCAAGATTTTATTGTTTTATTTAATTTACTAGCGGATAAATTACAGTTGACATGCGAATTTGTTAACTAATGTGCTAGATTAATTCATATATATGCCTTCAATTTTTCTTGGACGGACATTACTGATAATTCCTCGAAAAAAAGAACGTAGGATAATAGTGTTTTTTAAGTGGAAGGATAATTTCAATCCGCCGAATTTCTAATGAAATTCGAAGATCTAAAATTGCTGAAGGAAATGTTAGCAAACGTTGAACTGCTGGTTCGATAAGAGAGAGGTCTGATGCAAAATCAGAGTTGTTTTACAGAGATCAAAGACTCATAATTCCTCTTACTGTTCAATTCATAATGACTGCTGCTGAATTTGCTCGTAATTTTTAACGAAATGTTGGGGTCCACATTTACGCATGTTTAAAATAATTAATAATATGTTAAAATTAATAAAAGAACTGTAATAATCAACAATCATTTAATGGGGAAAAGAACGTCTGTGTGAAATTTGAATAAAGGCAATATTAAATGGTAAAATGTTGCATTATCGGATGAAAAACATTTTATTCTTGATTAACCAAATGGTTTTATCAGTTACTGGCACGATCTGAAAATAGCGAAAGACAGAGCAGATTTTTTAAAGGCAGATATGAATCGGGCGTTTTAAAGGTGGATCTATGGTGCTCTGAAGAGCTGTTTCTACTGAAGGCAGAACGAATTTAGTAATTTTTTCTATTATTATAGAACATCAAGAGATTATCCGCAAATTTTAAACGTGGAATTATCAGATTTTTGTTAGATTTTGGGGGGTAATAATATGCTTTTCAACAAGGCTTATATTTTTGTTCTACTTCTAGAGCAATGGGAAATAGTTTGAAGAAAGAAACTTTTGTATTATTGTCTTTCCCGTGGCCTAAAGGGTGAAAATACTTTAACTTATCATATTAGAAAAGTGCATGCAAGTGGAAAGCAATTTTAAATAGTTTAAATGTATTCAGAATATCATCTTTGCTGTATGAAATGGTATTGAAACTGAATATTAAAAAAAAGTATATATATATATATATATATATATATATATATATATATATATATATATATATATATATATATATATATATATATATATACACCAGAGAGAATGTCTGACTGTTTCACCCGAAAAAGAGACACCATAAAATATTAATTTAAAGAATAACTGAAAAAAAATTACTAAGATTCGAGCTGTCCTTATAATTGTGAGCACCTGAAAATCAACTTTTTGACCGTATTTAAAGTTTTTTAAGATAGAAAAACGATGAAACTTTTTAAATATAGTCTATTAAGGAAATTCAAATTATTAAAAAATATATCTGTTTAAATAATAGTGTTCAGTGTTTAGTTAATATAGAAAAACGGGTATCCTTATAATTATGATAACCAGTGTATTTCCGGAAAACTTTTCCCCCTGTTTTTAACCAAAGAATAATCGATAATAGGTGAGAGAAAAACTTAAGCTTTTCAAAAACAGGGATAGGAACTTGGCACATAACGCATACCGGTATTTATGAAACAAAATTTTCTTCTTCTTAAAACGATTTTATAAGTTGAAAAAAAAAAAAATACCGGTATAGGTTCTGCGCGAAATTTTCATCCCTGCAACAACAGGAATATGAAATATACCGAAGAGGTGACATCTCTAGAAATGTTTTGCTAGAATGTTAAATAAATGGCTTTTGATGCTTATCGAAATAGTTGGTTAAAGACGCTTTTCAAAATTTTCTGAGACGAAGTTTTAGTATTTACGAAACGTAATAACAATGTACTGTTTGTCTTTAAAAGAATGAAGAGGAGATATTTATTTCTTAGTCTTTTAGAAAATAGTCCTAAAAACGATCTTTGTTTCTTTCAGCAAAAACGCTGAAGAAAACTTTTTAATGTTTATTATATATATATATACAATTAAAATCTATGGTAAACAACATTTTTTAATACTTTCCAACAACTTAAGGACTTATGAAGGCTCGTCTACCTCTCCATATTTCTCTTTTCATAAAGATTTTTATAATACTTTGAAATTGATAAATTTTATTCAAGTTCACGGTGCCATGTTTTTCCTTTCAAAAAGTCTGTAAATAGCACTATTCATTTATGAACAGGGTCTCAGAAAAAATTCGGAAACTAGAATGCATTACTATCCTCTTTAAAGCATATTTTATTTTCATTACTTTGCACAAAATATAATGAATTTTATAGCTGCTTTAGTTTGTCTGAAAGATAAGTTAAACTCTATTACAAGATAAGGTATCTATTATTTCATTTATTAATTTAAAATTTATTATATTTGCAAAAAAAAAAAAAAAAAAAAAAAAAAAAAAAAAAAAAGTTTAAGCAAGGTAGTAGAAATACATTTTACTATATAATAAATAGACTATACATTAAAGTATTATTTTAAAATAATCATTTTTTTAACAGTTCTCGCGGTCTTTTAATTTGCATACTAGTAATTTTATATAGAATATTTTGTTACGAAACAAGCTTATACATTTAAATGGAATTTTACACTGTAAAACGTTTCTGTAAAAATAAAGGACTTTTTTAACATAAATACAGCATAGATTCCTGTATATTTTTACAGATAGTTCTGTAAAAATAAATGAAGACTGGTTACTTCACATTGTGCTGTAAATCGGTATCAAAAATTTTCCAGAAGTCTTTTGTTGCGTATGATATGATTTATCAATCAATCAGTGCTGATGCTGACCTTATCTGTTTTTGTAAAGAAAAATCATTGTGCCCCCAACGGCGCGAATAGCAAAGTGCTGGTTTCTAGAACAGGAGATCGTGAGTTCGAATCCCGGGCTATCCAAGACCGTTTGCTCCGCATGAAAAGGTAAATTATATGTGTAAAAAAATAAATATATTGTCAATTACTTCCTGCACGCATGTGTAATAATTGCAGGAAATATTTTTTAAAGCATACTATGAAAATTGCATCACACGTGAGTAAAAATCGCAGCAAATTTATTTTACTGCACATTGTAAAAATACAACACAGTGACTAGGCTTATTAAATTACTGATTATTACTGTAAAACTTTTACAGTGTACTTTTAGCATTAATGAAAGAGTTCCGCTATTTTGCTACTAGTAATTCTACACAGAAATTTTTATCATGCTTTTATTTTCTGTTATTCTTTAGGTTAGAAATTTTTGTAGAAAAATACTGGTGGAAAAAAAAAAAAAAAAAAAAAAAAAAAAAAAAAAGCGAAATTCTTTCATTCCTGTTTTAGAAAGTAGTCGTAGAAGAGTTCTTGAAAAAATGCAGGGTCATGAAAATGAAAATTGCAGGATTCTGTTTTCATCAGTCGCTATTTTAAATACCACTTTTTTTAAAAATAGAAATCTTCATTAATCATTTGTAGTACATATGTTCGAAAGTATAATACAAATATTGCTTTATATAAGAAGTGGTATTGAAAATAGTAACTGCTGAAAACCCTGAAATCGGTACTATTTTCATAAAGATTTCATTAGACATCATTCTTCATATTTATTTATATAAAACCATGAATGTTTCATAAGCACCTTTATATTGAATATTCCAACAAAATATTTTCAGTTTATATTTCAAGTAATAGTATTTATAATAGTCCATGTTAAATTATCATTTAAAAATAAATAAAACAACTGAATTAATACTTTGCTTAAAACAAAACTTCCCCATTTCATTGGGAAAGGTTTTTTTTTTTTTTTTTTTTTTTGAAAAGTGAACTGAATTAAGACTTTGTTTCGGATGTATTGTTAGATATAAAATTAAGATTAATTTAGATAAAAGTGCCAAAACAATTTGAGCTTAATCGTACAAACAATCTAAATTATACTCTTTATATGGTTTAGAGAAGCCTTGATTGTGTTGATTAGAAAAGCAAAATTAATGTAACATTAAATCGTACTATAAAATTATCTAAACATAATATTCAAGAAATTTTTAAAAAATATTTATACAGTATTTTAAATAATTTTATAAGGCATAATTAATATTATTAAAATATTCCCAGTGTTGTTTTTTTTCATACAGATAAAAACAATGAAGAGCAAATGATATGAAGCAGAATGACTACATCCAAATGTAATTTCAAGATATTTCTTAATTCTACGTGTTCTGTCTCTTACCTGTTCTGGCCCATATGTGATTTTAAAATAACCCAATTATTACGCATTTGCATTTAGCATTATTTTAACCAGCATTTACAGAAATGTTCGTTTTGCCGTCGGTATTTTAATAGTTCACATTAAAATTTAATAACTGAAACATTATCTCAATCTAATACACTGAGAAAAAATTCTGTAACTGACATCTAGAATCTAACTTGTGGCTCTAGAAAAAATAGTTCCATGTTATCCTTATAAATTCTAGTCCCCTTTGAAACATATTTCTAGAAACTCCTATTAGAATTGTAGAAAGTTTGTCTATATTATCGAGGTCAAACCTATTTGAAAATAACTCCAAATAAATGCAAACACAAGAGGCGGGTTTCAGCAACTATAATCTTGGTCATACTTGCCAACGTCCTAATTAATATTCCGTAGTATTGTTAACCCCGCCTTCTTTTTCACACCAGTATATTTTTGTAGTGTTTTCTTTCTTATTTAATCGTAATCACATTTGCAGAATATTACTCTAAAAATTTACTGCTGTGAAAAAAAGGGCGGGACTAGCGCCGCTACGGAATATTAATGAGCATGTTGGCAAGTATGATCTTGGTTTATGACCCAATTCTAGATAATCAAGCGAGAATTTCTCGCCATACAAAATATTCAGAATTATTCACCATCTAGAAATGTGTAGACTATAAATTCTCGATCATTTTGTCGAATTAGCGAACCTTATGCGCATAGCTCGGAAATCTATTTTTTCTAGTTAAGGGATTTAGAAAATAGCAACTTATTCATTCTAGATGAAGGCGGTATGCTTTTTTTTTTCTCTCTCTGAGTGGATGAAGCTCAATTAAATTATTCTTAAAAAGTAACTGAAATTTTCAATGCTATTATCATGAAATAAAATGAATAATAATTTAATCGGTTCTAAACACCAAGATTTTTACGAATTCAATTTTATAAGTTTAATAAATATGGCACTGTGTCGTAAACAAAAAAAATTTACAAGATCAAGATGGCAGTATGAAGAAGTTACAATACCAATGACCTTTTCCAGTTTTGAGTAGAGCATATCAATAATCGCCAATTCGAAGTCGCCAAAATATTTAATCTTTTGATTCTTTGTAATGGCGCTGCCGGAGAAAGTAGACAGTGCTATGAAGTCGGAGGCAAACGGGGAAAATGAAGTCTGCGGAACATCCTGTAAAGGCGCAATAAAAAGGTAGAATAAAAATACATATTTATAAAAGACCGAAGAAAATTGATTATACATAAATTTGTCCTGGATGCAGTGTTGCCAACCCTAAAGAAAAATAATTCATTAAAACAGCACACATATGAGTAATGGGGAAAAAAATGTTAAATATTATGCGACAATAATAGTAAAGATCAATTAACGTTCTCAATCAAGAGAAACCCAGTGGCAGTAGTTTTTATTTTGCATATTATTCTAAAAATTCACTAAAAAAAGAGAAAGATCAAAACAAACAAATTCACAGATAAACATTTCAATAAACAATAACAGAAATATCTCTTGTGTATATATATATATAATAATTGGTAATAATATTTAAATTATAAAACAAAATAAAATATTAAAAAATAAGAAATATGTGAAATCATACAGATAAATGGGGAGGTCCTAGAAAGAGACCGGTCGATGAACGTCCTGAAAGGCAACCAATAAAATCTTAACGATATCGAGAAATCTGAATCTGTCGTAGAGTTTCAGCTAATAAACAAATTTCAATTTAGGAACTTATTTCTAAACAATACGTAACTGGATTTCGTAATAAATAAATAAATATTTAAACTTGAAAAACTTCTTCACACACCATAAAATTAATGGAAGCACTCCCGGTTTCGAAAGGACGTAGCTTTTCTTCTTCAGGGTCAAAATAAGTACTACTGAAATAAATAAATATAATAAAAGAAAAAAGAGAAGACGAAGGTCATTTATTGAAATATGTTTCAATTTTTGAAATTTATTTATTTACTTATTTATTTATATTTCTTTATTTTATTTTTTAAGTACGGAAATATAAAATTAGAATATAGTGAAAAAATAAGCGATATATATATATATATATATATATATATATATATATATATACATATATATATATATATATATATACATATATATATATATATGTCCAAATTGTTTTGTAATACAACTTTATTTATTTATTTAATTTGAATTACTAAAAAACGTAAGGAGTAAATCTAGTTTTCAAGTTAAATTAATACCTTTGGAACTATTTTACAGCAAACATTTTCACTCTAGGCGTAGTTGCATCTTCAGGGTGACTGTCGCTGTTAAGAATATTTCTTCTGTTAACTTGATCTTCTATATATAGCGCCATCTGGCATTCATGCCGTTTATGTTTACGTCATTGCAAACTTTCTTGTTGTTAAGTATTTCTACGGCTTCAAGATTAAGGGCCTAGTTGTGATTTCCGTAATTTGCTGATTTCTTCGGATTCTCAAAAATGTATTAGGTTCTCTCTTTGGTGTTTCATTTTTTAAAACCCAAATTTATTATTACTATCCCGTTCAATAAAATTATCTCCAATAAATTCCAGAGCTTCTAAAATAGGCATTAACATCAGTAGATGAAGAAGGTACGTTCTACTCCATCAGGAGCAAAGAGCGGAGGGGCTGAGGGTGCACCTGAGTCATCTACTACCCAGTCAGCGTGTTATCTTATCAGCGTCCTTCCGGTGTCGCGTGAGCATGAAAGATAAGGAAGTTGTTATCTTTGATGAATATTATTTTAAGAGAACTTTAATTATCGATTTTTCTTAATTATGATTTTAAAATTAATTTTAAAATTAGAAAAAAATTATGGAAAATTATGGAAAATTTAAATATTATGATTTTTAAAAAGAGAATTTCTTATGTTCAATCAGATCTTTTTTTTAATCTGTCTAAACATTTTTCTTATACTTAAAAACTCTCAAAAAGAAAGAGATATACTTACCTTGGAATCGAACCCAGCAGTTTCTCTCTTCGAACCTTCGGTGTCTGGTGCAGTCATATAAAAATGTATTTTTTTTTATAGTGGTCCCACATCGGTAGTGCTGTCATCTATTAGTCGATAAAAATTAAAATAAAGAGAATTTTATTTGTTTTTATAGCAAGACCTGGAATTGAACCCGAGACAAAATATTCCCGGGGGATAGTAGTTTACAAGCGATTTAACCACTATCCCACAGGAATATTTTGTCTCGGGTTCAATTCCAGGTCTTGCTATAAAAACAAATAAAATTCTCTTTATTTTAATTTTTATCGACTAATAGATGGCAGCACTACCGATGTGGGATCCCTATAAATAAATAAAAAATACATTTTTATATGACTGCACCAGACACCGAAGGTTCGAAGAGAGAAACTGCCGGGTTCGATTCCAAGGTAAGTATATCTCTTTCTTTTTGAGAATTTTTAAGTATAAGAAAAATGTTTAGACAGATTAAAAAAAAGATCTGATTGAACATAAGAAATTCTCTTTTTAAAAATCATAATATTTAAATTTTCCATAATTTTTTTCTAAGTTTAAAATTAATTTTAAAATCATAATTAAGAAAAATCGATAATTAAAGTTCTCTTAAAATAATATTCATCAAAGATAACAACTTCCTTATCTTTCATGCTCACGCGACACCGGAAGGACGCTGATAAGATAACACGCTGAATGGGTAGTAGATGACTCAGGTGCACCCTCAGCCCCTCCGCTCTTTGCTCCTGATGGAGTAGAACGTACCTTCTTCATCTACTAACATCGCTATTAAGCCCAACAAAAACATATTTCAAAGAATACGTAACGAAAATTATAAACTTAACTTTGTCGAAACCACAAAATCTATCGAATTAACTCCTATAAAGAAAACAATATTACAAGAGCTTATATTAACATGACCGAAAAAAAAATCAAAGCCAGATTAAAAGAGCATCCAACTGATAATAAACAAAACAAAATAACGACTGCCTTAACCAAAGAAAGAAAAAGGAAAATCAGTTTTAAGAATCGGTAAAAATTATCTAACTACGAAAAATCACAACTAAACCCAGGTGAAAGTGTTCCACTTTTTCTTCACCACTATTATTATTTAGAAATATTTAATATATTTTTGCATTTATATTTTATACTTTAATAGGATAGAGATTTTCATTGAAAAATATTGGTGAAAAACTTCCATCAAAAGACAGAAAATTTTCACCCCTTCTATACTCTTAAATGGGAAGTCGAAGGAAGACTTCCAAACAAACAGGCTTGCAATGACGTGTACCCAATCGAAATAGATGCCAGATGGCGCTGTATGTTAGATGAAGTCTACGGAGATTCCTAAAAGCAACAACCCTGCCATCCTGAAGATGATCCAGGCCTAGAGTAAAATTGCTCATGTAGTGATGTTTCTAAGTTGTTATTTTAACTGAAATTTATTTGTTTTTTCTTTGTCTTTTCTTTCTTTCTTTCTTTCTTTCTTTCTTTTTTTTTTTTTTTTTTTTTTCGTCGTAAGCAATAATTTGTCCTTATGTTTGCTGTAAAAAATTGTTTTTTAGATTTACTACGTATACATATATATATGCATAGAAAATTGAATAATTTTTTGTAAAGGAAAGGAATAAGTTATTTTCTGGTAATAAGTAATAAATTATTTTAACATATGTAAATATTAATGAAATTTATTTCGAATAGCGATAAATATAAATAATAGCTATTTATAAATTAAATATTCTTCATTTCAAAAATAAGTTATTTGTATGTTATAGAAAAAGTAAAATCTTAATACTAGCCACAAAAATAATGTCATTTAATGCATCCTATTTACATTAACTATACTAATTTCAGCTTTATTTTGCATAATGTAAAGATGATTGTCTTTTTAATAGCCCTTTATCAAAATTTAATCTTTTTTTTTTTTTACTATATAAATCATATACTTTTGCTAATTACACATCTTTTTTTCTTAATAGCTAGGAGGAAATCTAATTGAAGATTTACCACAACCACTGCGACTTCCTGTAAAAAAGCTTCACAAGCTGGACTTGAGCCACAATCTTTTAATTGTTGTTCCAGAACACTTTATTAATGATACAAATATTTCCATAACGAACCTCCATCTCGAATTCAATTACATAAAAACTGTATATAGAGGTGCTTTTAAAGGCTTAATTATTCATAGATTGTCTTTGTCTAACAACAGAATTTCTATCATTCCAGATGGAGCCTTTGACGGTTTGCAAGAAACGCTTAAGGCTCTTGATCTAAGTCATAATCTCTTGGAAACATTTCCAAAAGCTCTCAAAGATTTAACTGCTTTAAACCATTTGTATCTTCGCGGAAATGCTATTAAAGAACTTGATAAGTATGATCTTTATGGTTGTCGTTATGATTTAGAAATATTAGACCTTTCTGGCAATAGACTAAAGAGAGTTCCCCGTGAAGCTCTTCATGTAACTCAAAGAATCTTGCGTATTAGTTTACAAGACAATTCCATATCAAGTATTACATCTGAGGACTTCACTGTGTGGGGCCAAACCCTTACAGCTGTAAATTTAGCAAACAATAATATCAAACACATATCGGACGATGCATTTCAAGGGACCACAAAATTAAGAGAACTCAGATTATCATATAATAATTTACTGACGATAAATCCTGAAATATTTGTACCTATCAAGCCAACGCTGGAAGTATTAGAAATAGGTACTTTCAGCATTCCATCGCTTGATGATCTCCAAGGAATGGAAAAACTAAAATGGTTGCAAATGGACCACAATGATTTAAAGGAATTATCGCCCAATGCATTCGAAGGAATGTCATCGCTTATTCATTGCGATCTTGAAGGCAATAAATTTGAATCAATTCCACTTGGATTATTTAATCATAATACCCATAACAGATTAAACACTATTGTTCTTGCTAATAATGAAGTTGAAATAATTGAAACCGATACATTTCAAAACTTACCTTTCCTTACAAATATTGTTCTGTATGGTAATAAGCTCAAAATTCTTCATACTCAATCCTTTAGAGATATGCCTATACTAAACACAATTATTTTAGCAAGGAATGAAATCATTTCCATCGAAAAAGCAGCATTTTCAGATTTAAAAAGTGTTACAAATATATTTCTTCAGAATAATAATCTCACAGAATTTTCTTTTGATGGATTTCACAAAGTAGGTGATGCAAAAAATCATGTTTTTCTCGACCTTTCTAACAACAAGATAGAACAGGTTACTAAAGTTCATGATCATAAAGATCACGAAGTTTATATAAAAGTCAGAAGCCTTGATATAAGTTATAATTTAATATCTTATATAGATCCAAATTTTCTTAGACCTGTAGGAAGTACGCTGCATTATCTAATTCTGTCTTTCAACCGCATAGATTCTCTTGATTCTTCTACCTTCTTGTATGCACCAAATCTTCAAGTGTTACATATTGATGGCAACCGCTTAACCACCTTACCAAATGGCGTCTTCCAAAACTGCCTTATGCTTCAAATTATCCATATAAGTCATAATAACTTATCAACCATATTTTCTGGTGCTTTTCGAAACCTTAGCTCCCTACGTATTTTAGATCTTAGCTATAATAACATAAAAACTCTTCCAGAAGATGTATTTATTGGTACAAATCTTGAAAGGCTCAATTTATCAAATAATAATATATTCCATGCTCCTCTACACAGTTTGGCTCACACACGGGCTTCATTAAGGTATCTGGACTTATCTAGCAACAGGATATCTAGCATTCCATCAAGTGGACTCAACCATCTGCATAATCTTTTAAGTCTGAATCTTTCTTCAAATAAACTTTCTAGCTTGTCAGAGGATTCATTTGGCAAACTAGTATACCTGTTATATTTGGATTTGTCGCACAATTCTCTATGGCGTCTAGATGATGAGCCATTCAAAGCTCTAGTATCACTCCAAACTCTGCTACTAAAGGATACCACTCTTCCACACGTTCCGCATTTTCCACTTCCGTCACTACGTGTATTAGACTTGTCTTATAACTTGTTGTGTAACATATCAGATATCTCATTTTCAAGTGTTAAAGAACTGAGACAACTCGATCTTTCACATAATTATTTAAGTGAAGTACCAATTCATGTATGGCCATCCATAACTCGTTTGACGAAGCTTGATATTTCATACAACCCTATCCAAACTCTTGCAATGAACAGCTTTCGTAAACTGGAAAAACTGAGAGATTTAGATATGAGAGGTCTAGACCTAAAGTACCTAGATGCAAGAATCTTACACAATTTAAGGTAATTAATGTTACAAATTTTCATTCTATAAATAAATTTTGTATTGTTCATTCCCTTTTTTTTTATGTAGAACAAAATTTATTTACCCACTTCTGTTATAGAAATTGGAATTTTTCGGTTCATCTCTCTTTGCCTATATCAGGTGATCCAAAATTCACACAAAAAATAAATAAATAAAATAAAATAAAATAATAATAATAATAATAAATTTATTCTTATAAATGTATTGACCGGTATTCTTACAAAAGTATTGAAGTAGTGTGTGATTTTCACCGAAATGTTTAGAAAGACATGGAATTTTTTTTTTTAAAGTAACAAAAGATGTATTGCCAAATTAGTTTGAATTTTTTTCCATGCGGTAGCACTTTAACCCTTTCCGGCGCAAGGTAATTCGGATCATTTAAATTACACTGTCACTGGAATTCACGAACAAAATTTAAATAAAAGAATTCGACGACTGTTTCTACTATGTTACAAAAGTAAAATTTTGCAAAAAAATTTCCGGGATGAGTTTTTGCAGTTGAAAATTAAAATTAGGTGATTCTGTAGTGGCATCACCGCACCTGAAAGGGTTAATTGAAAAATTACTTTTTTACAGTGACGCAGTGTATTCAACAACCTGACTAGAATTAATGCTCAATGCGACATCTTTCATGAGAAGGGTCGTCAGACGTTGCATCTCTTTTTCAATCACATTACTATAAAAATACTATAAAAATTTCTACATGAAATTAGTGGTGGTAAAATTGCAAAAATTTCTTATCTCGGACAGTGTCCTGAAAAAAGGGCAGAGAGTACGTACGACCCCTGCTTAATAATATCATTTTTTTTTTCTTTAGAACGATTAACAGAGATAATAAGCAATAAATGTTTAATTTAAATATTCGCTAATATCTGGAATCATGGTTACAAGAAAAAGTTACTTCTAGTAAACATCTAAGAAAGAGAGTGCTGAAATAAGGAAAGCGATTATTACGCATAGGTGAACAAAAACCATAATTGTTACCTAGATTTTTTTTTTCAATTTCAAGACTGTATATGATTTAGAAATTCATGCAATATTCTCATTAAGTTTTACAAATAAATTATCAGAATATAAATATTCAACTCCCTATAAATTAATAATAATAATAATAATAATAAAAGTAAAGTAAAGTAAAATAAGTCGAAAATTTTAATAAGGGAAGAGATAAAACTGTGAATTTGATATTTTAGAATGATGGTAATTTGAACAAACTGATATAAGAGATTCTATAATGATTTATTTAAATATTAACTCGCTTATTTTACTATAGAATGATAATTGAAATTTCTAGATTGATATACGTTTCAATCAAAATAGCGAGCCACATGCAAAGCTCCGAATCGCAACATCCTTTGCTATGGTATGCAAAAGATTATTGAATTTGAAAAAAAAAAAAAAAAAAAAAACTGTAACTAAAATAAAATATATCATTTTAACAAACCTGGGCAATAACAGGATTAAATAATATTTAGCTTAGTGGAATTGAGTGGAAATTTAGAGGATTTAACATTGCACAATAGCTACGAAGGGAGCAACTGGTGACGATCTGAGGTTCTTACTTAGAAGTGGCACGAAGACATGCCATCATAATTTTGATTCTTTCTGCGGAGAGAGAATAGCTTCTCCACTTCGGTAACCCCAAGAGCAAATAATTTCAGAGCATTGATATTGCAGTTACAATGCATTTTGCGTGCGAGACCGTTAATGTACACGACTGTCTTCGGTAGGCTGACCAGATTAGAATACCTTTATAACAGAAAAGCGTTAAAAATTTGTACAATTATAAAATTACAGATGTATTTTTTCATTCTTAATAAATAAGGACTAAAAATAAAATATGAATGATAAATAATTTACTTTCCACAATTTTTTAAAAATTTTAAAAATGTACCTTCAAAACAAAGGTTGTCCCCAGAAAATGGAGACATTTGGTCAGCTTATTTTCCGTCGACTCGAGTATCGAACCCACAATATTCCAATTATCAGCTCGACGCTGTACCAACCAGGCTACCGCAACCCCGCATTTAGCTTATCATAATTAAAAAAAATTATTATTAATTATATTATGCTTAATAAATGTCGTAGTAAATAGATAATTTTATCTGTGTAGCTCAGTTTACAAATATTTTTTCTCCGAAATATAGCAGATACCAGAGTATGTATTTGAGTAGGGTAATGATTCTCGCGTGATGAGATTTTTTTTTTTTTAATTAAAACTTAGAAATTCATTTCAATAAATCTGTTCATCCTTAATGTGCGTGTTTTCTTTCAGATTTTTAACATCTTTCAAAACAAGTTCATATGCAGGACTGAGATCTTTTCGACTACAAAATCTCCTAACAAAATCCCTTAGTCTTCGAAGAGTTCTTGTCGAAATAGAAGAAACAAATCTTTCTCACCAACTGCAGTGGACATTTGGTTCAAAACTGAGAGAACTCATCATCACTGGCCGAAATCTCCAATATGTATTACCAGATGCTTTTCAAGGTCTCGTAACACACGAATTAGTTCTTAGGATAACTGGTACAAGCATTAATTGGCTTCCTAAAGGATTATTAAAGTATCTGGCGGATATTCGATATTTGACTCTAGATATAAGAGGAAACATTTTAGCTACAATGGAAGAAGAAGTGTTAAGTCCATCAAGCAAAATAAAAGCAGAAGGATTTACGACACAGCATATTTCAGGTAAAAAAAAAAAAAAAAAAAAAAATCAAAAGTTGTTGTTTTTTCTTTTTTTTTAGTAAATAAAGAAAATTAATATATATTTTTACCGTTAGAGAGCGTTTCACAGAAGAATTAACAGAATTTCCTTAGAAAAACCTTTATTTTTCCTACAAATAAATGTTTAAAAGTACATTAGAACATTTGTGCGGTCACTTTTTGAATATCAAAATTTTTGAATAGAAAAGTTTAGTAATTATTTTTGATAGTTATCTTCGATTAAATAATAGGAAGATTACTTAAAAATACAGTCGAACCTCGTTAAATTGAATCTCAAGGGGGATAAAAAGTTTGTTCATGTTATCAGTAGTTCATGCTATCAGTAACTAATCTTCGTATAACTAAACAAATCTTCATTTTTACGGGGATTGTGGAAACAGTTCATATTAAAAGTAATTCACGTTAACAGTGTTCACGTTAACGAGGTTCGACTGTAGTAGTTTCAAAAATGTGTCAGCTCCAACCCTTGATATCACAACATTAGAAAACTTCTAAGTGTCCGTCGTCATCACGAATGACCATTCGAAATTCCTTTCAGCTCTTTTTGTGTTTCAACCAGGAATTCTCGACAGAGGTTTAAAAAAAAAAAAAAAAAAAAAAAACTTCCCAGACTAAAATTGCAGGTTAAGATGTAAGATCAATAAAGTAAGATAATAAAGATCAATCTACTTTAAAAATAATCTAAAATAGTTTTAGAAACAGTTTATTTGACATGTAATTCAATGTGAGGGTGAATCCGTAGTTATAGTCCGTACATTTATTTAAAAAAAATAGTAAAATATACAAAATATACTATACAAAAAAATTAGAGTTGAAAACTGATCTTTAAAAAATACTTTGTTTACATTATAAGTATGAGAAATGAATTTTCCGTCCTCGGTGAGCAGTGTTCGTCGACATGTGAAGAGTGTTAAAATATGTTCCAGCCCTTTTAACTGCTGAACAGCTACAGCTGTAGTCATAAATGTAGTGTTTAGATACGATAAAGTGGTTGTGCGCTACTAGATAGGACTGCTTACAGCGCCATCTGGTGGCGGTTTACGAATTTACTGTTCCTATCTCGAAAATAGTCAGATACAGGAAAAAAAATTATTTAGTAAGTTATAGAGTATCATCGATTTAGTATGAAAAGACTTCATGTAGATATGAACGGTAACAATAGGACTCTTAAAATGTTAATTTATTCGTTCATGATTTCCTACACTATGGCATGCCTGAATGATCTTAGAAAGAAAAATATAGTTTGTAATCACAAGATTTCTTATTTTAGATATTTAAACGACTTCTCTACGTTTACTGCAACGCATATTTGGACCCTGGTTTCAACTTCACGTTGCATACGTTGTAGCGTAGCGGGTCATACGTGTGCTACATAAAATTTAAACAAGGGTCCAGAGGGGCATTGCATCTGACAGAGCGAAGTTTGAACATCAAAAATAAAGGTATCTTATAATAATTTGCTGCTTCTTTCTTTCTAAGTTCGTTTTTTCACGTCACAGCTTAAAAAAAATCACAAACAAATAAAAATGGGTTTAAAGAGTTCTGTTTATAGCATTCATATCTACAAGGTGTCTTTTCGTACTAAATGAGGATGCTCAACAACTTCGTAATTTTTTTTTTCTTATCTCGTATCATTTTTGAAATAGGAACGCTAATTCCGCCGTTTTCTACCAACTGGCGCTGTAAACAATAGCATCCAGAAATGCATAGTTAACATAACACATATATATCATATTTGTATGCTTGACCTGTAGTCCACTTGTAAATCTTCGTCAGATAAAGACAGATAGCACATGACAAAATTACAGATGCGAAGAATTGGAAAAACACCCAGGGTCAGCGCGGAAATTGAACTCGCTCTCCTAAGCTCGAAGGCGATTAGCAGTGTGGTGACATAACCACTCGGACACGGAGGACCCAGCATAGTAAATTTATTATATCTAAGCACCATTTTTATGATAGCTGATGCCATTTTGCTGTTAAAAGGATGCAAACGGAATTTAGTGGGCAACCTTTATATAATTATATAGCGTTATATTAAAAAAAGAGTAACAGAAATTATGTCACGAGCTGAGTAAATAACCAATCAGCACAACTAGCAAATACTTACCTAAAAAAATATACAAATGTACTTTAAGCAACTTGCTTAATTTACTAATTGACTGCCGCTTCTTTTATTAGAACGATTTTTATTTAATGATTTTTATTAGAACTTTTTCAAAGTAGGCATTTTTACCTTATAAAATCACAAAAAAATCGTTATAGAAAATTATGAAAATTAAAAATTAACAGTGGCCAGAAATCGCAGCAGTTAGTAGCAGTTGGTTGAGCTTTTGAAGTAAGAAGCCTTCGTCAGTGTACCATTAAGTGGTTAATAAAAAATTCATGGAAGCATTTATGCAAGGAAATGTATAGAAAGTAATATGTAAGAAATGCATCATTTTTTTGCGATAGCCTTGCAATGTCATCTAGAACTGTTCGAATTCTTTTAAGAGGACCTGGCGTCTTTGACTTGACATAACTGAAGTAGGTTTATATGAAAGCTAATATTTCCATTTATTATTAATAAATTGAAATATATTAGGTTTCTTAAATAAGATACATATTCAGGCAATAACTCTTATAGTTTTTAGTATATATTTTTTACAGATTTGAAATTTTTTAATTGTGTTTTCTCAGTTTGCATTTTTTCATGAAATCATGATCATAAAAAATACTAAAAAGACTACAGTTATCTACGGAAAGACTTAATTCTTTTGGAACTTACTTAAAAGAATTAGAAATGATTTTTCTAAGTTTTTAAAGGAAAAAAAATATTAAAAATTAAATTATTAAAAAAATTACGTTTCTTTGCAAATTTTTACATAGACGCGTATACTTTTTATTATTATTTTTTTTTTCAAAACTAGTTAACGTATTTCGCCCCCCTTCCCCCCAAAAAAAAAAATAAATAAATAAATAAATAAAATAAAATAAAATAAAATAAATAAATAAGTAGGTTCTTTTAAACATCCAAAATAATATTTAGTCTTTTCTTAAATATATACAGAAGTTTTAGCATTTTGAAGAACTTACATTCATGAAACAATGCAAACTGAGCAAATTCAGTTTAAAGATTTCAGATATGTAAAAAATATATCAAAAACCATAAGAATTGTTTCATGAATATATATATATATATATTGAAAACAAAAATCTAATATAGTTCAATTTATCAATGTTAAGCAGAAATATAAGCTTCTACAGTCGGTAACAAAAGTGTCCGAACACTAGCAAAAATTCCTATGTAAAAAAAGTACATTTGATACTATTTTGTTAAATAAATCCTTGTCGAATCCTGTTCTTAGTCAGTGTAAGACAATAATTCGATAAGGATTTATTTAACAAAATAGTATTAAGTGTACTTTTTTTACATAGGAATTTTTGCTAGTGTTCGGACACTTTTGTTACCGACTGTATATGAAACCTAGTTATGTGGTGCCATGTCACAGGAGCCAGGTTTCCTTAATAAAGTTTTATTTAAAAGGTTTCCTCAATAAATGACAGTATATCTACATACTTGACAACATCCTAATTATGAACCGGAAGATTTTTTTTATACACACCCTTTTTTCCATACCAGTATATTTTTTGAGCGTTTTTCTTCTTATTTAATTGTATTTAAATTTGGAAAAAAAAATGCTCTAAAAATATACTGGTGAGGAAAAAGGGGCGTGTACTAAAAATATTCCGGTTTATAATCAGAATGTTGGCAAGTACGTATCTATATGCATAGCTTCGACTACCATTATGTGATGCTTCTCTGTCCCTAATTGTTTGCTGATTTGCCTGATCCGATAACATGAAACAAATAATCCGGTGTGTCACTCACACGACTTTCTCGTACCCTGAAATTTAATGCTATAAATACAGGTTGGCGATTAAGAGGTAAGATAACGATGTTATGTAAACTTATGTTAAACAATTCAAATTAGGCTTCGGGAGAGTTTTATATGATAATTAGTTCTGTGTGAGGGAGGCTACCGCCCCCCTCAACCCCCGTTTCCTTAATGCACCTACATTTATATAGAATTTAATTCGGTTATTTAAAAAAAAAACCTGTTTTTAAAAAATAATTTACTAAAATTATTATTTAAAAAAATTATCTTTTATGATAATGCAGACGATTTCCATATTAGAGAAGTAGTATAACACCAAATATCCAAAAAGCGTCCATTTTATTCTCAATATAAGTTTTTTTTTCGTTAAAAGTAAAAAAAAAAAAATCGGTAACTTTGTTTTAAATTATCGCAGATCGATGATTCGACCATTCGTTTTAAAGGTATTGTCGAGCTCTTTTGAAAGATACCCATCATGAAAATTTACTCCTCTCGAGGGGGGACTTAAATCACTTTATGTGTATATCGAGTATATTCCTCGTCATAGAAATTTTATAATTATAATGCTTTTTGCACTGCGTATTATATAGAATACTTTATGCATTAAATTCAATGCCTCGTTAATTTTTTTTTCTCTGTTCCTTTATTGCAGGAGGAGTCTTGTTAGAAGATAATCCCTGGGTCTGCGGATGTAGTATAGTATGGCTAGGTAACTGGATTCGTCGTTGGATGAGAGAAACACTGAGGGTGCAAATGCTGCATTTCGATGGTTTCCTATATGCTCAAAACCTCGCACGTCGAACTGTGTGCACTATTCCGGGTACAAACGTAACAATACCTTTAGTAGATCTTGATCCAGCTGATTTTGGATGCAAGCAAGGGACCGAGAGTGCGTCTCCATCTTTACACTTACCTCCAAAAACCGAATTTCGACTAGTTCAATTCCTGTTAGTGTACATCGCTTTGTGGTGTTACAACCATTACTTTTGTGAAAACTTTAATATGGCATCATACACAGCCTATAGGACATCATAATAATTATGTACATTAGGCTTCTATTTAAATTGATCTACCTATGCTTCAGAAAATAACATTACATAACAATGTACCAAAGAATTTTACGTAAAGGCGTTATATTTTTTATTGTTATGTTGTATAAAATTATTTTACTTCATTTCTTTTTGTTAAATTTTTGTAAAATAAGAAGTTTTTGTGATAATTTTTCAGTATCAAATGGCTACAAAAAATGATTGATGAAAAACTAGAAATCTCATACAAAATAAGAAACTGTTTATTGTAACATCAATATTTAGAATTCGATAAAGTAATAATTTTGTGTCCTCTAGTAGTACTGAAATGTAATATTGATCAATTTATATTTTATAGCACTAATACAAAAGAGACCTTTACTATGCTATATCCTTGTTCATCATCAATATTTTGCAGAGGAAACTTTAACTTAGTTAAAAAAAAATTTAGTATTTGGCATTTATTCACTTACAGTTAATGTGTGACAAATCCAGAGTTTCTACTATTTATAATTTATTTTGGAGCATTGTTATTCCTGCCTTTCTTTAACATCACTATTTTTGTGGAGCAATTTTCTCCAATATGTAACACTAATACAAAAGAGACCTTTACTATGCTATATTCTTGTTCATCATGAATATTTTGCAGAGCAAACTTTAACTTAGTTAAAAAAAAAAAAAATTTAGTATTTGGCATTTATTCACTTACAGTTAATGTGTGACAAATCCAGAGTTTCTACTATTTATAATTTATTCTGGAGCATTGTTATTCCTGCCTTTCTTTAACATCACTGTTTTTGTGGAGCAATTTTCTCCAATATGTAACTAAGATGTAATATGAAAAAAATTACTGTTTAATAAAAGGGGTATGAAAAGAAGACGAGACTAGCAGTGTTCGGGAATAAATTATAAAAGTTGGCAACTCTGAAAAATCTTTGAATGCTTTAATTAACTCCTTAACTGGTTCTCTCTCTCTCTCTCTTTTTTTTTTTTTTTAGCTTTATAATTCAGCTTACACCATTACTACTGTATGCTAATATTTATGTTATTTAACTTTTGAATTGTTATGTTGTTTTCTCAAAAATTATTTCAAAGAAATACTTTGAAAACATACCAGTGCCAGTTTCTACAAGCTGTTATAGAAGAAATTCCCGTACGCTGTACGGGCAAACCAATCAAGGGGTTAAACATGATATTTTGACTTTATTTTTTTATTCTTTATTCTTTTTATTATTATTATTATTTATTTTTTAATAAAGTACCATTAAAAACTCATTTTTTTCCTTATCCAAAGCCAGGTTTTGCAGAATTCCTAAAATTTTACTCACATTTTATTATATTGTCCCTCCCCCCCTTTTTTTCATAATAATACTTTTTTTAGATAATATTTAAATATTAAAACAGTCAAAAAGTATTCAAGAAAAGTTTCTTATTGACCAGGGGTGGCCAACCCACGGCCCACCATGTAGTTTTCTACGGCCCGCGAGGAGACTAACGATATTAAAGTTTGATAACTTTTGTTAACAGATTAAAAATTAATAAATCCATTCTGACTTTTCGGAGTAAAAATACCTTTCAACGATTATTATGGTAGTTAAAGAATCACAGTACTGCAATGAAAAAGTATTAGATCCACGATTCATTCTTTTTATTGTAGTTATTAATGTATAGCCATGAATTTTTCATGATTTTATTGTTAATTTTAAAAATGAAAATATTTTAAATTAATGTATTCTGCTTCGAATCTTCACTCTGTCCTCCTCCGAGAAAGCACATGCATACATGTTCATGCACTCACAATCACAAACATATATACACATACACATATATACATACGGTGCTGCCCGCCTGAATAAAATAGTTTCCAATGCGGCCCACCATGTGCTTTGGGTTGGACAAGCCTGTTATTGACGATAGTTGTGACAATATAATATAGTACGAGTAAAATTTTAGGAACTCAGCGAGGCCTGCCCTTAATTAAAGTTTACGGAGCTTTACTTTAAAGCTTATAAGGAATTTCAAAGTAAAATCAATACATTATAATTTTGTTTCATTTTTATGTTAAAGTTGCTATTGTAATACAATATGAATTTTAGAAAAATGTCTATATTTATGTATTATGGAATTAATGTAATAAGCATATCACCACACTTAATTTCATTGCGATTTTTTTTTTTTTTTTTTTTTTTTGAAAATATTTTACCTAACTACTGAAAATTATTAAAATTATTTAAAAATAATATTTGTAATAATGCGCTTGAATGTAAATATTATTAGAAAAGAAATTAAAAACATTCCTCTATTTGTATAATGTATCCTTTTTTTTTTTTTAATTAGAGGTAGATATTGCGGGGGAATTGCGTTACATAGTCTCTGTTGATATAAAATGAGTTTTAAAATAAAAAAGCACTTTTTTACACTGTTATTTTTTTTTTTTTTTTTTTTTTTTTACCAACTGAAGACTCAGAGAAAACATACTACTATAATTTTACATGTAAAAATATGTGTTATAAACCAAGATTAAAATATTTGATTGTTAAAACTTAGAAAACAGATGTAAATTAAGTTATGTATATTATTATTTTTTTTTTTATGATGAATATATTGCTGATTGCAGTTTTGTATTCCAAAATTAGTTATTTATTTTAAAGTTATTATTTTAGTCTTAAAATTATCACGAAAGTAACAAAAAATGCGTTCCGAATGTATTTATTTATTTATTTATTTCTATTTTAAAGTAATTTTTATGCAATAAATATATGAAAAGATAAAAATAAAATAAAATAAAGATATTGTTGCTTAAATATATCCAGTATTCAAAAGTACTAAGTTGTGATGCGTTGGAAGAACTAATAAATAAATTAAAAGCAAATAAATAAAGTATTTTTTTACAGGGCAGGTTGAACTATAGAAAATCATATTAAAGAACAAACCTTTAATTATTTGATAGAAATGTTAAAATGTTTTTTATAGAAAATAAAAACACTCAAAGCGTAATGTTGGCGCAGATCAAGGTATTCTTTACTTCATTTTTTCAGTATTTAATGTTTTATATTCATAAGCACTATTAAGCGTCAATTTGTAAATCTTGCCAAACTGTTAATAGTGATGTGCCAAAATCTCTGACACTACACATATTTATAAGTACTTAATTTTGTAAAAATGAATTGCTTTTTACCTGCTTGACTGTAAAACATACTTAACACTTTCGCAACCGCATGCTTTTGGCTTTTTGGCAATAAGCGTTATTTCCCTGTGGGCGTTATTTCCCCAAGTTTCAATATTTCAGAACAAAATTTTCTGTATTCACATTTATATTACAAATGGATATACAATATAATTATATTCTTTCTAATGAAAGTATTTGTATCCATAGTATATTTGATTGTACAAATATAGGTATATTCTTAAGAAATAAGTAACATACAAACTGCGAAAGAAAGGCCCACCTGAAGAGTTACAAATTTTCAAATGACGCAAATCTGCGTCAGCGGTCGCGAAAGTATTAAGTAATACTCGAAAACCTTCAACAGTAATTTTCATTGAATACTTATGAGAGATTCATATTGGTTTACATTTTAAAAAGATGTTTTGTATTTTGAATAATTTTTCTTAATCACATTTTAGTATTCAGATTATATAAGAACAATATGATACATATAGATCTTTTAATATAATTTATTAAGGCTACAATTTAGGGTGTGTTTGCGTTTTGGGAGTAAGGTAGATTGACAACTTTAGGGTCCTAAACGTGAGGGGAATGCCCTCCGAGAGGGGTCCTCTAAAAGGTTCTAGTCCGTATTTAGGCAAGTTTCGGAGAAAACCACGGATAACTCCGAATGGCTAGGCCGACGAGCGTGGCCTGGGATCGAACCCGGCACCTCTTGTCTACCAGCTTGGGCGCAGAACCGCTCGGCCACTGGTGGGCCTGGCTATAATTTAGGATTTCATATTCAAATAACAAAAGACAAAAACAAGCCTACTGATTAATTGAGGACTTATAAGTTTTACAGAATTATATGTTCATTAGTTAAAGTTGACATCAATAATGCCAGAGTTGCCAAATTTAATAATTTATTTCGAAGCGTTGTTTCATCCGCTTTTATTTCAACCCACTATTTTTGTAGAGTAATTTTCTCCAATATGTAAGTAGTATATAATAAGAAAAAGAAATTACCCTTAAAAAAAGTGGTATTAAAAAAAAAAAAAAAAAAAAAAAGAAAGCAGGACTAGCAGTTAACATAAAAAAAAAAATGAACAGGAATATATAAATGGTAAAAATAAAATAAGTATAATGAATTAATAAGGGGGAAAAACAGGGATGTTAAACAAATTCATGTTTTAGATATTGTGATTTAATGATGATTGCCTTGAAAAGAAATTGTTATGTTAAATTATTTGAGAATTTATAACGGACAGGATGTTACAAAGTAATAAATTTATTTTTATTTAATGTTGTAATATATGAATAATTTAAATGTTGTATATGACAAAAAAATTTGTTTAAGATATCTGCCAACGTTAAAATGATTACATGGAATAAAGTTGTAACTAAATAATTAGTTTATTTTTAAGTGCATTGTTTTATAGAAGGAATTTCTTTCCTTTCCAGAAAATAAATTATATTTGAAAAATAAACCTCTGCAGGATTTTTCAAAAATTTCTCAGGATAGAAGCCGGATTTAAAGAAAAAAAAAAAAAAAAAAAAACCTTCTATATTCTTAAGATATTTGTATTTAAAAAAATCTACTGAAGGGTACCAAAGTTCCGAAAAAATTAATATTTAATTTTTTATGCTTATATTTTATCTTAAATACTAGCATGTTGTAGCCCCATCTAAATTTTTACTGCAGATATATCTAATATCTAAATGTATATACTGAAGACATATTTAATCTGTTATTAAAAATGTTTAAATTGAAGAAAATTTATTGGTTTACTCAAAATTTTGCTTGAACTACCTCTATATCACGGAACTTTTGAAGATGCATTAGCATAATTTTACAAGCATATCATTAGAAAACAAAACCCATTTAGCCATATCACTTAAAAACAAAATCAGGCAGCCATACAACCATATCACTGAAATGTAAAAGCATAAAATGAAAGTATCAGTAAAAGGATTAACATATGCTGAAGTACATATCAAAATAACATCGCTTTTTTATTTATGCATACCTGCCAACATCCTAATTAATATCACTATTATTGTTATTCCCGTTTTTTTTTTTTTTTTTTTTTTTTTTTTTTAAACACCAGTAATTTTGGACATCAATATTCTCCAAATGTAATTACGATTAAATAAGACGAAAAATACCGTCAAAAAACACTGGTGGGTATAAAAGGATGTGACTAACAATGGAATATTAATTAGGATGGGGCAGGTATGATTTATATCAAACATTGAAAAATAATTTAAAAAAAATTAACAATAAATATATAGATAAGCATCACTGGAAAAAATTCTGTGACGGTCATGTAGAAACTGAATTGAGGCTCTAGTAAAAATAATTCCATGTTATCCTTATAAATTCTAGTTCCTTTTGCTAGCGAGTTCAAAAACCCCCTATTAGAATTCTAGAGCATTTTTCTATATTATCGTGATCAATTTCATTAAAAATAAAATAAAATAAAATAACTCTGCATATAAATGTGAACACAAGAGGCAAATTTTAGTAACTATAATTTTGTTTTATGACCCAATTCTAGGAAATCAAGCGAGAAATTATCGCAGTAAAAAAGATTCATAATATTCATAATATTGTTTCTCCCTCTATACAAGTGTAAACGAGAAATTTCGTCTATTCAGATTATTTGTTTTCCTTATAAGCATAACTCAGAAATCTATATTTCTAGTTTAAGGAATCAGAAAATAACTTTTTATTCGTTTTAGATGAAGGCTTTAATTTGTTTCTTCTTTGAGGAATAAGAGATTTCCGCCTTCTTTTCTTTTCTTTTTTTTTCTTTATTTTTTTTTTTCTACTAATATAACTAATATAACAATAGCTATTCTGCATAGTAAGATAAAAAAAATCGTAAAAATATCATAACGACTTCTGCATAGAAATAGTGGCTGCTGAAAAAGCGGAATGCTGTCATCCCTGCATAAGTTTGATTTCTGTAAAAAAAAGCAGAGTGTGGAACGACTAAATGTAAATTGTTGAGCATAAACAAAACAAAACATTTCCTGAAATATTAACAATAATACATTTTATGAAAAAATAAATAAATAAATAAACAAAAAACCAAACAAATGAAATAAATGAAATAAATACTAATAAATAGAGGTTCTAATTAATAATTCTAATAAATAAACTATGTAAATTTTTGGAAAAAAACACGATGATTAGAAGTAGTGCCGTTGACAAATGACATAAAACAGATATTTTTGGGTTCGCAGAATTAGTTTTTATGAAAATGAAAGGTGACCAATCGAAGATTCGAACCAACGATCTTTGGCTTACCATGTCGATAACTGAATTAATTTTATTACATATGTGACTCACATAATTCTCTAATACGAAAGCTAAAATTTTTCATTTTTTCATTAGTTCTACAAATACACGTGCAGTCGAAAGGACGCAATTTTATTTATTTAACTCCGTAATATTTATGAATGGTAATGGATAATTAGGATACATTACGAATTAAATAGGATACATTAATTAGGATAAATAAATGGTCGAAGGATAATAACTTCGACCATTTATGTACTACACAATTTTGGTGGATAAGCCGCATATGTTTTTACGAAAATGAAATGAAACCAGACCAGGATTATCCCTTTGAGTTGCAAGGAAATTTTGTTCATTTAAAATCAAAACCACCAGAATTTAAGAATAATGTTAAAAAGAGAAGAAATAAATGAAGTTTTTGTTATGAAAGTAAATAAATATTTATAATATAGGGGTCGTTTTTGCAGTTGGGGATTAAATTTAGGTGGGTATAGTATGTCAAAGGATAATTTGATAACCTTCAAAGGGTTAAAAATTGGGAACTTTGACTTAACTCGACAATGATTTACCAACTGAGCATCCCCAGTCGATATATAATCCGTTTTAGCTCTTGGAAAAGAAAATGGCAACCCAATCCACCAAAAATCTCTAGAATATATATAACCAAAGTTATTATCCTCATTATTTATTGCCATCTAGCAATAAATGATTTAAATTAATAAATAAGACTGCATTTAAAATAATCATAGAAAAGCATATTTTACTAAACAATAAATTTCTTTAAATAAAAATCTGGTGATATTCGTCAAATAAATTATGACTTTTAGAAAAGGTTATCTTACGAAATATAAACTGTTTAAATACAAAGTAAGTTTAATTAAAAAATATATATGTATACATACATTGAAAAATAATGCATAAATTTTAGGTTTATAAATAAATATTATATATTAAACATTGTGAACGAAGGCACATATCTTACATATGTGATTAATATGTTTATGTATATACATAAAATAATTAATTAATTAATTAATTTTTTTCGATAATGGTTTTGTAAAACAAAAAAATGCGCTGACGCATAGAGCTAAGCAATTTGTATAAGTATGTAGAAGATAAAAATTACGTAAGCATACATACATGCACATATGCATGTATGCATGAATGTATGATTTCATATAAATGCATAAGATATATTACATACATATGATATGCAATAGTTGATCAAATAAAAATATATATATATCATTTATAGGAAATCTCTCTAAATAATTGAAGGGTGAATAAGCTGAATAATCTAAACGTATCACCCATGAAGTGCTAAATGTTTAAATAAAATGCAAATACTGTGGTATATGTAGTATATTGGTGTTTTGTGATGGTAGTAATATGAATTTTGTATCATAAAAGCAATGTACGTATCAGCATGCGCGCGAATATACGCTTAAATTATTGTGATGTTTCTTCTAAAGTATAAATATATAAATATAAATATATATATGAAGTATTAAAGCTATATGTATATAATGAATGTATAAACAAGTATAACTTTCAATGTAATAATAAAACAGAGAAATATTGAAAAGTTTGACATTGTCTTATTTATTTCACAATATGAGGTAAAGCTAGAAGAGTTTGCGCATAATTCAACAAAGTGATATATAAAATCCAAATATTAATTTTTTGCTAACTTTTGGTGCGTAACTTTGAATTGATCCTTCTTCTATGCACTTCCATTGCTATTTTGTTGCTCTGTTGTATTTTAAAACGACAGTAGTAATAAAACTAAAAGACCTATTTTGGGTCCTCTCCTTATAGGGTAGGAGTGATTGTGCACATGGGTAGGAGAGATTTTGCTTAATTATAACTACAATTACATTATCAATAATAATAATTCACTCAAATGACATTGTTGGAAGGTATTTGTAAACAAATATTTTTGCATTCGGAGTGGATATTTCAATTCAATAATTAAAAAATCAGAAATATAAAAGAATTTTAAAAATAACTACAAAAATTTATTTAAAGGAAAAAAAATATTAAAGAAACCGAAAAAAGAACAAAACTAGAAATAAATATTAAGTTACTAGTTAAAACGTTTAACTTAAAATTAGTATATTGCCTTTTCAGCTAGAATGGTTTTTTGTTTGCTGACCGAATCTCTCGTTGTCCACAACCATTGCACATATTATTGTACATGTGAAGTTGTTGTGCAACCACCTGCCAGAAGTAAATATGTTCGAGATGGCTAATCCGTCTCGAACAGGAAAAAAAAAAAGAACAGAGAGAGAGAAAAAAAAAAGTTACCACACTGTATGTGCAATGATATGTCCACCCATTTTTAAGCACAGAATACGCCCACCACTTATTATTTACTAAAGTTTTTTTTCCTCAAAATCATACGCCAAAATCCTTTGCATTTTAAAACCCTTTACGTTTATTTTATTTATTTTATTTTATTGAAATTTAGACAATTACATTCCTTAAGCAGAAGATTGAGTAGGATGATATATGTTACTTGCATTTAGTTTTATCTCTTCTATTTAAGCAGTCGACAACTGCACAAAACTTGAACATCATACTTGAAAGTATTTCAAAACTAAAGATATACAATAACATTTAAATCCTTTGCAATAAATTTCTCATAGTCTGACAGCGTTCTTGAGGTAAATCCATCAGATGTGTGGCTTTTGTCGATTGTGCTACTCCTGAATAATGTTCAGTTTCAGATTCTGTGAATAGTCTCCATAAAAGTGGTACGTCATCTCGAAAGGTTTGAACTAGTCCAATGACTTATGATGGAAGTTAGGTTTTGGTACAGTCCCAGGCATTGAACAAACTCATCACCATTGTCTTGTTATCACCAATAAGCTGCGAAATCTCTGTTAGCATAGAATTTTAAATGCACGATCTCTCCTAAACTGCAAAAGCGCGAACTCACCCATTTTAGTAGGAGAAATTCCGCAGTGTTTTATTAAATAATTACCCACCTTTAGAGGAAATCGTGGTATTTGTACCGTTAGTTTAGGTCAGTAGGTTACGAGAAATTTTTTAATTTAAAAATATTTTTACTACTACCATTGTATTGAAATTCTCAGGAAGGGTTATGAAAATTCAAGCATTTATTTTTGAGAACGAGACAAAATAACCACGTTTTATCTTATACTCTTGAAGCAATCAATATGCAAATTCAAGTTGACACTTCACTATTGGTGTTGTACAACCACCTAAAATTTCAATTCGCTCACTCTACTCTTTCCTTCCGATCCCCTATGTGCGCAATCCCTCCTACCGTGCGGTCTCTCCTAGCTTTACCTCATTTGTTTAAACAATGCAAATTTCCAGATATTTTTTTTTCTTTTTATTTATTGATACCTTACATTAGATGATATTATGCAATCATGACATAAAACAGAAAAGAAAAGGCTGATAATGTAAACATAGCGTAGACATAATGAATGTTATTACATATTAGTATTGTGGTTTGTAAATAACAAATATAATATCAATAGTATCATGGTAAATTGGCCTATATATTGGGTTGGCGGGAAAGTTCTGTTGCATTGAATTGAAACCCAGATCTCGATTTTTTTTTCTGAACAACATTTATATGAATTTTAAGAAGATATTTACTTTTATCAGTTCATTTGTATTCATTTTTACACATTTTACTTTAATTATAAACAAGTCCTTCCGGCTTATTCGGAAGGGAAGGTTAATTTCTTTTTCCTTATCAAGTGGCCGTAATTTTGTTTCAAAATGTCGGCTACAAAATATTAATGGAATTGATAGAAATATTGATGTAGGCTATGCACATATGGAATTTTAAGCAAATCAATTCATAAATACCTTTTTACGTGAACTTTAAATTTTCATTTGGCCGGCGCTTGGAAACAAGATGGTGGGCCAAGTTAACAAATATATCAAATGCATTTGTGAGATAAGTCTATGTATAAATTTAGTTCGAATTAATTCAGAATCTCAAAAATCATCGTGTTGAAAAATTAAGTGGATCAAAATGGCAGAGAAAGTTGCTCAGTGAACTAATCTAAGATATTGTTGCAAATTTATAAATACTTCTATTTTTATTTTATTTATTTTTTTGTAAATTCTTTCAAAGAGGCTTAGTAAATTGATAAAATGTTAATTTTCTGCATTTCTAGTTAGTTTTAGAGTTAAAACAGCCTAATTTCCCCTCGGAAACGCATTAAAAAGCTTCAATAAGGCAGGTAATGGATTTGGCACCAAATTTGGCGACTTTTCCCCCTTGGCAACTTTTTTAGCGAGAAAATCCTAACTATCGATATACCAAAGATGGACGCTGTAACGTGATTGGTTAACGAGTTGCGTGAAATTTCTATATTTTTCTGGGTTCGATAAAGGGGCATAAAAGGTGGCCGAACGCGCCAAGTCAGTCAGTCGCAGTTGAGTTTCGCCAAACGCTTGCATGGCTTTTGAAGGAGTTCTGAACCTCTTTGAATGAGCCTTGCTTTCTGCTTTGATGCAGTTTGAACTGTGAATTTACTGTTGACAGCTGTTATTTAAGCTGTGTTTACTGGTGAAACTGAAGTTGAACCGACCTGTGTTCTTCTGGAATTTTCTGTAAATAAACTAATGAACATTTGCAAGTTTCGCCTTTCATTCCCGGACAACTTACGAACCCCCAAGTACGTAACAATATTTGCAAAATAAGTCCACTGTCCAATTTTGGTCCAAATAAACTCAGTATTTCGAAGTTATCGCGATAACAAAGCCTCAAAAGGCAGCGTTCAAGTGGACGCAACTTTGAAATAAACTTCCCCACCGAAATCATAGTTGTTTAAATGAATAATCCATTTTTCAACTTTGGTTTGAACTGATTAAGTATTTCAAAAGTTACCGTGATAACAAATTTTCAAGTGGCCACCAAATGGAAACAATATAGTGGAACAAATTGCCCAGAAAACACATCCAAGATATTTGAAGCATAGGTTCACTATCAAACTGTGGTTCGAATCAGTGCAATTTTTTAAAAGTTATTGTTATGGCAAATTTTCAAGTGGCAATCTGAGTGGCTGCTATTTGGAAACAAAATGGCGAAACAACTTGCCCAGCGAAATCGTCCAATATATTTGTATAATAAATTGATTGTCCAGCTCTAGTTCAAATTAAATCAGTATTTCAAAAATTATCGTCATAAGAAATTTTCAAGTGGCACTACTTGGAAAAAAAAGCGGAGTGAGATGCCTAGCGAACTTATCTGAGATTATTATATAAATCCACTAACCAAATTTGATGAGAATTGATTGAGTATTACTAAAGTTACCATAATCATAAATTTTCAAGTGGCCGCCACTTGGAAATAAAATTGCGGATCAAGTCACCACAAGTGAACTTATCCAAGATATTTGAACCATAAGTTCACTATCCAACTTTTATTTGAATCAGTTTAGTACTTTAAAAGTTATAGTGATGACATATTTTCAAGAGGGGGATTTCAAGAGGTCTCCACTTGAAAACAAAATGAGTAACGTGATTAGCAAACGCATCCAAAATATTTTTAAGTTCACCGTCCAAATTTGGTTCGATTTGGAATATTATTTTAAAAGTTATCGTGATTTTAAATTTTTAAGTAGTAGCCTGACTTCAAGTGGCACCGCTTAACTTAAGATATCCGAAACTTTGTTAAATATGGCGGATGAAGTTCATTAATAAACTTGATTGAGATCTATGCATACATAAAAATTCAAAGAAATTTGGAATGCGCTTTTTACAATGTAAATTTGAAATTTTCAAGTCGTCTCCACATGAAAACAAAATGGCGGAGCAACTTGGTTAACAAACACATCTAAGATATTTATAAGATAAGTTAAGACACTGTCCAAATTTGGTTCGATTTGGAGTATTATTTCGGAAGTTATAGTGATTTTAAATTTTCAAGTGGTAGCCTGATTTCAAGTGGCCCCATTCAACTTAAAATATCTGCCACTTTATTAAAAATGGCGGTTGAACTTCATTATTAAACTTCATTGAGACCCTTATAAGGCCTGTATTTACATCAAAATTCAAGCAAATCTTGCTTTAAATATGTTTTTTACAATGTGGATTAAAAATTTTTAAGTGGCCGCCACTTGAAAACAAAAAGGCGGAGCAATTTGATTACTCATCCAAGATATTTATAATATCGGTTCACTGTCCAAATTTGGTTCGATTTGGAGTTTTATTTCAGGAGTTATCGTGATGACAAAATTTTTATTATAGATAGATAGATAAACGAAGTGATTGCAATAGGTCGATTTCTAAAGAAATCAACCTAAAATAAGTCCTTCCGGCTTATTCGGAAAGGTAAGTTGATTTCTTTTTCCTTATCAAGTAGCCGTCATTTTGTTTCAAAATGGCGGCTACAAATTATTAACGAATTAGTAGAAATATTGATGTAGGCTATCTACATATGGTGTTTTAAGCAAATCGGTTCATAAATACCGTTTTATGTAAATTTAAAATTTTCAAGTGGTCGGCGCTTGGAAACAAGATGGTGGGCCAAGTTGACAAATATTTTAAATGCATTTGAGATAAGACTACTGTACAAATATAGTTGGAAATAATTCAGAATCTCAAAAGTCATCGTGTTGAAAAATTAAGTGGCTGCCACTTGGATCAAAATGGCAGAGAAAGTTGCTCAGTGAACTAATTAATCTAAGATATTGTTGCAAATTTGAAAATAATTCTTTTTTTTTTTTTTTTTTTTTTGTAGAAATTCTTTCAAAGAGGCTTAGTAAGTTCATTAAATGTTAATTTTCTGCATTTCTAGTTTGTTTTAACGTTAAAATAGCCCAATTTTCCCTTAAAAACGCATTAAAAAGCCCCAATATGGTACGTAATGGATTTAGCGTTAAATTTGGCGAGTTTTCCACTTGGCGACTTTTGGCGAGAAAACCCATAGTTCATTAATAAACTTCATTGAGACACTCATATAATCTATGTATGCATCAAAATTCAAACAAATTCGGAATACACTTTTTACAATTTGAATTTGAAATTTTCAAGTGGTCTCCACTTGAAAACAAAATGGTGGAGCAACTTGGTTAAGAAACTCATCCAAGATATCCATAACACAAGTTAAGACGCTGTCCAAATTTAGTTCGATTTGGAGTATTATTTCGGAAGTTATCATGATTTTAAATTTTCAAGTGGTAGCCTGATTTCAAGTGGCCCCACTTAAGATATTCGCCACTTTATTAAAAATGGCAGATAAATTTCATTAATAAATTTCATTGAGACCCTTATGTAGTCTAGATTTACATAAAAATTCAAGCAAATCTTGCTTTTCATACGCTTTTTACAATAAGGGTTAGAAATATTCAAGTGGCTACCACTTGAAAACAAAAAGTCGGAGCAATTTGGTTAACGACCTCATCCAAGAAACTCATCCAAGATATTCATAACACAAGATAAGACACTGTCCAAATTTGGTTCGATTTGGTGTATTATTTCGGAAGTTATCGGGATTTTAAATTTTCAAATGGTAGCCTGATTTCAAGTGGCCCAGCTTAACTTAAGATATCCGCCACTTTATTAAAAATGGCGGATACGTTCATTAAACTTCATTGAGACACTTATATAGTCTATGTATACATCAAAATTCAAACAAATTCGGAATACGCTTTTTACAATTTGAATTTGAAAATATCAAGTGGTCTCCACTTGAAAACAAAATGGTGGAGCAACTTGGTTAAGAAACTCATCCAAGATATCCATAACACAAGTTAAGACGCTGTCCAAATTTAGTTCGATTTGGAGTATTATTTCGGAAGTTATCATGATTTTAAATTTTCAAGTGGTAGCCTGATTTCAAGTGGCCCCACTTAAGATATCCGCCACTTTATTAAAAATGGCAGATAAATTTCATTAAAAAATTTCATTGAGACCCTTATGTAGTCTAGATTTACATAAAAATTCAAGCAAATCTTGGTTTTAATACGCTTTTTACAATAAGGGTTAGAAATATTCAAGTGGCTACCACTTGATAACAAAAAGTCGGAGCAATTTGGTTAACGACCTCATCCAAGAAACTCATCCAAGATATTCATAACACAAGATAAGACACTGTCCAAATTTGGTTCGATTTGGAGTATTATTTCGAAAGTTATCGTGATTTTAAATTTTCAAGTGGTAGCCTGATTTCAAGTGGCCCAGCTTAACTTAAGATATCCGCCACTTTATTAAAAATGGCGGATACGTTTATTAGGAAAATTCATTGAGATACTTATATAGTCTATGTATACATCGAAATTCAAGCAAATTCGGAATACGCTTTTTACAATTTGAATTTGAAAATATCAAGTGGTCTCCACTTGAAAACAAAATGGTGGAGCAACTTGGTTAAGAAACTCATCCAAGATATCCATAACACAAGTTAAGACGCTGTCCAAATTTAGTTCGATTTGGAGTATTATTTCGGAAGTTATCATGATTTTAAATTTTCAAGTGGTAGCCTGATTTCAAGTGGCCCCACTTAAGATATCCGCCACTTTATTAAAAATGGCAGATAAATTTCATTAATAAATTTCATTGAGACCCTTATGTAGTCTAGATTTATATAAAAATTCAAGCAGATCTTGCTTTAAATACGCTTTTTACAATAAGGGTTAGAAATATTCAAGTGGCTACCACTAGAAAACAAAAAGTCGGAGCAATCTGGTTAACGACCTCATCCAAGAAACTCATCCAAGATATTCATAACACAAGTTAAGACACTGTCCAAATTTGATTCGATTTGGAGTATTATTTCGAAGTTATCGGGATTTTAAATTTTCAAGTGGTAGCCTGATTTCAAGTGGCCCAGCTTAACTTAAGATATCCGCCACTTTATTAAAAATGGCGGATACGTTCATTAAACTTCATTGAGACACTTATATAGTCTATGTGTACATCAAAATTCAAACAAATTCGGAATACGCTTTTTACAATTTGAATTTGAAAATTTCAAGTTGTCTCCACTGGAAAACAAAATGGTGGAGCAACTTGGTTAAGGGCCCTCTTCACTCACAGCCGCCGGAAGCCCGAGACAATGTTTTTCTATGGGAAAATTTTCTTTGCAAATAACTTGTTAACTAATACATATTTTTAAGTTCCCAGCTGTTAAATTGACGCACCTTTTTTAAAAAATTATTATTTTTATTATTTTTATTTTATTTTGAAGCTGCAAAATACGAATTTTCAATATGTGAAATTTTTTCATTTTGCAATTTCGAAATAAAATATTAAAAATTAAAAAAATACATTTTTAAAAAAGGTGCGTCAATTTAATAGTTGGGAACTTTCTGAATGTGAAAATAGAATTTAAAAATATGTATTAGTTAATAACTTATATATAAAGAAAATTTCCCCATTGGATAACATTGGCTCGGGCTTCCAGCGACGGTGAGTGAAGAGGGCCGTTAAGAAACTCATCCAAGGTATTCATAACACAAGTTAAGACGCTGTCCAAATTTGATTCGATTTGGAGTATTATTTCGGAAGTTATCGTGATTTTAAATTTTCAAGTGGTAGCCTGATTTCAAGTGGCCCCATTCAACTTAAAATATCTGCCACTTTATTAAAAATGGCGGCTGAACTTCATTAATAAACTTCATAAAGACCCTTATAGGGCCTGTATTTACATCAAAATTCAAGCAAATCTTGCTTTAAATATGCTTTTTATAATGTCGGTTTGAAATTTTCAAATGGCTGCCACTTGAAAAAAAAAGTCGGAGCAACTTGGTTAACGAACTCATCCAAGATATTTATAAGATCAGTTCACTGTTCAAATTTGATTCGATTTGGAGTATTATTTCGGGAGTTATCGTGATGACAAAATTTTCATTATAGATAGATAGATAGATAGATAAACGAAGTGATTGCAATAGGTCGATTTCTAAAGAAATCAACCTAAAATTAATGATGTATTACTCTCTTTTAGGTTGATTTCTTTAGAAATCGACCTATTGCAATCACTTCGTTTATCTATCTATCTATAATGAAAATTTTGTCATCTGGATAACTCCCGACGAATATCTTCAGTTAAGCGGGACCACTTGAAATCAGGCTACCACTTGAAAATTTAAAACCATGATAACTTCTGAAATAATACTCCAAATGGAACCAAAATTGAACAGTGTCTTAACTTATCTTATAAATATCGTGGATGAGATTGTTAAGCAAGTTGTTCCGCCATTTTGTTTTCAAGTGAAAACCACATGAAAATTTCAAATTTAAATTGTAAAAAGCAAATTCCGAATTTGTTTGAATTTTGATGTAAATACAGACCACATAAGGATCTCAATGAAGTTTATTACTGAACTATATCCGCCATTTTTAATAAAATGGCATATATTTTAAGTTAAGCGGGGCCACTTAAAAATTTAAAATCACTTTAACTTCCGAAAAAATACTCCAAATCGAATCAAATTTGAACAGTGTCTTAACTTATCTTATAAATAAATATCTTAGATGAGTTTGTTTACCAAGCTGCTCCAACATTTTATTTTGAAGTGAAGACCACTTGAAAATTTCAAATTGAAATTGTAAAAAGCGTATTCCGAATTTTTTGAATTTTGATGTACACATAGACCATATAAGTGTCTCAATAAACTTTATTAATGAACTTTATCTGTCATTTTTAATGAAGCTCGGATGGTTTAAACTAAGCGAGGACACTTGAAATTAGGCTATCACTTGAAAATTTATAAACAGGATAACTTTTTAAATTCTAATTCAATTCGAACCAAAGTTGAATAGTAATCTTATCATATAATTATCTCGAATAAGTTAACTGGGCAACTTGTTCCATCTTCTTGTTTCCAAGTTGCGGCCACTTGAAATCACGCTGCCACTTGAAAATGTGCTATCAAGATAACTTTTAAAATACTAAATTGATTCAAGGAAAAGTTAGATAGTGAATTTATTGTTAAAATATTTTGGATACGTTCGCTTGGTAACTTGATCCGCAATTTTATTTCCAAGTGGCAGCCACTTGAAAATTTGTCATTAAGATAACTTTTGTAATACTAAATCAATTCGCATCAATTTTGGGTTGTGGATTTATTATCCATATATCACAGATAAGTTTGCTGAACATTTCATTCTGCTTTTTTTTTTTTTTTCAAGTGGTGGCCACTTGAAATCACGGTACCACTTGTAAATATCTTATCACTATAATTTTTGAAACACTGATTTAATTTAAACTAAATTTGGACATTGAACTTATGATACAAATATCTTGTATGATTTCGCTGGACAAGTTGCTTCGCCAATTTGTTTCTAAGATGCAGTCAATAAGGCTGGCTCTTTTAAATTTCTCATAACAATAACTTTTGAAACATTGCACTGATTAGAACCAAAGTTTGATATTGAATTTATGCTTTAAATATCTTGGACAAGTTTGCTCTCCAACTTGTTCCATTATATTGTTTCCAAGTGGCAGCCACGGGAAAATTTGTTATCACGGTAGACTTTGAAATAATTAATCAATTCAAACCAAAGATGAAAAATGGATTTATCATTCAAATATCATAAAATCCATTAATAATTTGTATTGAAACAAAATGCCGCCATTTTGTTTTAAAATAGAGGCTACTTGATAAGGAGAAAGAAATCAACCTGCCCTTCCGAATGAGCCGAAAGGACTAGTTTTAAATTGTTTTTTATTAATACAATATAGTTCAATAACAACTATTTGTAAGCAACCGATGATTTCATCCGCTCATGTTTATTTATCTGAATTTTATCTGAATTTCATTTTGAATATTTTATCTTATAAGAATATTATCAAAAATATTGTCAAAATATTGTCACTACCAAACAAAGAGTTTTTTTTTTTTTTTTTTTTCATAAAATAATATTAGTTTTAATGTGGTACTATGTGAAACGTTTAAACTAATATTTTAAGCATTTTCAATAACAAAAAGAGAAATTTTTAAAAATATTATAAAGCAATTCTGTAATTTTGATTAAATTCTGAAATTAAAAATATACAAAAATACATAAAGTTTACAAATAATACAACAGCTAAATTGCCTACTGAATAACATCAGGTATTTATCCTTAATATCATTTGCTAATTCGCATAATTAACCGACGGCCTTTGAAAAGTGCAAAATCATGATGTTGTTTCCGCAGCATAGTTTTTTAGTGTACTAAATTAATATTCATTTCAACTTGAGATTAAAAAAATTTAGCTGCGTACATGATCATAACCCTTATAACTACTATTTATGACCTTCAAACTTGAAAAACAAGCTAAAATTCCATAAGTATATAGTTTTGAATTATAAGTGTATAGTGGAAAAAAAGAACAGCTCAGTGTCCGGATATATCTGTCAGCGGTGGTCAAATGGTTAAAAGCATATCTTTTTTTTTTTTTTACTTTAGTTAAATACTATTATTGAAATAAATATATTTAATTAGAATTACATTAAGAGACCGTATTTGTATAAAGTCCTATCATTTTTCTATTTACAAAAAATTAACAAAAGTACAGTCAAAAACGAATTTTTTAGGCGTTCATAAATATAAGCACGGTTCGATCACTCATCGTTTTTATTGTTGTCTTTTGCATTAATATTTTTCGCGACTTCCCTTCATAGTTAGGCAATCAGCCATTCTGTCTAGCATAGTTTTGACAAATTTTCTCAAATATATTCAGGTTCAATACTGTCCAATGCTTCATACATGTTACTATGAAATCTTACGAATAAACTAAACTGTCTACCCTCTGCATGCATTTTAGGTTGATTTCTTTAGAAATCGACCTATTGCAATCACTTCGTTTATCTCTCTCGATATATATAATGAAAATTTTGCCATCACGATAACTCCCGAAATAATACTCCAAATTGAACCAAATTTGGGCAGCGAACTTATCTTATAAATATCTTGGATGAGTAATCAAATTGCTCCGCCTTTTTGTTTTCAAGTAGCGGCCACTTAAAAATTTCAAATCCACATTGTAAAAAACATATTTAAAGCCGGAATTGCTTGAATTTTGATGTAAAAATAGACCAAATAAGGATTCAATCAAGTTTACTAATGAACTTTATCCGCCATTTTTAACAAAGTGACGGATATTTTAAACTAAGCGGGGCCACTTGAAATTAGGCTACCACTTGAAAATTTAAAATCAGGATAAATTTTGAAATAATGCTCCAAATCGAATCAAATTTGGACAGTAAATTTATCTTTATAAATATATTGGATGAGTTTGTTAACCAAATTACTCGACCTATTTGTTTTCAAGTGGAGGCCGCTATAAAATTTCAAATTCACACTGTAAAAAGCATACAGACCAGATTTAGTTGAATTTTGATATATACATAGACTATATAAGGGTCAGAACCAAGTTTATTAATGAACTTTATCTGCCATTTTTAACAAAGTGCGGATGCTATAAACTAAGCGAAACAGCTTGAAATTAGGCTACCACCTGAAAATTTATAAACATGACGACTTTTTAAATTCTGACTGAATTCGAATCAAAGTTAGACAGTGATCTTACCTTATAATTAGCTTGGATGTGTTTACTGGGGCAACTTGTTCCGACATTTCGTTTCCAAATTGCGGCCACTTAAAATCACGCTGCGACTTAAAAAAATGTGTCATCACGATAACTTTTAAAATACTAAACTGATTCAAACAAGAGTTGGATACTGAAATTATACAGAGGTTGTTCGCACATTTTTTAGACGATTTTATTTCGCCATAAGAAAAAATCGTCTGCATGGAAAATTTTATTTTCACAACAGTTGTATTTTTCGACGTTTTATTTATCGTCTGATATTTAGAATTTTTGTTTACATGCAAAATTGCGCTTTTAAAAAGGCAATGGAGGGAAGGTTACGTTTCCGCTCTTTCCGAACAGAACACAATGCAGAATTCTTTATGAAAAACATTTATCAAGAGAAAAATAGAAAAATGCCGTAGCAATAGATGAAGCTTGGGTCTATTTAAGTGATTGCAACAACAAAAAAAAAAAAGATCAATTTATTATCATGAAAGAGGAGAAAAAATTTTTGCTACATGGTTCAAAGAATCAAAAGAGAGTTTTTCTAAAGGATTTAGGATTCTCGGTGTTTTTTCCTAGAAAGGCATGATAAAGGTAAAAAATATTGACAAAAATGTCAAAATCAACTCTAAATACTATCAAGAACATATTTTAAATCCAATTTTTAAATATGAAATTACAGATCTTTATCCACAATGCCATCAGTCCGTTGAACTGCATACAAAGCAAGCAGCCACACATCACAATCCACAATTGCTTTTCTAGAAAACATGGAACAAGAAACGGGAATTAAAACCATACCCTTCACTAATATTTCTGTTAAATCTCCTGATGTATCACTAATGGATTCTTATGCTTTTGGACTCTTAAAATCTGCCTTATCCAAACGCCAGTCTACAACGCTTTGAGGACTTTGGAAAGCCGTTGAAGATGAATGGAACAAAATACCTCTTCCAATATTACAAAAAGCATTATTATCATGGAAATTACGATGTAGAATGATAGTTAAGAACAAGGGCTATCAAACTGAACATTTAAAACACGAAATATGAGTGTAAGTTTTTCGGTATAGTCCATCAAAATGGTCTAAAAAATGTGCGAATACCCTTAGTAGTTCAAATATCTTGTATAAGTTCGCTTGGTAACTTAATCCGCAATTTTATTTCCAAGTGATTGCCACTTGATAATTTGTCATTATGATAATTTTTGTAATACTGAATCAATTCGCATCAAATTTGGGTAGTGGATTTATCATTCATATATCTCAAAAATACGTTCGCTGGGCATCTCACATTGCTTTTTTGTTTCCAAGTGGTGACCACTTAAAATCACGGTGCCACTTGAAAATTTTTCATCACGATAATTTTTGAAATACTGAATTAGTTTGAACTAAAGATTGGACAGTGAACTTATAATAAAAATATCTTGGTTGATTTCGCTGGGCAAGTTGCTTCGTCATTTTTTTCCAAGTTACAGCCACTTAGACTGTCACTTGAAAATTGACAGTTTTGAATTTTGAATTTTGAAACACTGCAGTGATTCGAACCAAAGTTCGACAGTAAACTTATGCTTTAAATAACTTGGATGAGTTTGGCTCCGTTATATTGTTTCCAAGTAGCGGCAAATGAAAATTTGTTATCACGATAACTTTTGAAATACTTAATCAATTCATTCCAAAATTGAAAAATGGATTTATTATTCAAATATCTATGATTTCGGTGGGCATTTTTCTCCGTAATTTTGTTTCCAAGTTGCGTCCACTTGAATGCTGCCACTTGAGACTTTATTATCGCGTTAACTTTTGAAATACTGAATTTATTCGAACCAAAGTTGGACAGTGGACTTTTCTTACAAATAATTTGTATTAGTTCACTGAGAAACTTGCTCTGCCGTTTTGATCCAAGTGGTGGCCGACTAAATTTTTCAACACGATGACTTTTGAGATTCTGAATTAATTCGAGCTAAATTTGTACAGTAGACTTAGCTCACAAGTGCATTTGATATATTTGTTTGCCAACTTGGCCTGCCATTTTGTTTTCAAGTGTCGGCCAGTTGAAAGTTTTTAAATCACAGAAAAAGGTATTTATGAACCGATTTTCTTAGAACTCCATACGTGCATAGCCTAAATCAATGTTTTTACGAAGTCCATTAATAATTTGTAGCCGCCGTTTTGGAACAAAAGGGTGGCTATTTGATGAGTAAAAAGAAATCAACCTACTTGTTTCTAATATAATCATTTCATCTTTTTTTTTTTTTTTTTTCTTTAAGAATTTTTAGGTTTCAGGTATTAGATAGCTAGATGAAAATAATTATGTCTATTTCTTCATACCATATTTACTATTTTAGAAACTGGGAAAAACCTCCATCTCCTTGAAAACAAATATTACTCCCGCGCACCCCCCCCCCCTCGCAGACGGGAACAATATGCTAAGATTTGCGGACATTTTCTTAACGTTCATAGTTGTAGGAATAACTAGTAAATTCCTTTTATTATTAGCTGGAACTGTTCTTCAGAATATCAAATATACGACATTAAAATGCCTGATTCATGTCTGTCTTTGAAACGCAGCTCTGTCAATTGCTGTCTTCAAATCATGTCAACAACAACAGTTAGAAACATTTGGAATAAAATTAATTGCTGATCCAAAAATGTATTATTTTACCAGTCTACATTGTCTTTAAGTGTTATATGGATTGTACTGTTTCAAACAATCTTTTTTTTTTTTTTTAATCTAATGGTAGAATATAGCTAGATTTTTTTTTTTTTTTTAATCTAATGGTAGAATATAGCTAGAATTTTTTTTTTAAGTTTCAAGTCAATCGTAGTAAAGATCTAGGAGAGAGAGTCTTTTGAAATTTCCCTATTTAGGTCCGTTTTTTTCCTGCTTGAAACTTTAGTAGCTTTTTTCTGAAAACACTATTTTTTAATTCAGTGGATACGATTTCTCAAAAGCAAACAACATTATTCAAATTCTGCACAGTTCTTTAACATAGAATTGGCTAGTGATTGAACAAATTTTTATTTTATTTTATTTATTTAATTACACTTAATTTTACAAAGCTATACGTGGGGTATATTTTATGGAAAATTTTAACGTTTTGCTTTGTTTGTAAAACTCTGTCAAAAATTCAAAAAAAAATTTAAATCCTTCAATGAAACAGGAATTACACTTGTTTACTAACAGATTTTTTTTTCAGATAGAGCTATCACGAATTATAATGACCAACACAGGGCCATTTTTTCTTAAAGGGTCTCAACAAACCAGGTACCACCGGCTGAATTTCTCAAAAATTTTAATGAATTTTTTTATAAAATATTGTTTAAATGCTGTCCTTATATATACAGTCGAACCTCGTTGACGTGAATCTCAAGGGGATAAAGAGTTTGTTCATGCTATCAGTAAGTAATCTTCATATAATGAAACCAATCTTCATTTTGACAAGGATTGTGGAAACAATTCATGTTAAAAGTATTTGACGTTAAGGAGGTTCGACTATATATATATATATATATATATATATATATATATATATATATATACATACATACATACAGAAAGAGAGCGAGAGAGAAATATGCTTTTTCTTTCAACCTTCAAATCTCATGTAACCCCTTAATCCCCTTTAACATAGGTTTTCTTTCTATCGCTTTATGATTATCGGTTATTGATGATCTTTTTATACATTTTAACATATTTTGTGAAATGTTAATTACACAGATCTGCAATCAAAAACTTCAGAAATCTTTTTCATTCTCTTTTTACCTTCTCCATTATTCAGTAGAAGAAAGCATTGGATTCATAAAATTTTTTGACTTCCTTTTTTCTATGGATTTACACGTTTTAAGAAGTCCAGAGCACGATTTGGTTATTTTTAGAAAATGCCTGTCTGTCTTTTTCCGTGTGTGTATGTGTACGTCTGTAAGAGAGTCAAAATGTTGTTATAACTATACCTCCAAAACTACTGCCCAAAATTATATATAAATTTATGTGTAGTTGTACCATAACATATATTAGCGCCTATCAATTTTTGGTGCAAATTTCTCGAGAGACGGCTGCTGTTGCAGGCTTCTATATTGTTATTTCTCTTATTTAATGGAAAGGTAAGTCTCCGGTTCAATTATGTATAATGAAACAAAACTTGATATGTGATAAGGTCTTAATGAAAATTATTCTGAATCAATTTAGCTGCATATTGAGTGATAGATGGCGCTGCTATGCTGAAAATTTCCTATTGAACGGGAAGGCCACACAAAATGTGATGTATGAGAGAACTATTATGAAAAATTGTGTTGATTCAATTTCAGTGCATCTCGATTGATAGGTGGCGTTTCTATGGTATAATAATTCCCGTGAACGCGCCAGCTATATCTCAGATTCTTTTGTATGTAATTCAACAAAACTTTGTGCATGAGAGGGTCAATATGAAACACTATGATGGTACAATTTGGTCACAGATCGACCGATAGATGACGTTGTTGTGCTGCAATTAAAACCGGGCATAGGAAGGTTAAATTTCAACTTCTGTGGCATATATATGCACCAAAATTGAGATGTGAGATAACCATTATGAAAACGAATGCTGATTTAGTTTGGTTGTATATCAGCCATCACGTGGCGCTGCTGTTACGCACTTTATTTTATTTTCCTCATTACTACATCTTTACATTCATTGATTAACCGCATTCGTTGATTGCACCAGATTTCTTAGTAAAATCTTTGTTCTGTGAAGTTATATTTGACTTTCCTGCAGGGTAAACTGTGACATAGAAGAAATTTTTATAATGTCCACAGCATATTAGTTTTTTTTTTTTTTTTTTTTTTTTGCGTTATCCACTAAAAACGAAAAAATAAGAAAAAATTTCCAGCTAGTTAAAATTTTATTGCCAAACTTATATTTTTATTTTGAATTTGCATAAAAACATGAAGTCTGATATCATGTTGTTCATCATAATAATCATATTCAAAAATTATTTCTTACATTTAAACAGTATTTAGTTAATCAAAAAATAATACGAAATGGAAAATAGGAGGGAGGAGTAAGAAGTGGAAGAGAGGGTTGAAATCGAAATCGTGTTCAGACGTGTGTCAAAAAGAAGAAAAGATAGTATAGGCAAAAAGAGTGAAAGCTGATTTTTTAATACGTCATGAAGGAATTATTGTTTAATAATGAGAAAGAATATGTTTAGACCAATGTAATGAAAATAAAGATTTTTTTACAGTAAACTCTTATTATTTTATAAATAAACTATACGTGATGGACATAAATGCAGATTAATTTTGGATTCAGCATCCTCGAAAACAAAAAATTTACCAAAAAAGACATTTTATCTTGTTGAATTATTTCTTTCTTTCTTTCATTTATAATTTTTTTTCTTTTCGAACCTGTTTTATTTAGCACACGTGTTAATGCTGACCTCGAAACCTTTCCATCAAAATGGAATTTCAGCAGAAGATACTATTATGTATAGAAGTAAATGGATTATGCGTCTTCGATTTCTGTACGACAACTTTGATTTTGCATCAGATTTCTTTTCTACTGTACTATAAGTTCCACGTCTGATCACATTTTCTGTATCAATTTTTTATCTCCATTAGCTGTAACGTGAATTGATATTCATTTCCACTTAAAATCAGACAGCCGTTGAAGGATATATCCGGTCAATGAGCTGCTCTTTTTTCTAAAGCATATTTATAATTCGGAATTATATAATAATTATGAATGTTTATCTTGCTTCTTAAATTGTAGTCATAAAGGTTATCATCATGTGCACAGCTACATTTTTAATCTCATGTTCAAATAAACATTATTTTAGTTCACTGAAAAAAAACTATGCAGTGAAAATAACATTACAATTTTGACCTTTTCAACTGTAGACAGAAAATTATAAAACACATTTTTCACATTTCACTTCATCTAAATGCTTTTCCTTGAAAACCTTTAACTAATGCCAGCTCAGAAAAAACAAAGTAATGCTTGAATAAGCATGCATAAATGGTTCACGTATTAGTCAATATGCCATAAAATTAAATCAGAATGGTTTATCATGATACCCATCAAACAAGCTTAGCGCAGTAATGCAATATAGAGACTGAGATACAAAAGGGAAAATTGTAGTATCTCACCGCCCCTTGAACCAACTTCATGACGTTGCCATAATCCAATCTCATTCATTTATACCATGGTCCAAACAGATATAAAGCTGCGTAGAAATCCATTAATTCCTTTTGAATTACAAAGCCTCAAAAATTTTGCTAACATACTTGCAGATAATAACTAAAAAAAAAAAAAAATCAAAATCATGCTCAGTACCACAAAATGTGCGAAACTATCAAAAAACGGTACTACAAACAAAATCATAATGAACCAAATATTTTCTTTTTACTTATAGGAAAAAGTAAAAATATAAGCTCTGAAAATTTTCGAGATATTTCCTAGAAAAACTCCAATTTAATCAAAGTGAATTCATATTAAAATGCAAATAAACAAATAAATAAATAAAATAAAATAAAGTTAAATTTGAAATAAGCGAATTCGGCTGCATTTCATGTGAATGGTAATAATATATAATAATATTTGCACATTTATGTTATTATAATCTCGCCAATCAATTTATGATTTGGAAAAATAAATGAGAAATTATTTTTAAAACTAATGAAAATTTAAATAAAATTTTAATAGCTATTTTGAGATCTAGCAAATGACTTAAATTTTATTTTTGATAAGTGTTTGATAAATTACGAACGTTCAAACTTAAATTAGTGTCTTAAAATATCTTGTTTAATTCTTTTAATTTAACTTGTTAGAAGACATTACAATGGAGAATTGCTCATGCGAAATTTTACTTCGAAGCCGTTTCCCAAGAAAATGGTGGATTAAAAAAAAATTCTAGTAGATAGTAATTCCAGTTTTCTTTGGTCTGATTAAAAGTTTCTATCGTATTAATTAGAGGAACTATACTATGAATAATTACTAAAGTAGAAAAGTTCTCTTGTTAAACAAGTAAAAGATAATTTCTTTTTGCCATTAGTCTTTATTAAGTTTCATTTTTAATTTTGTTTATCTATCTGTTGGAGTAAATGTTTAATAAAAATCATGTGTAATAAACCGTTTTAATAAAATTGCATGTCATTATATATTTTTATCACTCTCTTAGATTAATTGAAAATGAATGACAAAAGCCGGATAAACAAAAATACATATTCTTAGTTTACAAATGTGAAAAATAACCATTCATATTAAAATAAATCGCCTATTAAAATAATATGAGAAATTTTAAGACAAAATAATTTGATGAACTGATGATTTTCGGAAGAAACCACAGAAAACACAAAATGACTAAATCAACGAGAGCAACCAGGCATTGAATCTGATACTTTCTGTAAACTGGTTTCGAGAACAAAACATCTCGTCAACTGATGGGACAAAATGAATTTAAAGCTATGATATTAATTTTTGATATGTGAAATAGTTAAGTTTAAAATCAATCATATCTAGCGCCAGACTACATTATTCCTTCCAAGTGCGGTGGTTTAATTCCCCACTATTATTTTATTAACTATTAATTTAATTTAATTAAAATTTAATTATTTCCATTAATATAGTTTAATTCCGAACTATAAGTTTATTAATTATTTTAACCATTTTAATTCTTAACCACAAGCATTCATTCATTTTTCAATAGAATTTTACATTTGCAACTTAAAAAAAAAAAAAAAAAAAAGTCATTTTTGTCTTTGCTCCTAATTTTTAGCAAAAATTCTGGTGCTTTCGAAATGAATAGCATTATAAAATTGTCCATGAAAGGGTTAAAACCGTATTAGCTAATTCTTAATAAAGAGTATAATATTGAACACCCACTCTTTAAAAAGATGTCTTAATTTCAACAAATATCTACAAAAAAAAAAAATTAAACTACTTAAAATTTAGGTATTAAAAAAGAACATTTGATCTTATCTTTAATAAATAGCGATGAGCGTAGTACATGTGTACTATTTTGAGTAAAGTAAAGCTAATTTATAATAAATAGATGTATATACTGGTTTTCAGACAGTTATTGTACTGTCATTACAGTAAATCATGTATGATTTAAAGGTTAAAAAGTGCTCTGCATAAATGGCAATGTTTCCATGAAGTACTAAAAGGTCTATGCAAAAGATATCCTTACTTATATGTTATAAAATACATGTAAAATTATTCGAAAATTAAATAATTCATTTGTTATTTAAAGCTATCTTTAGCGCCTGAAGATTTATATATTGATAATAATAGCACAGAATACACATTTCTATAATAAAGCTGTCGTAATTTTTCAAGTTTTTTTTTTTTTTTTTTTTTTTTTTCTTGAACAACATAATAAAAAATTTTCTATATTTTAGATTGAAACGAAGTGGAATGATGAAATAATATTCTTTTGTGTGCTTCAGACCGAAACTAATATTCGAACAGATTTTTATTTTAAGAGTCATTTAGAAATATGATGCTAATATTTGAACAAGTTTTGAAGAAATTAAAAAGTGGTAATAAATAATCCAAGTTAATGTGCAATAAATATCTTTATTTAGATATGCCTATAGCTTGAATGAATTATCCAAATGATACTAAAATTGGCACACTTACTATGTAAGAAGAGGAAGTAAATGGTACAAGAAATGAATAGATCAAAAGTTACCGATAGAGGACGCTTCGAGGGCTGTCGCTTAAAAAGTTTTAGTAAACTAAACCGAGAAAGCAAAGTTAAAAAGCTAGATTTCATATCTACAAACAAACTAGACCAAGATGTCTATTAGATTCCACATCGCGCTTTAGTTTGAAACAATTTAACAATTTCGTAGTAAAATGATCCAATGTTGCAACTACTTTACATAGGTAGGTATGTAAAAAAAAATGCATAAATTATTATTATTATTATTATTATTATTGAAACAATCTGCACAGAAATGAATGGTAAAAATATTAAAAGAGACTAAATAGTTTGTTGTTAAAAGTGCATCCAAATAATTAAATAAATAAAAGTAAACAAATAAACAAGCATGTAAAATTTGAAATTTTCATTTGGTGTAAATCAAAAGTATTTTAACGGTGACTCAAAAATGTTTTAAAGTACTATTTAAATTATTAGCTTTGATTTACTTTTGAAATATAAATAAACGATTTATAATAATAATAAATTACTAAAATGCATTTGTGCAATACTGGGAGGAAAAATGTAAATAAGATATTTTGTATTCTAAGTACATTACTAGTTTTGATACATAAATAAACAAAAACGAATAAATACATAGATGCAAAATCTCTGTTATTTGTAACGGAGACTTCATACCGGAAAGTATTTATAAATGTTTTCAGTTTATTTAATTTTATTTATTCGTCAAAAATATATGCGACAGATTTCCTTTTTAAAAAAGCTAGTGATAAATCAGATTTAAAATTTAGTAATGTTGGCAGCTGTGTAAATAGATAAATAATTACGAGATAAAAAGAACTTTTTATGTATCATGTTTTCAAGTTTTCTGTTTAATCATATAAACGCTACCGAAGGCAGCGGGAACCCGAAAATATTGGTTAAAAGTATTTAAAAAAATTCATTTCTATCGTGTTTTGAGCTATTATAAAAGTTTCAAATGGCCGGAAAGTTAGTTCTAGCCGGGAAATTAGTCAAAAATTGATTGCAAGCTTTGTACTGGTAACGCTGCCGAAGGCAGGAGGGTCCCGAAGCAGTTGATTAAAAATATTTAAAAAATGCATTTTAACCGTGTTCTGAACTATTATGAAAGTTTCAAATGTCTAGTTAAGTTAGTTAAATAAATTTTATATTGAAACATATAAACTATGCCGAAGGCAGTAAGGACCTGAAAGAGTTGACTAAAAGTATTAAAAAACAATGTATTATCACCGTGTTTTGGGCTATCCTGAAAGTTTGAAATGTCTAGCTAGTCGGGAAGTTAGCTAAAAATTGATTGCAAGATTTGTGCTGGATAAACAAACAAACAAACAAACAAGAATCGAAGTTAATAAAATCATGGTAATAAATAAATAAGAAATTTAATAAATAAATAAATGTCAGAAATTTTTAATTTTTCAGTTATATTTTTTAAATGTAATATTTTAGATTTTTCTTTTCTAAATTTAATAAAAAATGTCCATGGTAGTACAATTTAACATTTTAGTACATTATACTTATAATTTATCGTAATTTACTCTTATAATTTGTTATGGTACACGTATATTTTAATTTTCGATCGTACATTAAATTATGGCAAATTATTCCCCAACTTTTATCGTAACGATGAATTAATAACAATAATAATCCTTTAAAATAAAGCTATATCTATTACATTTAAAGCAAAGCTAACTTTATTTCCAAGATAATTTACTCTGATATTGTCAACATTTAAAATAATATTTTAAATATTCACAATTTTAAATTCAACCTATCGTAAATTTCAATAAGAACTATTCAACAAGCAGTATATGAAAGAAAAAACACTAAAATATTTTTTCAAAATTTAAAGACAAATATGTAAATATTCTTATAATCGAATCACTTTTATATGATCTATTATTTCTTATAGCATTCGTGATTTCTTTATTGATTTTTGTGTTATAAATACCAGTACTTTTATATATTTGTATTAAAACGTTTTATTTTTAATTAAGCGTGTTGTTTTTACACGATAAAGAAAATGGTAAAGTACTAGTTTAGCATTATTTGTTAAACATCATTTAGTTTTTTGTACTGAAATACAGTAACAAAATAATAATTTAAATGTAAATACTTCTTATCATCACCTCCACGAAAATTCCCCCTAGAACTATACTTCATGAATACGAAATGTTCTTGAACTTGATAGTTCTCTTACATCGCAGAAAAAAAAAAATCATGTTTTAACAAGATTTTAAAAAACACATTCTAAAATCTGTGCAGCCTATAATAAAGCAAGGTGTCTTTCTTTCCTCTAAGAAGTAGTTCATTCTTTAAAGTTTTCATTTATTTTATTTTTTTATAATGCCATCAAAAACTGCTGTTGCGGAAAAATAGGTGACACGTTCATAATCATAAACATAACTAATGCATTAAGCTGGAGCTAGATACCAAAAAAAAAAAAAAAAAAAAAAAAAAAAAGTGTTAGAAAATATTATGTAGAGAAATGTTTGAAATATTACTTTAGTGTTAAACTGATTGTTATTTTTTAAAACTATAATATTAATTTAATAATGTAAAAGCAACTGTTAAGAAATTTACAGGGTTTTGTTCTTTCTTTCTTTCTTTCTTTTTCTTTACTTTTACATTTACTTTTTTTATTTATTTTTATTTTTTTCTTTAGTAAAATGGAGAAGATTGTAAGAAATTAAAAATATATTCTTTATGTATTCAGTACTGTAACAGCTTTTCTTTTTATCTATAGATGTACATCTAATTCTATATTTCCATAACTTTCTTTCACTCTCTCCCTCACATGCACATACACACACACATACACACACACACATACACACACACACACACACACACACACATATATATATATATATATATATATATATATATATATGTATACGGGTTATCCTTGTAAGTTCGAAATGCTCTTTAATTCGTAATCTATTAATAACAAAATTTTGCTATGCGAATTGGAAAAAAAGTGTTTAAAATAAGCTAAGAAATATGACTACGATAAGAAACATTTCCACCTGTAAATTTTTAAAAAGTGAAACTTTTTAAATTTGTATACGGCTGCTCTAGATAAATTTGGTCAATAAGAAAGTTTTTCTTTTTCCTTCAGCAAGACTACTAGAAAAAACTGCATATCTGTAACTTTAAAACCAACTAAATTATGACACAGATAAAAACTAAGTTTTGCAGATTTCCGCATTTTTTAAAAGGCTCTTTCTTCGGAAAAGATAGGGAATGTATACTAAATGGTAATAGAAACAGTTCAAAAATACAAAATGTGTCAAAAAAAATCCAAATACACCCAAATAAAACCCAAATAATCAAAGATTTAAAAAAAAAAAAAAAGTGACATATAATCGGGTTACTACGATCCGTCCTTTTTCACTGACTCTTCCACCATTATATTTATGTAGCAATTTTCACTTTAATTGATTGTGAAATCCTACTATAGAATATCACTATGTAAATAAAGTAATTAAATAGTAAGGGAAAAATTACGGATGGTAGCAGCGCCGTCTATCAAGCGTATTGCCGTTCTCAACTTCATTTTATGAACATTTTATATATAAAAAACACTTTCTAACTATATTTACTCATCCTATTGTGGATATTAAATTAAAAATACTTTTCTATAACATTATAAAGTGTAAAAACTCTTTATACATCTGAAAATGCAATTCTAACAATTTCCCGTAATGCGTTATTATGTGAGTTATTATATGAGTTCCCTATATTTTTGTGTTGACCTCTAAATAAGTCATTGATACACTGATTTTATTTGCTAAAAAGTTCAATTTAAAATTTAAAATGTTAAAATTTCAACATATGTTTCAATACCTCTCGATATCTTTTACAAAACTAATTTATTTATAAATCCAAATATTCGACTTTTTATACAGTCGGTAGCAAAAGTGTCCGAACACTAGCAAAAAGTCCTATACAAAAAAAAGTACACTTAATACTGTTTTGTTAAATAAATCCTTGTCGAATCCTGTTCTTAGTCAGTCTAATAACAGGATTCGATAAGGATTTATTTAGCAAAACTGTATTAAGCGTACTTTTTTTTATATAGGATTTTTTGCTAGTGTTCGGACACTTTTGTTACCGACTGTGCATTTCGTTTTTCTTCTATGCATTGACTATTTTATCATTATAATTACTTCGACTAAAAATTGCTAATTTACTAAATATATCGGTTTGTACAATAATGATTCTAGGATCTGTATCATCATTATTGTACAAATTAATAAATCTAGTAAATTAGCATTTCTTAATCGAAGTCATTATATTAATAAGATGTTCAAATGCATAGAAGGTATGAAATGTAAAATAATAAAACAGAATCCAATCAGTGTAGTGAATGAAAAGTAAATGAAATTATAAATAAAGTTACCTGAACTGATTATATGATACTAATTCTTAGGACTAACAAAACAGGGGTTACCCTTAGAGTCATTGGAAGATTAAAAGATCAAAGAATAACTTTCCTCTATAGCCTATAATTTTCAAATGTTCAGGACTTTCATATGTTTTAGAAAACGTTTTTGTTCAATTTTTTAAAAAACTTTTATCAGATTATATTTTTATTGTTAAATAGACGGAAGACTTATTCAGAAATTTATTGATTTATGTAAAGACTTTATAATACCAAGTTTAGTTGTTTCGTTGTACCGTTGTACCGTTGTTTCCATCTATTGATAATCAAGAAGTTTGCAGAAATCTAACCAGTCATATTAATCAAATTGATGTTTTGGATAAGAAAGCTAAAAATAGCACAGGTAAATGTACTCAATCTCAATGCAAACAATAATCATTATTGTATTTCTAATTAAAATTTTTACAAACAAGATCATAATGTTCCAATGGGAGTCCCTCATTTCAGGATTTTTCACAGAGTTTTCTTTACGACCACTGGACAATATTGTTTTCAATACTTTTGACTTAACTCCGCACACATGGTACAACACTATTGAGGTTTTTTTTTTTTTTTTTTTTTTTTTTTCAAAATATGACATTGATGAACATAATAAATGTGTTAATTCCTGCTCAAAAGTTTAGCAAGATTTGCAAAGGATCAGTTTTTTTCATTTCAAAAACTTATCTCTCGATGATATCTTTTCAAACATTGGGTATTTAAAGAACTAGGTCTTCCTCATGTTTTTCAGTGAAGATTGGTTTAAGATAATATTTAGGGGGCCGGTAACAAATTGAGCAAAATCAATAATGTTTGTTATCACCCTGTATTGTTAAGTGAACGAAATGAGCTGTAACTTTAGGATATGTTAATATAACCAGAGTTCAATTTATGGATAATTTTGTGTGAGGATTACACATTAAAATAATGGAGATATAAGCATTTATTTAAAAACGCCAAAAAAAATCAGCATGTTTTTTATTTATATTATACTGAGTTTTTAACGAAAATTATTCCCGTTTCAGATAAGTTGGAAAAACACTTTTAAAACAATATACTGCAATCGGAATACAAATATCTTAAATATCTCATGAAATATGAACATTTTTATGAAAAAAGTTTTCACGGCGCATGTGCGAAAGATAAAAAAAGAAAAAGAAAATGCATAGGTTGAAAGCTAGATATGTTGGGCAACTTTTATCAAAAGTTCATTCGAATAGAGTAAAAATTAAGCAAATTATACGAAAAAGAGCGACCTAGATTTTAGATATTTTCCAAGAGTTGAAATTTCTTAAGAGGTTTCTCACATGCCGTGTAATTAATTTGAAGATCCAATTACTTCAACCACGCTCCAAATGTACTTTTTTGTGAAAAAACCCTTATATGCTTGTAACTCTAATATTTTTGTTTATTTACTAAGATTTGTGAGATGATAATGGGTTTTTTTATAAAAAAGAATTTTTGCTAAGTGGTTTTAAATAATTGGATCTTCAAATTAATTACGCGGCATGTGAAAAACTCTTTTAATAGATTTCAACTCTTGGAAAATATCTAAAATCTAGCTCGTTCTTTTTCGGATAATTTGCTTACATTTTACTCTATTTAAATGAACTTTTGACAAAAGTTGTCCAATATATCTAGCTTTTAACCTATGCAATATTTTATTATTATTATTATTATTATTATTATTATTATTATTATTATTATTCGCGCAGTGAAAACTTTTTTCCTAAAAATGCTCTTATTTCATGAGATATTTATGATATTTGTATTGCAATTGCAGTATATTGTTTTATAGTGTTTTTCCAACTTATCTGAAAATGACAACAATTTTCGTTAAAAACTCTGTATATTATAAATAAAAAACATGTTTTTTTTTTTTTTTTTTTTTAGTTTAAAAATAAATGCCTGTTAAATTAAATTATCTCCATTATTTAATATGCTATTCATCACACAAATTCATCCACATATTAAACTGGGTCTGCATTAACATATCCTAAATTTACAGCTCATCTCGTTCACTTAATGATACAGGGTGATCGCAAACTTTATTGATTTTGCTCAATTTGTTACCGCCCCCCAAAATGTTGTCTTAAACCAATCTTCACTGAAAAACATGAGGAAGACCCAGTTCTTTAAATACCCAATGTTTTAAAACATTTCTTTGAGAAATAAGCTTTTAAATTGAAATATATATATATATTGCTAAACTTTTGTGCAGGTATGTAGTAATAAATTTAGTTTAGAAATAGAGCAAGTTAATAAACTTCCTTTTCTTGATGTCCTTCTAAATAAAAAACGGCCAAACCATAGACAAATCAGTTGACCAATCAGCAAACCAACGGCTAATATGTCCACAATACCTTTCAGTTCTTTTTCATATAAAACATCCGAATATATATTTTTCCTAAAATGTACTTTCATAGTCTGTTCTAAAAATAACCTGGACTTGAACGATTGAAATACACTTTAGAAAATTCAATGTATGTCTCATAACCAAGCCCCCCCCCCCCAAAGTAAATGAAATTATTGCTACTAAAATTGATCCAATTGACCATGTAATTTATTCAGGTGTTCATAAAATTCCCATCATTTATTACATAGATATAAACATCAGAAAATTTATTCATCGAAAGAAGACGTATTGCGCATACTAAACATAATTGGAATACTACCGCTCTTATAAGAATTAACCAAAGAGAAAACATTCAAATAAATTTCAATGAATGCAAATTAACTTAACTGTCTAAGTTTTATAATCCGGCCATCATAAAAGAAACAATAGAAATTTCGACATATAAAAATATTGTGTTTAATGAAACGATATCTTTTAATTTGCCGAAAATATCGTTATAATTATTACAAAAATAAAATAGAGAAAAATATGAACTTATCATAGAATCCATAGATGGTGCTGAAATGAAAAATTATATAAATAAAAATTCAAAGTTTTATGTTGATAACATTGCTCGGCATGAAAATCGGCCCCAACACCATTTTTGCAAATTCCAATGTAAAATGACCTCCTGAATCCGAATATGACGCTCATTTTGCCCTATCACCCACCGTTTTTCGGGGACGCTCCAATTTTTAATCACGTTTAGGTAATTTATGGCTATAAATCTTATTGCCGAAACGTCAGTGGAGGCCCTCTGTTGAGACTCAAAACGGTTTTGGGCTGTGTCTGTCTGTCTGTCTGTCGCGCGATAGCGGCCGCAAAAATAGCGCTATTGACTTGAAATTTGGTACACATGTTCATGAGCCCCACGAAATCAGCTGTATAGTTTTTGGTATGTATTCCATTTGTAGTTCGTATACAGGGACACGCCAAAGTTTTTCTTATCATTACGGCCTATGGGAGGAATTTGTATGTATCGCGATAGCGGCCACAAAAATCACGCTATTGACTTGCAATTTGGTACACGTGTTCATGTGCCCCACGAAATCAGCTGTATAGTTTTGGGTGTGTATTCCATTTGCAATTCGTGTACAGGGACACGCCAAAGTTTTTCTTATCATTACGGCCTATGGGAGGAATTTGTATGTACCGCGATAGCGGCCACAAAAATCACGCTATTGACTTGTAATTTGGTACACATGTTCATGACCCCAACGGAATCAGCTGTATAGTTGTGTGTATTCCATTTGTAGTTCGTGTACAGGGACACGCCAAAGATTTTCTATCATTACGGCCTATGGGAAGAATCTGTATGTACCGCGATAGCCACCGCAAAAATCAAGCTATTGACATCCAATTTTTGCCGAAACGTCAGTGGAGGCCCTCTGTTGAGACTCAAAAGGATTCTGGGTTCCGTCTGTCCGTCTGTCTGTCGTGGGATAGCGGCCGCAAAAATCACGCTATTGACTTGAAATTTTGTACACATGTTCATGATCCCCCCGAAATTAGCTGTATAGTTTTGGGTATGCATTCCATTTGTAGTTCGTGTACAGGGACACGCCAAAGTTTTTTTTTATCATTACGGCCTATGGGAAGAATTTGTATGTACCGCGATAACGGCCCCAAAAATAACGCTATTGACTTGCACTTTTGTACACATATTCATGAGCCCAACGGAATTAGCTGTATAATGTTAGGTGTGTATTCCATTTGTTGTTCGTGTACAGAGACACGCCAAAATTTTTCTTATCCTTACGGCCTATGGGAAGAATTTGTATGTACCGCAAGAGCGGCCGCAAAAATCCGTCGATTGACTATCAAATTGGCGCACACGTTCCAGCTTTGCATATAAGTAGCTGTATAATTTTTATTGCTATATTTTTTATAAACTGTGTACAGGGACACGCCAAAATTCTTAACATTACGGCGTATGGGGTGAATTTCGTTTAAACGCATTTTAATATCATTACTTTGGAATGAAGAAAATGAAACTAGAGTACGTGAGTAAGATGCTTAAACTTATGTTGTTTGAAGAAAATATGTGCTCTTAAGCTTTCTAATTAATGTACACGACCTTACAAAAGTGTTCTGACAATGTCACGTAGTCATTCAAACGATGTTACATTTGGAACAATTATTAATTTTAAACGCAAAATAAGCTGAATAGTTTTTACTGGTGTATGCAATGTTTATGGTTCGTTTACAGAGACACACAAAAGAATTTCGTAACATTAAAGCCTATGGACAAATTTTTATTTAAGCGCGCACTTTAATGCGTTTATGCTGAATTGAACTTAATAAAGTTAAGATACATTATAAAGATTCTTAAAATCATGCTTTCTCTTATAAAAGGTTATGTATAGACTAAATAATTTATGGGACCACACAAAATAATTCCGAGTATGTACTGTAATCATCCAAATGATGTCAAATTAGTTTGAAAAATTAATGAGTTATAATTAATTTGGTTTATTCTTATTATTGGCGTTTATAATGACTGTGGCTACTTTTCCGGGATACATAAAGGAATTTCGTACTATTACGGTCTATAGTCGGCATTTCTTAAAAGTGTATTTTAGCATGGTTACACACCATAAAATATAATGAAATTTTATTAGAATTTTAAAAGCATGTTTTCCTGTTGAAAATATTGGGCATAGAAGGTTACGCAAAATATTTCCGATATGCTATGTAATTTTTTTTGTATGAAATTTGGTATTTATGAATTTCAGGGAAATAATACAAGACCGTCGTTTATTAAGAATACATATTGTTGCGTACTTGGAGGTTCGTAAGTTGTCCGAGAATGAAAGGCGAAACTTGCAAAAATTCAGTGATTTATTCACAGAAAGTTCCAGAAAAATACAGGTCTATAAACCAAGTATCAGCTTCAATTCAACCAGTAAGCATAGCTTAAAAACAGCCGTTAACAGCAAAACAACAGTACAAACTGTTTAGCAATAACACATAAAGCAAGTCTCTTTCAAAGAGGCTCAAAGCAAAGCAAGAATTCGACGAAACCGACACAGATCTGAGATTGGAAGCCTTGGCTAAAAAAATGCTCCTTTTATACTATTCTATCGTACACAGACTGTTCTGGAAAATTATCGTATCTCATCAGCCAATGAGATTAGAGCTTCCATATTTGGTATATCCCTAATAAGTATTTTCTCGCCAAGGTCGCCCAAAAAAATCGCCAAGGAGGGAAACAGTCGCCAAATTTGGCGCCAAATCCATTTCTTCCCTTAAATGGTGCTTTTTAATGCGTTTTTAAATGAAAATTAGGCTATTTTAACGCTAAAACGACTAGAAATGCACAAAATTAGCATTTTATCGACTTACTAAGCCTCTTTGAAAAAATTTATACAAAAATAAATGCAATTACTTACAATTCCGTAACACTTTATATGATATACAAATAGGTATACAAAGAGAGATACAGCGGGGGGTTGAGGGGGGTGGCAGCCCCCCTCAGGAATGTATCTGATTATGGTAATAAGTTGATCGAATCAATATATACTATTATATAATAAGGAATAAATAAAAATGACCTATTGAAAAATGTCTGATGCAAATAGGACGTTGAGGCTCCTGATCTGCAGATCCACTAGTTTGTAGCGGTGGAAAGGATTATTTTAACTGTTAAATATCTTCTGAGGATTTACAGAAGCAAAAAATCCTAAAATATGAACATTTGCAGTAAGAGGAAAATTTAGGGAAGGATTTTCCACTGAAATTATAAATTACATTTTTATATTTTATTAATCAATTAATATTATTATTTATTATACATTATATATTTTCTCTTTTTTAGTGTTAAAATAATACTTTTCCATTCACCAAATGAAATTCATGTTCGTAAACTTACCGAACAGTGATAAAAATTGGAGGAGAGGGCGGCGTCTTGAGGAAACAAAAAAAGATTTTTTTTTGCATTGTAGTGTTATTAAATCTGTCTTGGAAAAGATACCGAGAGGTGCTGAAACATTATAAACATTTTAAATTTTTAAGTTTTAAACTGCAGACTTTAGGAATTAATACCAGTGTATTCTTATGTTGAGGGCTTTAATTATACTTATTTAGACATAAATCATTACAAATATACCATTCTCTATAGGGAACTTCCTGTATTTCATAAGAAAGGTGTAAGTTGATTCCCTGTCGGCCGATATACACCTAAATGAAGTCAGCATTCTCACATATCAAGTTGACATTTATATACCACAAAGCTGAGATACACCTTTTAGATGCTCAGAGGAAATTATAATATATTAGCGCCACTTGTTGGCCGATATACATAAATATTAATTTAGCACAGGTTTTCATAATGGTTCAGTCCCATATCAAGTTTGGGCATTTATACGCCATAGAAAAACATATTCTTCCCAGCCATGGAAAAAATTGCAACACAACAGAGCCACCTGTCTTATTATCCATCGATATCTATCAAAATTGAATAAGCTTCGCGTTTCTGAATATTCTTATCACATACTAAGTTTGGTGCATTTATACCTCATAGACTCTGAGGCATACCTTTCCCATATAAAGGGGAAATTGCAAAGAGCAGTGCCACTTGTCAGCCAAATTTACACCCAAATTGAATCAGCTTATTTCTTCATAATTTTAGTCTCACGTATCAAGTTTTGTACAATTCTACACAGAACAAGCTTAGATATTATCGGATTTTAGCCTTCCCGAAAAAGGTGAAATCGCAGCATAGCAGCATCACCTGTTGGGGAATTTGCTCCAAAAGTCAATAGGCACAATGTATGTCAAAATGCAACTTAATATAAACTTTTTATGAAATTCTATTCATCGGTTCTTGAGATACTGCTACCGCAAAATGTTTGACTTTTTCTCTCACAGACAGACAAACATTTTCTAAAAAATGATTAAATCATGTTCTGGACCTCTCAAAAAGTGTATAATTATCGAAATCCGGAAGACGAAAATTTTTATGGATCCAATATTTTCTTCTATTGAATATAGAAGAAAGGAAAAAAGGATCCGTACAGAATCTTCATAAAAAGTATCGTTGTTTTACAGCAACTATAAAAATAAAAATAAAATAAAATGCAAATAAAAAATAAAAAATAAAAAATAAAAAAATAAAAATAATGACGAAATAAAAAAATGTTATTTCAACATCAATTGTGTAAATTAAATAAAAATTCTAGTAACAGAATTATAACGAAAAGACATTTAAAACATATCAATTACTAGCATTTTACGTAATGCTTTTCTTCTTTTGCTGAACATTACTTACCTTGCTTTGGATGACAAATGCATTTACAAAAAGCCTTACTCACCTTTCATCTCAGTTTGATGATAAGCAAATTTTAGCTTAACGAAATAAATTTATCAATCATTGTTAATCTCTATAAGAATCAACCATTCAGGTATACATCATAATGCCCTCCCCCCTGTAAAAGCCGTTCTAATGACTCAAATAAAGCATAGCTTTCATTCTTCATTTTTCTTCAGGACGCTCTGCGTCAGTACTACAAATCCTGCCTGTTGTTTTCCCCATAGATTAGACGCTATTATTTTGCAATCAAGTCAGTTTCGTTTCACAAGTATGTTTCAGATTTTTATCGCTTCAACCAGCTGAAATTTAAATTTTAAAACAGAAGCATTATGGTGATTACTTTGTGTTTTGCATATACTTTTTTTTTTACTCTTTATAATGAAGGCTGATTTTAAAATATTGGATAAAATGGTATCACGTTTGGATAGAAATGGAAGTGTTGTGATGTACCGTAAGTTTATTAATATCTAATGAGGAAGTAAAGTTTTGCTTGTTTTGAATTTATTTATACGTAAAATTTGCTTTATGAAACTTCTTCATGAAATAATAGTGATTTTTTATATATCGCAAATTTATTAATAGTTATAATGAATTAAATATTTGAATTTACGTTTCCTTAAGAACAAGATTAATTACTTTTATTTTATTCTATATTCAACAGCAAAAATTAATAGTTTCCTCAAATTTTACAACTTCTGGTTTTCGATTGATTTACACATTTTAAGATGTCCAAAACACGATTTGACCATTTTTAGAAAATGTCTGTGAATGTGTGTTAAAAAGATTGCGGAAACTCTAGCTTAAGAACTATAATTCTGAGAAATTCACACAAAGCTATATGAGGTTACACCTTGACGTACTGCGTATCACCTATCAGTGAAAATTAAAATAGGTATGAATCTTTAATATGGCAAAAAATAGGAGAAAAAAATTTATATATTCGTATAGCAAGTGTAATTTTAATTGGACCTTCATAAATAAAAATTATTATTTATAGTAGTAATAGCTAACTAAGAAATTTTTTTTGTGTATGTAAGAGCATTGCTCACCCCCTCCCCATCCCATACTTCTCTGAGGTGAAAATCGTTTGCATTCACCATACAAAATAATCTTAATAAATAATAATTTTAATGAGTAATTTTTACTAGGTATAGGTATAGGAAAATACAGAAGAAAGTTTTGTGATTGTCACAACATGCTAGTTTTAGTTAAAAATTCAAAAATCATTTTGTATTTAAAGCTAATTATTTTATTAATATCCCAATTTGTAGAGATTTTTTTTTTTTCAATGGCTAGATAAAAATACAATTCCAGTAAAGAATTCAAAGAGCAACAAATAAAGAATAATAAAAAGAACAGAACAGCTGCAACAGTAGTCTATGTATCTAAGGCCCCTGGCCTCCCAGTAGCGATCGACTAAAGAACGGTTGGATAATGCCTTGCAATGAAGGATATGTTCACCATCCATGTCCCGTCCCAGATTACAGAGATTGCAAATCGGACTAATCGAAACTAATCGAAAACGGTATAAATGTTTCAAAAGACAGTCATGGCCTGTGTGGCCAGGCTAAACTCAGCTACTATTTTAAATAAATTCCCCTCCTTTCCTCTCTTGGAAAGATAGGTAGCAACAACATTTTCAAGCATATTTCGGCTTCAAATTACTTTACGGTGAAGAAATTGTACATAGGTAGACTAGATTTGCGTACATAACGAACATTTTTGGCGATTTTTGAATTTTCGATTTTAAGAAGGGGGGACGGGAAAAGGAGGAAATCAATTTGGGAGAACTTAACAGAATCGGGATTTTCGAGAAGAACTCTTCTAAAAATGACACTAAGAGGTTGAAAACTGCTGTGCGTCTTTCTGAGGATATTTCCAAAAAACCCATTTTCGGTTTCGTGCGATATTCTTTTCTTTCATTCTTTCATTCTTTCTTTCTTTCTTTCTTTTTTTTTTTTTTTTTTTTTGAAGGGAGAGTGAATGGGGGGGGGGGGAATTCGAGAGCCGTGCTTTTTTCGTCAAATTTGTCCTAGAGAATCTATGGAAGTTGTCACGAATTTCGTAGTGTGGGTTGTTTTTGTACATCCAATACCAACTATGATATGATTTTAGGACATTTTCTTCCTGTTCATCTTTGAGGGCAGGGAGAAGCAAAAAACACAGTAGTAAATGTGCAACTCTGTTTCAAATTATCTCAAGAAAGCGATTTTTGGTGTGTTGTTGTTTATGTGCATTCAATAGACACTATAAAGAGATTTTGCGAAATTTCCCTTTTTCCTCTCCTTTGGAAAGGGTAAAAAAACACGTTTCAAATCATAACTCTGCTCCAAATTATTTCAGGAGAGAGATTTTTTTTGGTGCGTCAGTTGTTTATGTGTACTCGACACACTCTGTAAAAGGATTTGTGAAATATTTCCATTTCCCCTTTCGAGCTGGGGGGATGCGTTTTCGAGAAAATCTCTCCTATTAATTATCTCAGAAAAGCGATTATTATTATTTTTTAATTATTATTATTATTATTTTGGAGGGGGGTTGTTTATGTGTATGTAGCTTAGATTATAAAGAGATTTTGCAAAATTTCTCATTTTCCTTTCTTTGATAGCGGTGTCAAGAAACACGTTTGCAAGCATAACTCCGTTCGGAATTTTTTTTAGGAACATTATTTTTGCTGTGTTTTGGAACCCACACACCGTTTTGGAATCTAGGAACTGCTTGCACTTACTTTCATATTTGTAAAGTTACGAGTATAATGGGTAGACGGAGGAATGCTCAGGCAGCACGCGTATCAATCGGAACCAAAATCGTGGTTTCGACTAATTTTAATTAAAAAAATTAGATTTTTTAATTTTTTGAGTTTTTTTTAAAGTGTATGGAATTTTAAGAATTTATTTGAACATAATGACCAGCATAGCGGGCGAAGCCTGTTAGAATTGCAGCAACGCGGGGCCGAGTACAGTTAGTCCAAGGATAAATTAATAGAGTAATTGTAGGAATAATTAAAATATAGTGTCTAAGTATTTCTCCTCAAGTTAGTATGCTTCTATACAATGGATAGTAATACATTTATACATCGCTTTTAAAAATGTTTGGATATTTTTTTTAATTAATTAATTAATAGCAATACAATATATGTTGATTAAAAATTAAAATTTGGATATTTTTTTTTGTCTCTCTCTCTTTTTATTTTAATTTTATTTTTTACTTTCAACTCACTTTTACGACAATATCTTTCGATATTTTCATGATATTTGATTGGATTTCTAATAAGAATAACTGTACGTATTCGGCTAACAAATTATGCAAAAAACATTTTTTGTAATGCTTACGCATACAACCTTTTAAATAAAAAAGATGACATTTAATTAGATAAATAATAATTTTATATTTAGTTTATAGTATGTTGTCTCTGCCGTAATTGTCGATTATTTCATGAAATGACATTGCATTTGTTTAAATACCCATAATGTTATATATAAATAATAATAATAATAATAATTTTCAATGTTTTTAAAGAAACCACTCATAGAAAGGATTTGATTAAAACTAAAGATTGTGTTTTGTTGAGGTTATTTTATTGTTTTAAGCTGATTTTTATTTCGAAGTAAAAAATCAGTTTTGTTGCGACAGCACAAGATATAATGTGAATAAGTTAAAAAAAAAAAAAAATCAACTTTTTTTTTTTTTTTTTTTTTTTTTTTTGCATTTGCATTTGCTTGTATTAAAAAATTTTGTTTAACTTTATATAATTTTTGTACATTTATGAGTAAAAAGCTTTTTTTTTTTTTTTTTTTTGTAAGAAAAACAAAATATTTTCGCAACAAAAACTATTTTGTTAATCTAACCAAAATTTGTTTTGGAACACGTTTGAACAGAAATTTTTGATGTGTTCATCAAAGTTTTCTTGATTCAACAAAACCGTTCTATGTGTATGTCTATATTCATAAATATACGTGTTTTTCTCATCAAAATGAACAAAGATAATTAAAAGAAACATCATAATTATTTGCTTAAGATACAGGTACAGGGCATTTCAAGCATATTTTTTACAGGGATCTCAAACATTTTTGTTTTTTCTTTACTTTGTTACTGGTCCCATATTTGCCTTCGGGACAAAACACTCGCTGAAGTACATATTTGAGGTGTAACATGTACTTTGCGCAGATAAAGTTTTAAAAAATTAAATATAATTAGGAATATATTCAATTTAATCTTCTAATATTTCTTTTAAAAATATATTCAAAAATCTGTAACAATCCACCTCTATTGAATGACACCTTGTCCTGAAGTGCCGCCTACCTTTAAGGCCAGTTTTTTTTTCGGTCCCAAATTTTCTCTACAGGACTTAACATAAATTTATCTCTATTAAAGGCGTATTTACATAAGTGGGTAGTGTCTACAACTGTTTAACTGATGCGTATACAGTGGTGGACGTAATTATAATTTCACATCCAAAATCTTGTGAAACTATGATTTACGCAAATGCATTTGTTATAAAATATTTCTCACTTCATTTAAATCTAATTAAATAAGTATTTAACACTAATATCGTGTTTTAACACAAGAGAAATCTGAAAATATAAGCTATACGAAAAGTTATGTATATATTGAACGGACATAATTATGAGTTCACTTTTTAAAAAACTTCATATATCATTAAAATTGCACTAAAAATGATATTTAATTAATGTATTTGAAAATATCAGTTAAAATATACTGTAATAGGCCGATATTTTTTCTTTCAAAACCAAGCTCAACATGCCCAAAGCAAAAACGCTATCTGACAGAGAACAAGCTCAAATTGATGCATATATTAAGATGGAATTATCGCACAGACAAATAGGAAGGAAGATTGGGTATTCCCTATATGTTATTAATAATTATATCAAAAAAAAGCGAAAAATCATAACACATTAAAAGGACGAAAAGGGAAGCCAATCAGAACGCAGCGTCAAAAAATAGTTGATTGTAAAAAAAGCAACAAATGAAATGCTAAATTCAAATTAAATACACTGTTCACTACAACTCCCTGTCACTCTAAGGCATCTTAGAAGAATTCTGCATAACGATAAAAAGTAGTATGGATGAAAAAGAAAGTCAAACCAATATTAGAACTAATCATAAAACAAAAAGATTAGAATTTGCAAAAAAATGCATAAATTATAAAGAAGAATGGAAATCAGTGATGTTCACCGATGAAAAGAAGTTCAATCCAGATAGTCCTGATCGGGTATATTATTATTGGCATGATCTATAGAGAGAGAAATAGATTAAATATTCAAGAAACTTTGGTGGAGGAACAGTCATGATATGGAGAGGAATTTTATATAAAAGGTCTTGCCTCTTGCGTGGATTTCCACAAAAATAAATTCGGATATATATAAAGAATTATTAGAGACTGCATTAATCACCCACCTTGAATCAGCTAACTCACTTGTGGTGGAAAACTTTATTCTATAACAGGACAATGCAGTCATACACCCCTCAAAAGTGACAAAATCATGGCTTGAAGATAAACACATACTATTATTACAGTGGCCAGCATGCACTCCAAACCTTAACCTTATAGAAAATTTATGAGCATTGATGGTGCGCAAAGTTTATGTACAGGGAAAACAATTTCAAACTGTAGAAGAACTAAAGGACAAAATTAGAAAAATATGGACCGAAATCCATTAGTTACCTTGTAAAATCTCTTTATATTAATGCCAGAACGTATTTCTGAAGTCATTAACCACAAAAGAGGCCCCACTAGATTCTAACTTCTTATTATGTTTATTTCAATGAAGCTTTCTCTGAACTTATAATTATGTCCAGCTACTTTTTCATTTTTTGCTTCATATTCCTAAATGAGATATATTTGTTGTAAAATATCGATATTAAAATTTCTTAAAAATTAATTTAAAATTTTCCATGTGGGTTTTGTATTGATTTATATTTCTTTTCGACTAGTAAATCGCCAAAGTATAGCTGAACTTATAATTATGTCCACCACTGTATAATAATAATGTGAATTTAGAGACAATAAGTAAGCGGCAATACTTCATATTTCTGAATATGCGTATCTGAATCCATATATTTAAAGATGATGCTCAAGCTTGGAAAAAAGAATAGTGTGTCATCATATTATTAGTTAGCTAATAAATTTATAGGCAATGGCTTCTAAATAGATTATGCTGACTTTAAATTGGAGGGGGGTGGGGAAATAGAAAAGAAAAAGGAATTATTCCAGTTAAGATTAAAAATTTAAAGCTAAAATTAATACTTTTCTACCAAAAATTTTTAATAGAAATAAACAGATTAAATAGAGACCTCTCCTCCCCCCCCCCCCCCACATACACACACACACAGAGAAATAATACTCAACAATTTGTTCCAGTATCTATATATATAAATATATAATATTTAAAAATTAGCGGGCATAGATGGACTCTGCTCAGTTCCCCATCACATATTTGTTCTCGTAAATTTTCACTACAGGGCATACTATATTCCTGATAAGAAAAATGAATTTGGTCGATCCCTCGACACAGTCACAGACTGAAATACCCCATCTAGTAGGCTACCCGTCATTCAATTCGATAAATTTACCTTATCCTAAATTGATGATTCGTTTTATTAGGGTCAATTTTTTACTTTTTCCATATGAAATTCTATTCTGTAGTATACTTATTACATCCAATGCAACGATCTTCATAATACAAGGTTGAGTGAAATATTGCTTTAATTTGTCACGTTGAGAAAATCTTAAAGTTTGAATAAATCAGAAAATTTTCACATTAAAATTTTCATAGTGAATGATGTTCAAACCAGTATCATAGTTGATATTTTAAAATTAGTCTGATAACTTTCCGATAAAAATATTTCTTATAAAGTCTGTTTATGCGAAATTTTGCACTATTATGTCATGTTCAGAAAAGCGTAAATTTCGAATAAGTTATGAAATTCTCAAAGTAGAGTATTCATATTTACCAGCATACTAACCAATATATAAAAGTTAGTCTGATATCTTTATGATAAAAATATTCCATTTAATGCACGTTTAAGCGAAATTTTACCCTATTCTCTCATGTTAGGAAAATCATAAATTTCATATAACTTATGAAGATTTTAAATTAAAATGTTGCAAATCAATAAGATTCTTGCCAGTGTCATAAGTGATGTTTTAAAGCTGGTCCGATCTCTTTACAGCCATTTGTTCTTGAGATATTGTGCACACAGATTAACAAAGTAATCTATTAATCTACCATCAAATTGACACTCTACAGATGGACAACGAATTTTGTTTCGGATTCCTCACACCTAAAATGTGTAAAAAAGAAAAAAAAAAAAAGAGGTCGAAAATGTTCATAATTACCTAAGTTCCGCATACCTATAGTATGATGGGGAACTAATAAAATTACTGCTATAAAGCTTCCACAAACTAACAAATCTTAAGCATTATTAGAAAGCTAGACATACAAATAATGTAAATTTGAATAATTGAAATATATTAATTTGTAGAATTCGTTACCTGAAACAATATTTTTGAATAGCGCCTATAAAAACATAACGTCTCTAGTGTAGAGTGACCATATTCTTTTCATTGAATTTGGGGACAAAGATGGCGGTGTCCTCGAATTTCGAGGACAAAAAAAAAATAAAAAAATAATTAAATCACCTTAAACTGTAAAATTTTAGTAATTTGTATGTATAAAGCACCTAAAAGAACTTATTTCAGCTTATTTATTATACATATAATAAATTACTGTAATAAAACATTAATAACTTTATAACCGTCATCCCCAAATGTGTTGTAATTTTTTGGGGACGAAGGTAGTTTTGTCCTCGAATCTCGAGGACATATGGTCAGCCTACTCTAGAGCCAATCTTCTGTGGCACGTTTTATGGTCTTCTCAAGAAAGATTCATTGTAATAAATGTATAAAAAAATGTTAATTTGACCTTATTTCTAGCAACTAACGTTAATGAAATATTTTACGGTAAAAATAGGGGCAATTTTAAAATTATTTCTGATGCATATATTTAAAATAAAATGTCTATTTAAAGTATTAAACACTTCACACATCTGAAGCTATATTAATCACTTATTATAATTTTTCATATTTTAATATTTGTATAATTTTTATTGTAAATGCTGCACATTGCGCTTTTCAGGGAAATGATGTTTATGTTTAACTTAATTTTTCTGTCATGTTAGAACAAATGTTTTTTCATAGAATATGCTAATATTTGAATACAGATTATATTTCAATCAAAATTTAAAATGCTGCATTTTATAGCTGCAAATAGACGCATTTTATATTACATTATAATTAATTATTAAATTATTATACCACTGATTGTAACACGTATATTCTTAACTTATAGAAATATTGCCTTCTTTTATGATCATTCTCAGGCTATATTAATTGCTTACTACAAATTTTCATATTTGTAATATTTTAATATATATATATATATATATATATATATATATATATATATACATAGAGAGAGAGAGAAAGATTTGAACATGAAGACTGGAGCAGTACATACACATTTAAATTTGTCTTACTTTACCTATAACTTCTTTTTTATTTTTCAAGATATAGAGCATTGCAACCATATGCATAAAAAAAATCAAATTTATTGAAATTGTGTTACGGAAAAAAATTACAATGTTTCAAATAAAGTGTAGTTTGCTTCATATTTTTTCCGCAGTTATTTGTATTAGACCCAAATCATCGATAACGTAATAGTACGAAATTCGAATCGATATGGCCTTTGAACTGCAATCTAATCTTCGCCTTCTAAAATTAGATTTGAAAGTTAATCATCAATTAGGGAGGCGATAAAATTTAAACCGCTATCTTTTGCATAGTGACTACAGAGAAAATTACTTTCTAATTGGAGAGGCGAAGAGTAAAATTAAGTGGCCAGTACGGTTTTTAATGTTATGCAAATCTTTCTAAAACATTAGAGAGATAATAATCCCGATGTATGCCCTGTGTAGCGAACAAATAACACTGAAAAATTCAGGAATAAATTTCTAATTACGGAAGAATTTTTCACATCTCCGGTGCTCTAATCAGTGTTTTAGGGAATTTCTTTGTTAATTAGATCATCGATTATTTCAATAGTATAAAAGGCTAATGCTACTCTTTGATGAAAATTTCTTTATCAATTAGGAAAACATACTTTAAATTGCGAATTTGATAAGTACGAGACAACATATTTTCTTTTTAATTGGTATTTTTCAATCAGCTTTAGTCAGTAATGTATAACAATTTAATTTCTGTTTGGATTGAATTAAATAAAAACAGAAAATGTGCTCCTTTTCAATTTAGCTTTATAACATTAACGTGAAAAATTTCGTTATGCAAATATATCGCTGCATGGAAATAGTTTGTGTTACATTTTGTTTAAAAGTATAAGGTGGAAAAGAGACTGGAGAATTCCATCTTTGAAAGTTTGGGGTTTTGCAATTTTTTTTTATTTATGCAAATGACATTATTGATATAAATAAGTATTAAAAGTGATGAAAATTTAGCTCATGTTTACATATATATTTAAAACGTATTAGGTGAGACATAGCTAACCCTCGACGATAGCCCCAGGACCCTTATCCCACTCCCTTACCCAGCTTTGGTTGCTTTTCTATTCTATTTTGATCTATATTCCTTCCGGTGTTAGCCCTTTTTTTTCCCCAACACATTTGTGATTGTGAGTTTTTTCGTTTACATCCCATGCTATTTTTTATGAATTTTTTACCCTTTTTTTTCCCCGTTTTCTACATTTTAAAGTGTGTTAGTTTCATATATTTCATTAATGGTTGTTTCTGTGTAATATACAATACATAAAAAGAGAACATTTAAACGTCGTTTTGTTGAATGATATACATTGTGTTTTCATATTATAATTCTTTACACCATTATCAAACAAGGCACATAATCATATTACACTTAGCAGACTAACATAATTCTTTAATAAATTTTAATTCAAGTTATTTTTAATAATAAGTTTAAAAAAAATCTAATTTAAAAAAAAAATTAATTGTAGGAAAAAAAACACTAAAATAAATCTAATTCTTATTTTATTTATATCTTATTGCATATGAAATATATATATATATATACATATAATTTGCTTGCTTCCCAATATTTAACTCCAGGATTTTTTTTTTTTTTTTTCAGTAAAGGTTTCAGTTATAAAATCGTAAAGGTTTGTAAAGAATGAATTTCACTTTAGTCATTTTTGATAAGTAGTTAAAAAAAAAAAAAACGCTGGTAAACAGAAATTTCTCACCATCGTGTGAAAATCCAATAAAAATAAATTGAACCCTAATTGATTTACTTCTATTATGCATATGGAAGAAAAAAAATATCGAAACGATTACAATTTACTTGCTTTGTTAATTTGACACCAGGAAATTTTATTTTTTACTATAATTACATAAATTTTATCGAATTCTTTTCACATTACGATTTGTATTTATTTATTTATTTATTCTTAAATAAAATCAATTTAACTGAAGGCCATAACAGTTACATACTCACACACACCCTTCCAAATTTAAAAATTATAAAATATCTCCTTTTCAAATAAGAAATTTTCAAAGTGATTAGAATATTAAAATATTTCTATCGAATGATTTTAAATTTCGGAGTTTTTCTGCCAATGTAAGAAATTGAAACAAATTAAAAGTTATCCAACTTGAGCAACTCTAGAATTTAAGAAAATTTAAAAGAGCGTCTATCCATGTAATATTAAATAGCAGTGAAAGGATTTATAGGTCCTTCTATTTATAGATTCACAGTAGGTATATTTTTTTTAACTGCTATCTAAGAAACATTCAAAGAAATTTTAATACTTTTAAACAATATTTGGGGGGGGGGGGGGAGAGAAAATATATATTTGCCATTAGAGTTACAGTAGTATTATTCTGTATGAATTAAAAACTAAAATACATTATAAACTTTTAACCTTTTACACACCAATGTACCATAAATGGAACATGGAATTAAAAATTCATTTAAAAATTAAATATCATGAATATTCTGAAATAGAAATTACAGTTCAATCATAAAAGGGGAAATGTACGGAAAATTATAAAAATGGCCTATTTTACCATTTTACCATTTTCCCTTTTACCCCACAGTTTAAAAATTCACATAATTTAGAAAAATAAACAAATTCTTCTAAAAATGAGCTGGCATGTTTAAAATAGCTTACATTATTAACACAAAATAAAATAATAGTTAAATGTAATAACATTAAATTAATAATCTTAAATTATATTTAAATATATATATATATATGTATGTATATATATATATATTGTTTTACACATTTTAATGATAAATTTCCTTAAACTAAAACATTAGAAGGATAAATATGTAAAAAAATAATTTAAATTACACTCGGATTTGAATGCGGCATGTAAAAGGTAGGTTAATACAGTCGATTTGTTTTCTCTTCAAAATTGTTTTTCTTCATATTTATACTTTTTTAACACGCTTTTATTAGCTTCACCTGTATGTATGTATGTTTGTAACTGCTGTGGGACCAAACAAAAAATCTATATTGTAAAAAAAAAGGAGTTCCCTACGTGAACGCAGTGGCCGCGAGGAAAAGTCCCGCGCTACGAACCTAAAGGTCCAGCGTTCGAGCCCAGCCAGGTGCGATTTTCTAAAAATGGTTTTTGTTTAATTCTAAATTATTTTAATTAAAGATTTAAATGTATGTAAATATTATGGTGTGTCACTCACACGATTTTCTCTTACCCTGCATTTTAATACTAAGATAGATATTTTGTGCTTTTTAGTTCACATTTCTATAAAAGCGTGTTCTTTAATTTTTTAAAACTATAATATTATTGTCTTATAAACTAACGTAATTATTTCCGTAAATTTCAATTCATGTTGTTAAATGCTTGAAATACTTGAATTTCATATTGAACGCACGTGGCACTTACGTTTGTAGAAGAATCTATTTCTGCAAAGAGAGAAAACTAAAAGTAAACAGGCAAGAGAAAGTAATTTCACACTGTGTTTGAAATATAGCAAAATACGGCTTAACAATAGAATAGCAGATCTCTGTGTGGCAATTAGGAAACTCCTATTGAAGTTTGAAGGTGTCTCCTTCGTAGAGGCCGCTTTCTAGCATTAACTTGTGGATTATCTTCTATCATAATCAGAAGTGTGTAATGAAGTCATTTGAAGACAATAACTTAAAATCTCATCTTTTTACTTCCTTATACAAAGTATAAGGAAGCATAGTAATCACGATTTCCGAAATGGATTTTGTATTCCACATTGCTCGAAAACGAATGATCGCTGAATGTTGACAATTTATACATGTGACTGTCATGATGTCTAGTTACACAGCTGCAAGTGTCGTCTTAACACGAGCTCTCGTTTTAGAGATATAAGGGATTTTACACGATTTTTCGTGACGTCTGTATGTGTATGTGTGTGTGTGTGTATGTCGCATAACTCAAAAATGGTTGGACGTAGAAAGTTTCGAATTGGTACATAGGTTTGTTATAACATCTAGTTGAGCACCTCCCTTTTTGGACTTTGTATGATTTTCCGTTTTGGAGATATTTAGGAAAATTAGGTTCATAATGACAAAAATACATAGGTTTTGGCCATAATGTATCAAAAAACGGTATAGACAAATCTTGCAACTTAAGAGACTTCCCGACTAGCTAGACATTTGAAACTTTCAGAAAAGTTCAGAACACGTTGTCAATGCATTTTTTTAATATTTTTAGCCAACTGTTTCCGATACCTGCTGCCTTCAGCAGCGTTTATGCGATTCAACAGAAAATTTATTTAACTAACTTCCCGACTAGCTAGACATTTGAAACTTTCAGACTAGATCAGAACACGGTGAAAATGAATTTTTTTATTACTTTTAGCCAACTGTGTAGGGTCCCTGCTGCCTTCGGCAGCGTTAACTGTACAAATCTTGCAATCGATTTTTAACTAACTTCCCGAGTAGCTAGACATTTAAAACTTCCGGAAAAGCTCAGAACACTGCGACAATGAATTTTTTAAATATTTTTATCCAATTGTTTCGGGTCACTGCTGCCTTCGGCAGCGTTTATATGGTTCAACAGAAAATTTATTTAACTAACTTCCCGACTAGCTAGACACTTGAAACTTTCAGAATAGTTCAGAACACGGTGGATATGCATCTTTTTAATACTTTTAGCCAACTGTTTCAGGTCCCTGCTGCCTTCGGCAGCGTTTATATGGTTCAACAGAAAATTTATTTAACTAACTTCGCGACTAGCTAGACATTTGAAACTTTCAGAATAGTTCAGAACACGGTGAAAATGCCTTTTTTAAATACTTTTAGCCAATTTTTTTCGGGTCCCTGCTGCCTTCGTCAACGTTACCAGTACAAATCTTGCAATCGGTTTTTAACTAACTTTCAGAAAAGCTCAGAACACGGTGATAAATCATTTTTTTTTAAATATTTTTAGCCAACTGTTTCGGGTCCAGTGTCAATGTTTTTTAACATTATGTATATTTCTAAAAGTGTATAAGGAAGTCATGTGGTGCCCACATCAGATTTTTTATTTTACGTATAAGGGGAGGAATGCACTAAAACGGAGTTTAGTTTTAAACTCAATTTAACTAAATCCAATACTACGAACTATTAAGACTATATTTACAGTCGGCAGCAAAATTATTGAAGCATATACCCACATTTTTCATTCATATATATATATATATATATATATATTAGTTTGATCGCTAATTTTTATCATCAACTTACTTTTTTATAAATAGCATAAAGATTAAAATCATGACTCCACAAATATTTACATAACAAAACAGTATTATGTGCACATCTTTTAAATGCGAATTATTGCTAGCGTCTCAATAATTTTGCTGCCGACTGTAAATATACCTGACCTTTTTGGGGGGCTCCGTGGTGTCAAGTAAATTTATTTTAACCTCCAAACAACTATATCAGAACACCATACAAAAAGCACTAACTTCCTTAATTCGGAAGTCAATTTTAAGTAAATAGCTAATGAAACGATTCGCTTCATTTTCCATAAAATACTCATCCTAAAATTACCAATATTCAACTGGCATCTACCTTCGTAACTTACCTTAACCTTATTCTACATCTTGACAAATTACTTCCAAATAGCTGGTAACATTTTACACCAACCTTATTTTACCTCAACCTAACACTTCTATGTTCAACCTTACATTATAAACAAAACCATGGCCATCTAACATTGAATCTATACTTTCAACACAACACTTCTATGCCCAACTCGACATTGTCATTGAAACCACCACTACCTAACGCTGGATCCGACTGGTGACCTTAAAATTTCTAACTCAACACATCTATGCTGAACTCGACACTGTCACCAAAAACACCACTATCTAACGCTGGATCTGATTGGTGACCTTCACTCTTCCAACTTAATACATCTCATACTTTACACTTTCAATGTGATATTTAAAATTGATTGACAGAATGGTGAAATCAATTAAGAAATCAATGAAAGTTGAAAACTAATTTAAGATTATTTGTCTTGTTATTTTTCCTATTCTATGTACGGTAAGACCAACAATAATGGACCCTGTACCTGTAGTAGGCATTTTTACATTAAAAGAAAATAAAGTTCTGGTTCTTGCTTAGGTTCAAACAACGTTTAGAGTGGATGTTACAACCTCTAAAACTAAGGTCTTGAACTATAAATATTTCCAATCACAGAATAATAGTAGTTTAACTAAAAATTGTTTTATTTTATGTTATTTTTCCGTTTTTTAAATTCCGAACACTATAATCAGGAAGGTATTGTAATCATGTGAAAAATCCGAATTTGAGATTTTGATGTTTATATACGTTTCAAGATCCCCTGAGTCCGTTTTCACTATTTTTACGATGATGTATGTATGTATGTGTGTATGTATGTGTGTGTGTATGTCTGTGAATGAACACGCTAATGCTTTGTTCAAATAAGCTGAAAGTTGGTACGTATATTGTAAGTCACTTTAGTACGAACCCTACTGATTTTGGTGAATATATTATTATAGTTTTTTACAGGGACGCCAGGAAAAATTCTTTATCATTATGGCCTATGGTGCCAAATTTTTAAAAGTGCGATAGCGTCTAAACGCTTTATTAATCTGAACAAAAAAATTTTTACATATGTTATAGGTCACAGTTGCACCAACTGTATAGATTTTGGTGAATTTAGCACTTACAGTTTTTTTTACAGGGGCACAAAGAAAAATTCTTTATCATTATGGCCTATGGGACCAAATTTTTAAAAGTGCGATAGCATCTAAAAGCCTTATTCAATTAATTTGAAAATTTATATGAATATTATAAATCACTGTTGCACTAACTATAAGCATTTTGGTGAATGTAGTATTTATAGATTTTTACAGAGACACAACGAAAAATTCTTTAACGTTATGATCTATGGGCTGAAAGTTCAGTAGCGTTAAATAAAACATCGTGTACTATATGGAGAAAAATACTCAAACACTCTATTATGGTTTTCTCTCTTTTGTTTGTTTAACAACTCCTCTTTTTTTACTTTATCTACAAAACTGTTAATTACTCAATGTTCAGAAAGTCGAGTGGAGCCACTCTAGATTTTTTCTTGTAGTTTTGGATACGGAAACAGTGTTGCCAGACTGCGCGACTTTTTTTATTTAACAGTCACAAATAATTTTGAGAAAACAGTCACAATTAATTTTGATATGCATATGAATATGCATGCAATGTTTGTTGCATAGTAGGCAATTAATCGTCGATTATGTACATTAAATATCACTTCCGAAAATAATTGGTGACTGTTGAATAAAAAAGTCGCACAATCTGACAAAACTGTACGGAAATGAAATTTTGTTTGCTTTGTCTTTGTCTATTTTTAACTTTTTTCGTGTACCCTTTGTTTTCATGAGATTGAAATATTTGTGCAAAATTCATTTATTAGGCAAAAATTTTAACTTATTATTAACGTATAGCAATTTTATGAGTGTCCACTACTAATGTCATAAAATGTTATCATGGGCAGTATTGAACAGTCCTATCAAATATTGGCTCATTTGACTTTTATGGACAGATTCAGCAGTAGAGAAAGCCAAGTAGTTTTCGTTATGTGGAATGCGATCAAATATCACTTCACTGCACTCAAAATTAGATCGCAATGTTTCAATATGTTCCTAAGATGCTTCCCCCCCCCCCTAAATATTTAGGAGATTCTATACTTTTTGCAAACAGTACGCAGAATTCAAGTAAATGTCTAAGAAAATACTTGCTAGTCTCGTTAAGTTTATCATACAAGTACGTCATTATTATTATTATTATTATTATTTTGCAAATAGATTTTCTTTTAAATAAAATAAAATGTGCTAATAATTCGTTCAAACTTATGAAATCACTTTTTTTTTTTCGTATTAATGAAACAGAAAACAAACCTTGTTAATTAAATACAAAATTTTCTTCATACAATGTTGTTAGAGATCTAAAGGCAAATTATATATTTTTAAAATTCCTGTTTCGGACGAAAATACATTGATTTGAAGAAGTTATTTGAAAATACATTTTTTGAAACAGTAGAAAAAGTTGCATGGCTATAAATAATAATAAAAATAATGATATTAAAAAGATAAAATTTCTTATAATTTTTGTTTCGTTTAAAAGACGAGCGAAATTAAAATCAACAAGAGTGAATTTTAATTTAAGTAATTTCAAAACTACTAGTTTTCAACGAAGAATACTATACTTCTTAATGCTAAAATACCTCGCTTCATTATCATCAAACTTACATTTTTTAAGAATATAATTTACAGTACATGAAGCAATGCTTTTAAAACAAAAATATATCTATTATTAACAAAATTATTCATTTTAATAAGCAGAATCCATTGTTCAGCAACTCTTCTTTAGTTCCGCTTAATATTAAAAATGAAATGAAGTCTTTTATTTATTTATTTTAGCATTTTAGCATCTGAAAACACATTACATTTACTGCATTCATTGAAGACAAAATTTAGTCTAAATTATTATTTTTTTTTTCTTAGAATCTTTATTACTATCCATGGGGCATAAAAACTTTTCTATAACCTACTTTGAAAGAGTTAAATTTCCCCTTTTTTAATGTGATAAAAGTTAGATAAATGTTTCACTTGATTAAAATCCTGCTGAAGGCTTTTCTTAAAAGATGCGATTCTGAAAGCCCCTTGGCAATAGAAAACATCTAAGTTATCATGTATGTTATATAATAGCACCTTATTCTGGTATAAAAAAGCAAAATCTTTTGGTTCCTTAATTTATAAGATATTCTGTTGACGGTTTTGAATTAGGTTTTTTAGAAGTGAAAAAAAAAAAAAAAAAGATTTATTTTATATTTCGTATTTTTTGAGGGATAATTCTAACAGAATTGAAATGTAAAATTATTGATATGCCTTATTTAACAATGTACTTTTTGTTTAAGTGCGGAAAATGTCGTGCATTTCAGTGCGTTTTAGGGTGGTAAATATTTATCAGCAAACTGAACATAAAAAAAGCCTATTTTTATTTTATATGTAATAGATATAAAATTCTGAATAAAACAGAATTTTATTTAGTACGATAATCTTTTTTTAGTCTCATCTTTCATATAAAGAATGCAGTAACTGCGTTTCGTTCTTTAGAAACAGTTACGATATTCCTTTCTTAAAACTTCTTTGGTACAGCTTTAGTATAGGACACCCTTGACGGCTTTTAATTTTTTTTTTTTTTTTTTTTTTTTTTTTTGTCATTTGGCGATACATTAAAATGGAGATACTATCGCAATTCGTAAGTAAAGATCTCGGAGAGAAACGTCCGAGCTACTTCGGTGCCAAATTTCAAATTTCGGCATGGGGTCCTAAACAAAAGCTGTTACATTTCATTAGTACGATTCTTCTCAATTTGTTTTACTTCCATCAGCCTACTACTGTAAGTAATGGAAGTATTGCATTCGGTCCACAAATTCGATGTCGAGTTTTCACCGATTTTACATGTTTTAAGGTCTCCTGAATTCAAAAATGTGGTTTTTGGCAATTGTTTAGTATGAATGTGTGTATGTGTATGGAGAATCTTCTGTCTATAATATCTTCGAAACTAATAAAGGTGGAAATACGAAATTTCAGAATTGAGTTAGGTCTGGTATACAGATGATTTTTCTTAACTGTTGGTCGAAATTGGAAAACCGGAAACGGGACATATGAAAACGGAAGTAAGTCCGTAAGTCCGTATATCAAAAACGGCTCTAACAATTTTTTTCAACGTTGCTGTATAAACACCCTATTAGATATCCTTTCGTATGTAACAATTGGTTAAATCATGAAAATTGTGTGATATCGAGTTGAACCTGAAATCGAGTCATCCTGTATAAATAGGGCAATTTGAGGTATCGCAAGCGCGTTCTTCTAAAAACAGCTGTGCGGATTTTTTCCACGTATTAACTCTCTTTTAGATATACTTTCATATGCAATTGTTGTTTTTCAGGTCAATAACTAAGTTTGCCAAGTTATGGTGAAAGTTAAGATCTCAAAATGGGACGATTTTCTTGAAAATTGCTACATAAAAACTCTCAAAAATATCCTTTCGCATATATTATGGGGCTATTACCAGGAAAACTAACAGCCATATTACCCACCATGATTAGGTAGGTCATTTTTAAATCCCTTAAATAGATATTTCAAAATAAACTGCTGTACCGACGTCTCTTTCTCTTTTTTTCTCTTTAACTTGCTTAAATTCTGATTTATGTGTCTTTACACATGTATCTCTTGTCCTTTACAGGAAAATTGTTAGATGTCTAATTTTTACTTTCTCTTACCCATAAGGTAGAGAAAGTATTGTTTTTGGGTCAAATTTTCGAACGCGAGATTTTGTTATATTTACACGTTTTGAGGTCCCCTGAATACGAAACACATGTTTTTAGCAAATGGTCTGTGTGTATGTCTGTGTGTCTGTCTGTGTGTCTGTCTGTCATCAGCATATCTCAAAAATAAATTATGGCAGAAAGTCCAAACTTGGTATTCTAAATGTGTATCATATAGGGATGCTACAGTAAGCTTTTCGTTAAGATCAAGCAAATGGTTCGTGTACAGGGACAATCAAGAGAATTCTAATACATTACGTCGATGGGGGAAATTGCAGGAAAGTAGAGTTTAACGTCTATAGACTGCACTAAACCAAATGAAACGAATATATATTTTTTGTAATAGAGATAGTTAACTAAGAAAATTTTTTTTGTGTATGTAGGAGCCTCGCCTCCCCCCCTGGGGGGAAGTCCCCCTAGAGGGAAGTAAATTTTCATGATGGGTATCTTTCAAAAGATCTCGCCAATACCTTTAAAACGAATGGTTGAACCATCGATCTGCGATAATTTAAAACAAAGTTATAGATTTTTTTTTTTTTTTTTTTTTTTAATATTGAGAATAAAATGGACTTTTTTTTTGGATATTTGGTGCTATACTACTTCTCTAATATGGAAATCGTCTGCATTATCATAAAAGATAACTTTTTAAAATAATAATTTTAATAAATTATTTTTTAAAAACAGAATTATTTTGTAATAACCGAATTAAATTCTATATAAATGTAGGTGTATTAATGAAACTGGGGGTTGAGAGGGACGGTAGCCCCCCTCACACAGAACTGATTATCATATAAAACTCTCCCGAAGCCTAATTTTAATTGTTTAACATAGGTTTACATAACATCGTTATCTTACCTTTTAATCTCCAACCTGTATTTATAGTATTAAATTTCAGGGTAAGAGAAAGTCGTGTGAATGACACACCAGATTATTTATTTCTATTTTATAACTTCTGACCACCACTCTCTCCAACAAGTGCATATAATACGTGTAATAGTGGGTAATGGGAGTCGTGTGGTTGTTACACGCAAGATTTTTAAAAATATTTTTAACTTGATACGATAGGTAAAAAAAGTAAAAACATTTTTTAATTGGTCTAAATATACAAAAATCGTAAGAGAAAAAAACAAAGTATTGTTCTTCAACTAAAATAACAGAAAATATGCTACAAATTCATTTATTTTTCGGCAGAAAATTAAATATATTTTCTTTTATGTTGGGGGGAAATGAATGCATGCATACATATTCTTTTATACTGGCATCAATTTGTTTTTCCTTTTCCCCGAATTCTTATGTATTTACTGTCATTCACTGCGGTATGTTTGTGAATCTCAACATAATTTAATTGTTGCCATTTTTTTTTTTCGACAAAATTAAAAAAAAAAAAAAAAAATACGTACATTTATTTAAAATAAGGAAAATAAATTAGAAAAATTAGAAAATAAATTAGAAATATCAGTCGTATCGTTACAAATAAGATACCAAATGAAAGGGAAAATTTTTGAGAATCCGATGGATTAAACAGCTTATCGGTCGGACAATTAGATTTTTTAAAATTAATTAAAGTATGAATTTTAGGGGGCAACAGCAGAAGATTGTATGGAAACCGTTAGGAGAAATAAAAAAAAATCTGCTTCACATTAAGTCACATGTTTTTGAAGTGGGATTAAAAATTGCAGTTTTAAATTTTGTATGTAATGTAATATGAAATTAAAATGAAATATGTAACAAGGTCATTTAAAATTAAAATGCTACATTTTAATTTCACATCGTAAATACTTTTTCTAAAATTGTCTTAATGTACCATATATTTACTAAAAGAAAAAGGATATCTTGCATCTGCTTTCGTAAAGGGAAAGCGCCTTTTCTGTACCTAAGGAAAAAATATATATAATCTTTCAAATATTTTATGTTTTTAAAAAGTTTAATTTTTAATGCAGTGTTTTGTACTTTCTGTAGACACTTTTATTGATTTCGGCGAGTAATACAGTAGCAAACACTGTCATTTCGATTGACGAAAAATAAATCCATAATTTCACATTCTTATACTTCTGCATTGCTCTAAAAAATTATTTTGTTTTCACAATATGAAAGAAATTGAATAATACATATCGATTAAATTTGATTTTAACTACTTTACAGCGACCAAAACACATTTTACATATTCCCTGCTCATACGATATATTGTATGCGAATTATTTTATATCTTTATACATTTTTTTTTTTTTTAATTTTAATACAACCATAATTACTTTGGCACGCCATTTACTAAAAACTAATCATTTATTTATTTTTTTAATGAAACTTTATTTCTACATAATCCACATTAATATGTATGTATATATAGTGTGTGTGTGTATGATCTTAATATGACTAAAATGTGCTCCAATGAATTACAGTCTATAGTTAATGCATCAAAATTCTTTTATATGATTTTGTTATAATAACTGTAACTCTTATCAGTTTCAGCAAGAAATATTTTGTAGCAACATTTAATAACACATTTTAATTGTATTTATTCGCGTATATTTAGGAATAGTTGGCGTTGGTGGACTCTGCTCAGTTCCCCATCATATGTATGTTCTCATAAATTTCTTGTACAGAACATATTATATTCATGTTAAGAGAAATGAATTTGACCAAATGCTTGACACAGTGACAGAACGAAATCCTCGCCTAATAGGCTACCCACCATTCAGTTCGATATATTTATCTTATTCTTATCTATTAATTTACTTTATTGGGATCAATTTCGTAGTTTATTTTCATGCTACTATTTCCAATGCAACAATACCAAAAATGCATATTTATATGAAATATCGCCCCATTTTGCTATGTTGGTAAAATCTTAAATTTCGAATAACTTACGAAACTTTTCTATTAGAATATTTGTAGTCAATCATGTTCATACAAGTATCATAAATGTTATTTTGAAATTGTCTGATATATTTATGATCCTCAAAATGGACGTTTATGCTGGATTTTGCCTTAATCTGCCATTTTAAGTAAATCGTAAATTCCAAATAACTTCCGAATTTTTTAAATTGAAAAATTCATACTCTATGGTATTCATGTCAGTATCCTAAATAATATTTCAAAAGTGGTCGGACATCTTTATGATGAAAATATCCCTCAAGATTGACGTTTGTGTAAAATTTTGCCCTATTCTGTTATGATAAGAAATTCGTAAAATTCTAATAACTTACGAAATTTTTATATTGGAAACGTCGTAGTCAATGCTATTAATGCCAGTATCCTAAATAATATTTCTAAAGTAGTCTGACATTTTTATGATGAAAATACCCCTCAAAATTGACGTTTATGCCAAATTTTGTTCTATTCTGCCATGATAAGAAATTCGTAAATATCCAATAACTTGCGAAATTTAAAATAGCATGTTTATAGTAACTGATGTTCATTCCGGCATCAAAACGGACATTTTAAAACTGGTCTGACATTTTTACAGCAAAAATTTTTCATTTTATGCAAGTTGAAATGAAATTTTGCCCTATTCTCCCATGTTAAGAAAATCGTAAATTTCAAATAACTTACGAAGTTGTTTAAGTCGAATGTTGCAAATAAATAGGATTCTTGCGAGTGTCATAAATAATATTTTAAAACTGGTCTGACCTCTTTGCGATCTTTTGTTCGTGAGATATCGTGTAAACAGACTAACAAACTGACAGACACCCTGCAGACGGACACCATACAAATTCTGTCATTTTCGGATTCTTCACACTTGAAAACGTGCAAAAAAGTAAAAAAAATCGAGGTCGAAAATTTTCACGATTACCTAAGTTCCCTATACCTATAGTATGATGGGGAACTAACACAAGTGTAAGGGTGAAAGACAGACAGCAAACTGAAGGTGTAATTTGTCTATTTAGAAATTTGTAGGAAATTGTCATTAGACTGTAAATATTTTCGTCAGAAAATTACAGCACATTGCGCAGGTTAAAGTAATGCTTACAGACTCTGCTATATTTTAAAAATATGCTGCAAAATAAATTAGCTGCACTGTAATTTTTTACTCATGTGCTTTGTAAGTTTTACCGTTCTATATGAATAAACAAAGCATGTTGTCTAAATTAATCGAACTTAATTAAAAAATATATAAAAAAAACTAAACACTGGAGCAAAGAATACTAAAATTCATCAGTTAATTTTGTATATATCATAGCTTTGAGGCATACACTTACAAATATAGTTGTGACATAAATTCAATCCATAATACTAAACATTTTTTTTTTTTTTTTTTTTTTTTTTTTTTTACGCATATGAAAACTTAGGCAAATATTCTTGATTATCCCGAGATTTGAACGCACTAATTTCGTTCCGAAACTTAGCTTCTTTCCAACTACAGCCCCAGTAGTGGCCGAGTGGTTTCTGTCCTGACACTGGTTGATGGTAAATACCGATTACGATTCTAGCTTGCACTCATCGACCTAGCCGTTTAGAGTCTCTTCCGTCGTTTCATCCGAAACTAAGACCCCTTAGAAAGACCACCACTGGCGGCATTCCGCTTATAGGTTCAATACCCTAGTATATTCAGTTTACCTTAAGCCACACAATCAACTAACCTTTCAACTATAACAGCACACTTTGTCCATTCATCGCGTTGCAAGAACACATAAGTCGAGACCGATGCTGATTGGCTAATGAATTCCATTATATGCATATAAAGAATACTGAAAAATATTCGCCCAATGATTTGCAGAGCACGAAGCGAAAAAACATATTTAACCTTTTTTCTACTGCATTATGAAACAGACAAAAAAATGTATTTGAAACATGTATTTTTAGTTGTTAAGATTATTTTTAAAGATATATGCAATAAAAATTATTCATATCACTTCACCATAATAATTAAAGCGTATTTTGTGGGGGTAGTAATTTAGTGTATCTCTGATACATAGAGGTCAAAAAGGATATTTGGAGCTTAAAAGTGTTTAAAAAAGTATCCACTTTTTATGTTTCTTATATATTTCCTAAGATTATGAGAAATTCTTGAAGTAGTAGGAGTTAATTATAATATACGAGAAGATCATGAAAAATGCCAAGCAAAAACAACGAAAGCTTTCTATAAAATCCTTTCATTAACAAAGACGACTACATTTAGCATCTAGTGTCTTGTTGTGAGATTAAAGTGAGGTATATATCTGTACTGATAAGTATAAAGGGTTTAGGTCCAAAAATGTCGGTTTTGAGTTAAGTACATAATCAGACTCAGAAAAATATTCTCAATCGATTGGTATAAAAGATTTAAGTCTATGTCATTTAGTCTTTGAGAAAATCGATTGGTAAAAAAAGGTTCAAATCAGAAATTTACCATTCATGTATGGTATAAAATATTTAATTCAGTTTTTTCCTGTTTTTAAATGAAAGTTGACAATCACTGAATGGTATAAAGGGTATAAATCAACATAATCCCTTTTCCCTAATCGATTCTTCTGATTTGTTTTTAGACAGTTTAATTTTATTTTTCGTTTCCTGAAAAATCAAGAATATGGACTTAAATCCTTTATACTTATCAGTACAGATATTTACGTTCTATTCTCATCAATATCTCTTTGACATGTCTTCGATAAATTCAATTTTATAAGCATTTTAAACTAATGGTACTTTAAAGTACCGTCGTCGGTATATAAAACGTTAAATTGTCTTTACTGAATTCACTGCACAAAGTTACAGAAACCTAAACTGTGTTTATGCTTCACAAAAAAAAAAAAAAAAAAAAAAAAAAAATACAGAATTTATTTACAATGTAAGCTAAAAACACAATTAAAATTCCAAATGCGACAAGAGAGTTATGCAAATAAAAAGCGTAAAAATAATTTACATTATCTTATGCTGTAAAAGACACATTTTAATTCCAATATGGAATTGCTTTTATTCTTCAATTTTTCGTTAAATTTAAATTTTGATAGAATATGACAGCGCATCGCTAATTAAAAAAAAAAAGAAATAGTTTTAGTTGAAATCGATTAAGATATGTATGACTAAATTTAACTACAATGATGATTAAATTTGAATAATTAATTATTTCCTCTAGAGTATTACTTGAATCGTATATCGTTGAGGAAATTATTTTCACTTGATTTTTTTTACTTTTATATTTTATTCCGTATTATACTATGTTAATCGAACAACTTTCAAATTAACAAAATTTACTAGATTCTAATTTTTTATTTTGTCTTACCTATATACATATGGTTGAGAAAGATATTTACATGTTTTGAGGCCCCCTGAACCCAAAACACCGGTTGGTCTGTGCTTATGTCTGAGCATATTATTTGCATATCTCAAGAACAAATAATAACAGAAAGTCTAAACTCTAAATTTGTGTCAGGTAGGGATGCTACACTAATATTTTCGTTGAGACCAAGCAAACGTTTCGTGTACAAGGATATCCAAGAGAATTCAAACACATTAATTAATTCTATGGCTAAAGTCTTCGATAGGTACAATTTAACATCTTTAGATTGCACTAAACAATATGAAAATGAACATATATTTTTACATGCATAAAAGCATGTTTCGTGTAGAATATGGTATGAAAATCATTTACTACAGAGGGTGCATGTTCACACATTTTTGTAACGATTTTGATTTACTCCTTGAGTTTAAATTTAAATTTTAAAATAAAAACGTAACTGACATCAAATTGTAATAGGGTTTAATTATCTTCTGCAGCATTAAAAATATATTTTCCTTGCTAATGTTGCTAGAAAATAAGCAATTTATCGAAGGCTGTACTTTTTAGCTTTCCGAAGAGAAATACTCTAATTCGGCTATAAAATAAAGATGTGAAAAGCATGGATTTAATATTTCTATGTGTAAAATAAAGAACATTATTAATAAAAAAGTAAATAAATGTCAAAGTTTGCATTATACAGGGTAAAAGGCAAAAAATGAATATTCTACAAAGACATGTAAACCTCTTATAAAGTCTGAAGTTGCACCTCATATTAAAAAAAAAAAAAAAAAGAGAGAGAGAGAGAGAGAGAAATCCAACCCCTAAAAGAGCTGTTGCAAAATATTTAAATATCTCTGTACGAAATATAAATATTATAAAATCTGATTTAAAGCTAATCACAACAAAAAATATGATGTTCATTGCCTAACGCCGAAACATGTTTCTCAGTGTAAGACTATGTGAATATTGTTGTACCAAAACTATTTGACAGATAAAAATGGAAATATACAGTTACAATTGATGAGGTTTTGATAATATTATCTGATGTAAATTGAAAAAGTCAATTTACAAGCGGAAAAGAAGGGAAACAGATTTAAAATGTTGGTCAGAGAAAACAAGGAAAGTTTTGTTAAAGGCTTTATGGTTATTATTGAAATCTTTTATAACGGAAAACTTAATATAAGGAAAACAGAAAAAATGTCAAAATTAACTCGAATAACAGTCAGAAATATGATTTAACATCTATTTTTAAAGAAGAAATTCCATCCTTTAACCAAAATAATCTTCATTATGTTGAGTTCCCTCTAGATAAGGTCACAAACCATACCTCTTAAACATACCACTCAGTTTTTTTTTTTTTTTTTTTTTTTTTTTAAGAAAAAAAAGGAGAAATGAAACCAAAATTGGAAGTATTATATTTAAATGCACACTACCAAAGTACCCTGATGTGTCTCTTATAATTTCCTGTGCGTATGATCTTTTGAAACAAACTCTTCATAAGCAAAATCCCAAAATATTGTATAGTGTGTGGGAGAGTCTGGAGGAGGAGTGGAACAAAATCAACCCTAATGTTTTAAGAAATGTTCTATTATCTTGGAAATCAATATGTAATATGGTAATTTAATAAAAGAACTACCAGGTAAACACATTAGAAAATAAAATTCTCATATTTGTTAATATATAGATACAAAACAATACCAACACAACAAAAACAGAACTGATTGTAACATATAGGTAAGACTTACACAAAAATGTTGCGATCCAGATTAAGAACCAATAAGAGACAAATTGAATTACTTACGCCGACATGAATAATAATAATAATGAAGAAAAAAAAAGACCCTTAAACTTAATGACGGAGAAAGTAAATAAAGGACCACAGAAATAAGAATTGGATAAAAATGCTTAAAATTTTAAGTATAAACTCTTCAGGGGGATTGTACTTCATAAAGCAGTGAAAGCTGCATCGATTTCGTAAAACAATATAGCTAATTATAGCAATTTTTATTGTTTCAGCCCCGATCGAAGCAGCAAAACCATATTGAATAAGAAATTAATTAAAATATTAAATTAATTATTTATGGAAACCAGAGAAAAAACTAGAAAAGGCATAGTAGCCACATGTAAAACTTTTAACACAAACAGGAGAATAGGATGATGCAAAAAAGAAATAAAAATAAAAGCTTTTCGAACATTCATTAATCGATAAAGAATGAACGACTCAGTATTTTCATGAACGATAAAATACACAGAGTAATATTTATAGAGTTAGTTTTATATATATATATATATATATCTTTGCGAAATCGTTACAAAAATATGTGAACACACTCTGTATTAGCTTACAAGGCTACCGAACAGAACTAGAATGTTGTGGGGCTATACTTAAAAATTGCCAGAAGTGAATTTCAGGTTATGCTGTGTATTATTAACATCGGACTATATATCAGTACACAATATGGTGTGCCCATAATTTATAGAAGACATACAGGGCTACCAATAATTAAGCGAAAACATTCGTTTCTACTAGATGTAATTGGTGAAAGTGCTTTGCTATATTTTATCATGTGCAGAAAAACTGCTTGGGAATAAAAGTTAATTACTCATACCCATATGATAAATAAAGTATTTTTTTTTTTTTAACTTCTAGCGCTTATTTATTTATTTATTTATTTGTAAAATTACGCGTTTTGAAATTTCTTGAACACATCTCTGTGCATGTCTGTTATGAGAGTAACTTAAAAAATAATAATATAATAATAATAATATTTGCATGTGTTTCAAATGTTTGTATTTTGAAGTTTATATGAGGTTTCTAGCTGAAAAGTTTGATTAAAATTGATAAGTTTCAAGCAGTGGTGCCAATAAAAGTTGCATGAATAATTTGGAATAAATTTTAAAATTTAGAAACAGACTTGAATTCTATATAAATGTAGGTACTATATCTAAGCAGGCGTGCGGGGGGGAGGGGGTTTGAGAGTGACGATAGCCACCTGGCATATTATTATTTTTCAAATAAAAGTTTTCCTAAAAATAGTTTGAATACTTTTTAACGAAGATTTATATACAGTACTTGTTATCTTACTCCTTGATCTGCAATCTGTATTTATAGTATTGAAATTCAGAGTTAGAGAAAGTCATACGAATGCCGAACAAAATTATTTCCTTTTGTTTTAAGAATAAAATGGTAAAAATAGAACAAAATATTTTGCATTAGAAATGTTCACTGATTCATGTGTGAACAAAATACCTCTATTACGCGATAGGTAGGGTGATAGCTCACTTAAGAAAAAATATGTAAATTTGTGGCCCCATAATTCTTTTTTAATATATATATATATATATACTTTTTTACTTTTCACGAACACAAAATTTATAAGTGATAAGTTTCAAATGTGAACCTTTACACATTTTTTTTTTTTTTTTTTTTTTTTTTTTTTTTTGGTTTCCTGTCAATCATATATGATTAAATTAAGAAAAGCTCAAATTTGCCAATTTTACAATTTTTCTTTTTTACAGGAAAGTTCATATAAAAATGTTAATTTTGTATGACCGATATATGTAATATATATATATATATGATCTACATGTGTGTGTATACATATGTATGTATGTATATATATATATATATATACATAATGAAAACTTTTTCAAACTTTGCACAGGAAGAACTGATATATCATTAGAATGATATATCATAAATATATATAAGAAATGATATATAAATGAGTATTATGTACATATATATTTATATATCAGAACTATAGAAAAAATACAAAATATGAATAGATAGTAAAATATAAAAAATATGAATAGATAGTGTAAGATCAGAATAAAAACGAAATCAAATAACAAAGTAATTGAAGCTAACAAATATATATTATATACCTTATTTATTTATATATTTGAAGATTAACAAATATGTTAAGGGCAGATTTAACATTATAAGGAGAAAACTCGTTGCTGAATGACCAGGCCTCTTAACTATGCGAGGTCAGAATAATCATGCTATGCCCGACTGCTGGGTGTCGTTTACAGAGGTGTGAAAGGAGTTACTGTTTGGAGACCAAGTGGGGGGGGGGGGTTACAAAATAATCCAGAATGTTTACCACATTTCTGGACGATTCGGCTTTGAAAACATCTTACTTCAGACGATAAATGTATGCATTTACAACGATATCTGGATTATTGGCTGTAACGAACAATAAGGAAGCAATATATAATGAAGACTCCAAATGTAACGTACAAAACGATTCTTATTACATAGTAATTTGTAAAAAGCGCACAATGTAATTTTATCTGGGAAATATCATGGAAGGACATGGTTTTCCGGAAGGAGCATTCATAATCTTGGTAAATATTAAAATGTACGGCCGCATCTTTAACAAGTGGCGAGTTACTGAAACAAAATACTAAAATGAAGCCTATGGTCCTACTATTTGCCTGTTTCAATATGCAGTTTCTGATGGTTTCAATTTATTGATAATAAAACACCTCTTTTAATAGCAACCGTATTCGATATCTATCTTAAAAAATAAACAAATAAAATATATTCAATATATGCAGTAGCTTGTCATTTTTCCCCCGTTGAAATCTAAACAGCATGAATAATAACATGTTTTTTTCGAACTCTTTTCTTTTAATAATAAAACACATTATTCTTATTTAACTTTTTTTTTTTTTTTTTTTATGTCTTAATGATCCTATTATACCAGTATTCTATGTTTTCTTCTCACCCGATGTAGATTTCCTGAAGTTTCACATAAAAAATATTTGTGATTTACTTTTTAACATTTGTGAATCTGGACTACGCGGGATTCAGAAGATTATCGTTAAACTTTCAGTCTTCTTTTTGAGCATGGGAAAATACTGAAATTAAAATTTAAGACGCCGATATAATATTTTTGTCTTTCCATTATTTCTCGAATTACACTCTTAATTAGAAAATATTACTGTATTCAACATCAGTAATTTTTCAATTAATTTTTATATTAAAAATTGATGTAATTTGCTTTCAATATGAACATTTTTTAACAAAAGAGCAATATTTAAATTGAAAGTGAGATATGCTTAAATTTTTTTATTTTCTTCTGACGCTTTATTATTACTTTCTCTTACCCGTAAGGTGGAGAAAGTATTGTTTTTGGGTCAAATTTTCGAAAATGAGATTTTGTTATATTTACATGTTCTGAGGTCCCCTGAATACGAAAATCATGTTTTTAGCAAATAATCTGTGTGTATGTCTGTGTGTGTGTGTCTGTTATCAGCATATCTCAAAAACAAATTATGGCAGAAAATTCAAACTCGGTATTCTAAATGTGTATCATATAGGGATGCTACAGTAAGCTTTTCGTTGAGATGAATCAATTGGTTTGTGTACAGGGACACTCAAAAGTATTCAAATACATTACGTCTATGGTGGAAATTGCAGGTAAGTAGAGTTTAACAGCTATATACAGCACTAAACCAAATGAAACGAATATATATTTTTTGTAATAGTGATAGTCAACTGGGAAAAAATTTTGTGTATGTAGGAGCCTCGCCTCCCGCCCTCGGGGGGAAGTACCCCCTCGATGGGAGTAAATTTTCATGATGGGTATCATTCAAAAAAGCTTGCCAATACCTTTAAAACGAATGGTTGGACTACAAATCTATGATAATTTAAAACAAAGTTATAGATTTTTTTTACTTTTAACGAAAAAAAACTTTAAAAGAAAATCGTATTTTTTATTTATTTATTTATTTTTTAAATATTGAGAGTAAAATGGACTTTTTTTTTTATATTTAGTGTTACGCTACTTCTCTAATAGGGAAATCGTCTGTATTATCATAAAAGATAATTTTTTTAAATAATAATTTTAATAAATTATTTTTTAAAAACAGAATTATTTTTTAATAACCGAATTAAATTCTATATAAATGTAGGTGCATTAATGAAACGGGGGGTTGAGGGGGGCGGTAGCCCCCCCTCACATATAACTAATTATCGTATAAAACTCTTCTGCAGCCTAATTTGAATTGTTTAGCATAGGTTTACATGACAGTTCTCGTTATCTTACCTCTTAATCTGCAACCTGTATTTATAGTATTAAATTTCAAGGTAAAAGCAAGATAAAGGTAAAAGAAATCAAGGTAAAAGAAATATTTTATATCGCACGATATCGGTACACGCACGACTGAAAAAAGAAAAATTACTTTTAAGAATTTATTCATGAATACAAAATATTTTTTTTCTATGTTATTTTAAAACAAAAGGCATATTAAATAAATTTCAAAAATATCTTAAAAGTGACTCAATTTTTAAAACTGACAATGTAGGTATTTTATGGTTTGTTTTTTTTAAGAAACTATAAATATGATATATATTATTCAATCCCATTCTTTTTTTTCAGTAACAGTTGAATGCTTTTCAAAAACTAAGAGCTTTCAATTATGACTTATAATCTTCAATTTTAAAACATTATTTAAGGGAATTTAAGCGTTTCATGTTTTCCTTTAGTGCGTTAAAAGTAATGCAATGTAACTTACATTGAAACATTTACGGATTGTGATTCGATAACTTAGATAATTTTCCTAAATATGAAATATAGTTCAGTTTTTACAGCTTCAAATTTAGGTACAGTGATGGTTTATTTTATTAAAAACGGTAAATATGACTCTTTTAATTTTTTTTTTTTTCTTTTTTTTTTTTTTTTTTTTAACAACTTTGTAATAACAGTTGTATCTATTTTAGAAACCAGAAGCTTTGAAATATGGAACATAATCTTCCATTTCAAAATACCATTTAAGAGGATTTAAGCATTTCATATTTTCCTTTAGTACGTTAAAAAAATAATGCAGTACAACTCACATTGAAGCACTCAGTGGTTTTGAATCCGTAAGTTCTAAGCTATGAGTACTGAACAGATTTTTTTTTTTTTTTCTTTTTCTTTTTTCTTGTTTGTTAGTTTATTTATTTTATCTTTTAAATTTCTTTTCGTGTTGATGCTATTCAAAATTAAATATGAAATAAACGTACTAGTCTTAATGTAAAAAATATAGAGAGTTATCTTGTTGACTTTATACAGTTTAGATGAAACAGCTTATCGGGCAAAGTAAAATTTAAGCTCTTTATGGAAAGAAATCATGATTAACTGAATTCCTTTTATTTACAAGCTTTTACTTACTCTAACTGGAAAAAGGTATAGGAAATGTGAAACAATGAATTAAAAATTGTCATAAAATTATTATTATTATTTTTTTTTTTTAAGATATGTGTATTTATTTAACTCTACAATAGTAGTTGCATCCTTTTAAGAAACTAAGAACTTTGGAACATGAAACGGAAACTTACAATTTAAAATCTTTATGTATATAAAAGACAATCTCTGTGTGTGCGGACAGTGTAGCGCAAAGACGGTAGCTCGGACAGTCACGTGATTTGACACGAAGTTGCCCCCCGAGGGTCCTTGTGCACCTCAAAGCCTGATTCTAGAATTTTTTATTAGTTTTCTTTTAATTAATTAAAATATGAAAATAATAACCTCATAATAGCTTTAAAAATAACCATTTAAATTTTAGTTACATTTTAATTGTTGACAAAAAAAATTATGAGTTCATTTTTTTCGACATAAAAATAAATACATTTAGTTAAACGCGAACAATAAAAATTATAAATCATTAAATTATGCATCTCAAAAAATTGATGCCATTATCACTTTGAAAATTTTATACATATTGATAAAGTGTTAATGTAGTTTATTATGATAGTGTATGTTGCTCTAAAAAGATTTTTTATTTTTTAAACTACATTTTTTTATATTTTTGCTGTCAAATTGTTGTTAAATAAGTAAACAGAGAAATAAATAACACTGCCCATGACGTCACATTCCACTGCATAACGTTTCATCTTACTCTAAGCTCTATGATAATAAATCTTTTTTTAAATTTTATCAGTTTTATTTATAAATCCTCATGGGCGATTTTTTAAATTTTGGAGCTGAAGTACACTGAACATTTTTCGCCACGAACTTTAATTTAGCAACAACCATTTTAAGCCAAGTAGCGTATCAAAAAGTATAAATAAATTATAAAATATTGCAGGAAAAATATTGAAACAGAACAAATAACCATATATAAATCAGCTATTTTTATCTGAATAGATAATTTTATGGATAATAAATAAATAAATAAATAAAATCAGTTATAGAATTTATATATATATATATATTTCAACAAGCACTATTTTAAACCTAAAACCCTTAAAAATACTATAAACAGAATGTGAAGGATCTCTATATAAATAGGCAAACATGAAATTTGTGGTATACTTTTAACACATTAATTATAGGAGTAGAGGATTGAAAATGGTAACATTCGAAAGTTATGATTAGCCAAATTTGTAGAATACAAAAATTATTTTCTTACGATGGCAAGAAGAATTTAAAAACCTAAAGCAGGAAGTTGTTAAATCTGGCAATTTCTTAAAACTCAAATAAAACCATTGACACAGTAATTTGTATAGATGTAGCATCCCTATACTCTCTACTACAGATTTTTTTATTCTAAGAGAAAACAGTCATTAGAAAGGTAAAAATTTGAGTGAATGAGTGTTAGATCGAATGTTTATGCTGCTGAAAATATACGCAAATTTCTGTGTTTTACATCAGCTCTAATTTAAAGACATATTTTTAAACTAAAGCATAATGTATTTCAATTAAATGAAATTGACAACTTATTTAAAATAATAATAGAAAAAAAAAGGGGGGGGGGATTTATTACTATATCTTTTGCATATATAAAGAGGAACTATAAGCTTTGGAAAGACTTTTGATTTCCGGTTTTCGATGAATTTACACGTTTTGAGATTACCTTGCATTTCAATTAACTAAAAGTGGCTACTTATTTTTAAAAAGGCGGCTACATTACTAGCTTCTGCATGTATATGAAGAAAGTAGAAGATACAGAAAAAAATTCGATTTCCAGTTTTCGATGAATTTACACTTTATGAGACTTCCTTGCATTTCATTTAACTGAAATCGTCTACTTATTTTTTAAAAAGTGGATTTATTACAAGCTTTTGTATGTATAGGAGGCAAGTAGAAGATACGGAAAAAATTTCTTTTACCGGTTTTCGATAAATTCACCCGTTTTGAGACTTCCTTCCATTTCAATTAACTGAAATAAGCTACTTATTTTTTTTTAAAAAGTGGCTTTATCCTCTACTTAGATATCCTCTACATATATAAGAAGAATGTAAAAGATTCAGAAAATTTTTAGATTTGCGGTTTTCGATGAAATTACACTTTTTGAGATTTCCATGCATTTCATTTAACTGAAATTGTTTACTTATCTTTAAAAAAGTGGATTTATCTCTAGCTTCTGCATGTATAAGAAGAAAGTAGAAAATACAGAAAAAAATTCGATTTCCAGTTTTCGATGAATTTACACTTTATGAGACTTCCTTGCATTTCATTTAATTGAAATCGTCCACTTATTTTTTAAAAAGTGGATTTATTACAAGTTTCTATATGTATAGGAGGCAAGTAGAAGATACGGAAGAAATTTCGATTTCCAGTTTTCGATGAATTCACGCGTTTTGAGACTTCCTTGCATTTCAATTAACTGAAATTGACTACTTATTTTTTAAAAAAGTGGCTTTATTATTATATTCTCTACATATATAAGAAGAATGTAAAAGATTCAGAAAATTTTTAGATTTGCGGTTTTCGATGAAGTTACACTTTTTGAGATTTCCTTGCATTTTATTTAACTGAAATTGATTACTTATCTTTAAAAAAGTGGATTTATCTCTAGCTTCTGCGTGTATAATAAGAAAATAGAAGATATATAAAAAATTTCGATTTCCGGTTTTCCACGAATTTACACGTTTTGTGATTTCCTTGCATTTCAATTAACTGAAATTGACTACTTATTTTTAATAAAGTAGATTTATTATTCGATCCTCTGAATATATAAGAAGAAAGTATAAAATTCAGAAAATTTTTAGATTTTCGGTTTTCGATGAGGTTACACCTTTCGACATTTCCCGAACTCAATTCGATCATTTAAAAAAAATATCTGTCTTTTTAGTTCAAACACTATACTTTATGAACCAATGGAATTGATTTAACCGAATTTGATATTTGGTTGGACTTTGGTTTGACATGGTGCCGATTAGCTTTTGGGCTATATCACTCAACAGGAGCATATACTGCAGAAAATGCAAACCAGGTTCAAGCTACAGAAAAACAGCGTCGTATTACTTGGAAAGGATGCCGGAGAAGACATAACCATTAGGCGAAACATAACTAGTTTAAGCATACAGTTCACTTTATTTCAGGAGGAAAGCATATAGATGACAGCAAATAGATGAAAACATATTGATGCGTTTACAGATGTGAAAATATAAACATTGCAGGAAAAGCAACTAGCATTGCTTGTTACAGTACATTAATGTGAAGTAGTAAAATCCCAACAGCAAAATGGCTTGGAGGGAGAGGACGGCCTTTTGAAAACGTCTTTACGCAAGCATAATCAGTGGAGAAGTGACGAGAAATCTGCCAGTCTCAAAGCAAAAAGCTCCAACCGAAAAAGTTGGCGTATTTAAAATTAAGCCAAAAAGAATGCCAAACTGTTTCTTTGTTTCCCGTACATTTTAATACAAAAACTTTTGAAAATAATTTGTCGTTACAAAAGTCAAACTAATTTGGCATACAAATACACGCTAGCTGTCAATCAAACCAACGGATGCAGACGATAAAAGATAAACTCATAATACGCGACAGTCTGTCGTCATTAATCCTTTAAAAATCTATTTTTAGAACTATAATCGTTTGCTCGAAAGTAATAATAGCTTGTGAGGTTGAGACTGTAAAAGGTCACCACAGTTTGTTTAAAATTAAGCTGGATCCAGCAAAGTATTCAGTTGGGATGGTTAAATCGCTTCGGCGCCAGTGATTTGGCGAAATTTTGGGTAGGATTAGTTTTGTGTCGACATGGTGCTGCAACGAAGGAATTAAGTTGCGAGATGTAGATGAATTGGAAACGATTTTAAAAGTTTGGATGAAATGAAGAGAAGGGAAGTTGGTGGAAAGTGGTATAAGATGGATGGTTTTCGTAAAAGAGGTGGTGTAGTGGAGTCTTGTCCGACGTCTGTCTACGACAGAGTCTAAGCATTAGAGTCTAAAGAAAGTCATATTTCGGTAGTTGAGATTAAGTTGTGCTTGAGTTAAGTAGTTTAATAAGTGCTGTTGTGCTTCAGTGCAAGTATTCGTGAATGGAAAATAGATTCAGCCGGGAATCCGTGGATGTGTTTGAAAGTCACGGTATCTAAGTAGAGGAGTGCATTCGTCTCTATAGTTTCTACTCTTCTGGGGGGAGATATTTCAATCTATCTAAATTAGTTATTATACATTTATTTGTTAAAGTATTTATATCGGCTGACTGAGCAACTAAATCCAGATCATCCTCCCATTATTCTAGTTGAATAAACTCTTAGTTTTTTTTTATACATCTGAGTCTCTGTGCTAATTTCATACTTAATACTTGAGTAGTTAAGTTAACTAAGTTAAGATGGGGTCTGCGTCAACGCAAACCTCACTGTGGCGCCCAACGTGGGCCACCTTAAACTTAATGAGTTTTTTAAAATTATTTGTATATGGGTTAGTATTTTTTAAACCGTTTTTTAGGGAGCAATGTTTGCTTTATACATGAGACAACACGAAAACAACCATTCATCATTTATTTCGGTGGGATGGGGAGGGGACCCTCCTTTTGCCTACGGCCTTGCACATAACATCACATTAATACAAATAATTCCCATTTTTTTTTAAATTGAGTGACTACAAATAATTATTTTCTTAATTTGTTTATCGTTGTTTCCCTAAATTCTCTCGTGGTTAAAGTTTTAATGGATAAATTAGTACTTCTATCGTGTTTGTTTACACTGGCGGCTTTGAACGAAAATTAATCTAATAATTCTCAGAAAATTCGAAAATACATCCTAAATTAAAAGTATTCTCTAATATTAAACTGTAATACGATTTTATTATTTCTTACAGGTACTACTTTTACAGAACTTGGTTGATATAATTTATTTTAAAATTTTGAACGTGAACTATTCAGCTTAAGCATGCTCAAAAAATAAATTTTGATGTAGTTTTATTGGAATAAATGATAATTTTTCCATGTAAAAATGTAATGTGTGAGTTTAATTTTACTTTAAAATTTATAATATCGAGTTTCAAGTAGGTTATTTTACGTTATTTTACGAAATTTACGAAAAATAGAAATTTCTGAAATTTGTAATTTAAATAGCGGATATTCATTATCGAAAAAACTGGGTATATGTTACAGCAATAACTATAACACACACACATACGCGCGAACGAAACCTTACATTAACAACTTTATCTAAATTAAATGCGCATGGCTGTTAGCGCTACCCGAGAAACACCACGTGGAGGTCGCCATGCATCGTTTCTCATGGGGAGTTTTGGTATGGCAGGCCCCCTTGCCTACTGCCAGCAAGCATCCCGAGGTAATTTAGTCTTTTGCACTACGAATGCAACAACAACATATTTTCAGAAAATTCCTCAATTTTCGGAATTTCTTTTTTTTATGATGTTGAGGAAAAACAGAAACTGGTTGATTTTCAATAACCGTTTCCACTGTCTGAGAAAGAACTGATTCCACTTCGATTTGAAACGGAGGTTCGTCAGTAGAATTATCAGGCAGTGCAGTAGAAACTGTTTCTTTTCCATTGAGTGAGTCCACTACTTGGAGGTCTAGCACCAACCTATCGGAAAGAATTCCACGCGGAAACTTTCCGCTTTCGGAAATGCAGGTTTCCACCAGCAGGTGACCGCTATGCATTTTATACACTAGCACCATCTTATCGGAAAGGGGAAATGGAATTTCTTCTAGAGCGAACTAACTTTTATCGAAATCGGAATAAGTTGACCAATCACAGACAAGGATTACTTCTTACTGACCGTCACATTCCACTTGGGATTTTCTATAAATGAACATGGCTGCCGACTGTCTGCGTGTGTGAATAACGTAAACGTGTGTTTTTGTTTTATTTAAAGAAAGAAGAGTTTTTCTCCACATTTATTTCTAAATATCATATCTATTTTCTATATGTAAAACCCGAATTACTACTGAAATTCACTTTTTGTCAGTTGCTAATACTTTTAAGGCAGTAAATGTAAATGTTTTGCTGCCTTGAAATGTTAGTTGCTAGCTTTTGTTATTTATACAAGTTATAAGGAATAACGAAACGATGGATATAATACAGGCTGTAATACAGGTAATATATGTATATTTTTTACTTTTTTCAATATGTTTAAACTTTATTGTCACATTTAAGTTCGTTTATCGCATGTATAAAGATTTAACATTTTTGTTTAAATTTCATTTATGAAAATTTTTGCATACATGTATTATTATAACTAGTATATTATATTTACATTTGATAAAGCAAAGTATTTTTTTTTTTTTCAAAAAATTTATCCCCCCCCCAAAAAAAAAAAAAAAATAAAATAAAATAAAATAAATAAATAAAATAAAATAAAATAAATAAATAAAATAAAATAACTTTTCTACTTTTTCTAAAAGAGTTAATAACAATGTCTTTTGAATAGTAATTTTTGGATTATTTAACTGTAAAAAGAATTAGATTATAATACTTAATCTAAGGTGAAAATGAAATACTTGACAACTATGAAAGATTAATGCTGTACAAGTTGTTTCTAATATAAAATTTTTATGATTACAGAATGATGCGTTTATATTTGTGTCCCTCGAAAGTATTGAAAAAATGTATCTTAATTAATGTAGTTGCTTCTAGAAACTTTACCTAATTCTTGCATTCATTATTTTTATATAAAAGATTTTTAATATTTTGTGCACACTTACTTTTGTGATACAGTTTGAGAAAAAGAAAAGAAAATTCGTTTCTTGTTTTCGATTTATATTATTTTGTACTAAAGCTTTAGATAACTATAAATACATTGCATACTTTAATAAAGATAAAAACAGTTAATATTAAGTTATTGCTTATTTAAAAATTATTTTTGAAATCAGTTGCATGATTACTTATCAGTTTTCATTATTATTATTGTTTATTTGAATGATTGTATCTACGAATCTTAGAATTTCTGTTAGAATTTACAGCATACAATAAAATATATTACTGTGTAATTATATATTTTTAAGCTTAGTAAAAAATTCTCTCTCATCAAAGTAATAAAAGTAAAACCATCTACAAATTTATTTTCATTTTGAATGTTTGAAATATATATATATATATATAAATGTATGTTATTTTTCACATTGTCTAATCTAGATTGTAAATATCAGATATTAATTTTTTTTTTTAAATATTCACTCACTGAGATATGGGAGATTCTTATTATATTCTATTATATATCTACAAATGAAGTTTTGCAAGTGAATGTAGAATAGCTGCGTTGTACCTCTAACTATTTAATATGATAACGAAAATTTCTAATGAAAATTTTAGTTGCAGAGAAAATAAATATTTTTCACAATTTCCTTTAAGCTTAATTAATTTCCAGAAATTTATATACTGGGACTTACATCATTCTTAGACATAATTTAGATTTTTAGTTACAAAGAAAGTATATAATTGGAGTTATCATTAAACTTAATTAATTCTTAATAATTTTAAATATTAATATTTGTTATTCTTAATAGATATACTCTTACTATTGTACATGATTAATTAAAGAGAAAATATATAGATACTTATTGTAAATTTTAAAAAGCTTAATTAATTTTCAATATCTTTAAATATTAAGACATGCTATTCTTAATACTTTTTAAATAAGAATATTAGTTATAATGAAAATATATATTTATTACAATTTTCATTAAATTTAATAAATTTTCAATAACTTTAAATACATTTAAGGTTTGTTATACTTCATAGATATGCTCTATTAAAACTATATATAATTTTTTTAATAATTTAAATATCAAGCAGTTCTACTAATTAAAGAAAAAAATTTAATGCCGCTACAATCGAAGCTGCCATCTCAAAATCCGATATCGGATTTGTATTTCCGCAATGTAATCCCTTGACGAAAATTTTTATCCCGATTCCGTAGGTGAGTTCCGATGCCAAGAGGTTTCCGGTAAGTTCGTGCTAGCGGTTTTCGGGGTTTGTCGAAAAAGTGATGTCATATCGGAAAGTTTCCACTAAAGTTAGCATCCCGATGAGTTCGTGCTAGACCCCCTGAGACTGAATTGAGTCCACGTCGGTATGGAACGGAGGTTCATCAGTAACATTATCAGGCAGTGAAATAATATAATCAACTTTTGGCAGCTTTTTTAGATCCAACTTTGGATGCTTGCGAATATGAGCTTTATATAAAGCTGGGTTATAAAATTTTTGACAATCATTATCCATTAACAAATAACGTCCAGCAAAGATGGAAGTCGCTGGACACGCATACCTTTCCCGAGCATCATCCATAGGATGATCGAAAAATTTAAAAATAAACCACATGAGGAACTTTTTTTAAATGTAACTCACGAAGAAAACCCCTAAGAACGAAGGATAAGTCATTCTCAGATGAGGGTCAGTAATTAGACTGAAGAGAATTGCCAAAATAGAAGCTTTTCATTGTTGTAGAAAAATATATATAAACATTATTGTTTATCAAACAATTATTTTTTATTAAATAGCTGTTGCAATTGTTCATTCAATTGTTGAACTGAAATATTGGATACATTGTTTAAAAAACAAATGATGGCAAAAATTTGTATAACACGAAAATTAATTTTGTATTCCACATCATGTGAAAATGTCGATCAAATTGAAATATGATAACGATAAAGTTAACAGGTAATGATATCATGTCTATGTGGAATCATTCTATAAACTGGGTTGAAACAAGTATTAAAACTCCTGATATTTTTTATTATATGCTGTTGAAAATCTATTGCCAGGTGGTATGAAATTTCGAAATTTTATCAGTTGCAACTATATTATGAATTTCACCCTAACTAAATTGCAGGACGCCCATAATGCACAAAAATGTGTCAAAATATTTAACAGTCTTATGCCAGTGTCTACTATAGCCTCTAAATTTATGTGCTGCGCTGTTTTGTGTTGTCAATTTTAAAGCCAACTGCAACACGATTGGTCTAAGTCTGAGTGGTATCCTTCGTGGAGATCTTTCTAAGCAGTTTTATCTATATATATAAACGAGTAAACTCACTGATTGACTGGTTTAACACAACCGTGGCGATTCTATGGGAGATAGAGTTGCAAATTTTCGTGAGCACGTTGTTTTTAGGACCCTGACGCTCATTAAGTCGGGATTTTGCGAAATAATCTCCTGTTCCCCCCTGGGGGTCGCAGAAGGAAAAAACACCCTTATAAACATAACTCGGCTCCAAATTGCTTCACGGTGTAGAAATTGCAGAGGGAGAGACTAGACTTGAGTACGAAAAAATAATTTTCTCTCATTTTAGAATTTTGGATTTTTAAGGCGGGATAGACTAAAAGCAATTTTTGTTTTTTTGCGACTTCCGATTTTTTTTTTTTTTTGGGGGGGGGGAGCTACGAGGGGGTAAATTCGAGCCCCCCCCCCCTTTTTATTTAGAGCTAAAATTGTCCGGGGAAATCTATAGGAGCTGAAGTCACAAATTTTATTGTGTGGCTTATTTACATGTGTCCAACACCCATTGTAACGGTATTTTGCGAACGTCCCCCCTCCTTTCCCCCTTGGGGGTGGGGGGGAAGCAATAAACCCGTTTCCAAGCACAACTTTGCTTCAAATTATCTCAGCAAGATTAATTTTTATGAGTTTATGCCTTCCCAAATCGCACTGTAAAAGGATTATACAAAATTTCTCCCTCCCTCTTTAAGGACGGGGAAGACAGAAAAAACGCTTTTAAGAGTAACTCTGCTCCAAATTATCTCAGAAAAGCAATGTTTTGATATGTGGATTGGTTATGCGTACTAAAGACGCACACTACAAAGGGATTTTGTAAAATTCCACATTATCCCCCTTGGGGGGGGGGGGGGGCATAATCATGTTTCCATGCGCAACTCTGCTCCGAACTATCTTACGCGATGTTTTATGTGCGGGCTGGTTATGCGTTCCCAACGCGTATTATAAAAGAATTGTGTTTCCCTTTACCCCCATGTTTTAAAGAGTAACTCTGCTCCAAATTATCTCAGGAAAGCGATTTTTTGATATGTCGATTGGTTATGCGTACTCAACACACACAAACTACAAAGGGATTATTTGAAATTATGTGCTATCCCCCCCTCCCTTGAGAGTTAGGGGGTGGTAAAAAACCGGTTTCCATGCGTAACTCTGTTCCAAATAATCTTAGAATGGCAATTTTTGATGTGTGGACTGCTTATGCGTCCACATTATGCGTTCATATTATTTTGTGAAATTCTACCCTTCCGCCCCTTAGGGGGCGGGAGGGGGGTAAATATGTATTCATGTGTAACTCTGTAGTAAATTATCTTAGGAAGGAGATTTTCGATGTGTGGGTCAATTACACGTATCTAACTCATAATATAAAGATATTTGGCGAAATTCCCTCCTCCTTCTTTCCTTTAAGAGCGGGGCTAAAAAACACGTATTAAAATATAACTTTCCTTCAAATAATCTCAGGATCCCGATTTTCTAATGTGTCGGTATGCATCATGCACAAGAAAGAGATTTTGTGAAGTGTGGCGAGTAGGAAAACCGCTATCGAAGGTAGCGAGAAATTTAGCTTAAATTTTGTCTGATTTCAATGATTTTTTTTTATTATTATTAATGATATGGTATTTTCAGAATTCATTTCAATATAATGACCCTCGAAGCGGGCAAAACCTGATAGTGTATAATAAAAGAATTTATAACGTTATTTTTACATGATCATTCACTTATTTACTTATTTTGCGTGTGTTTGAATTTAGGTTTCATGTTTTTCTGTTTACAAAAGACGAAAATGTTGGGATCATGAGAATTTTCGATTACCAGTTTTCAGTGAATATTTATTCATTTTCAGGTGTCTTAACACAGAATTCGACCATTTTTGGAAAACGTCTGTCATGCGATAGCACAATTTTGTAGATACTGTATCTCATTAACAAAATGACGGAATTCAACAAAACTTTATACTTGGTTCAACCTTTACTTAAATTGGTGCTGGTTAGATTTTGAAATATACCGCCTAAATACATTATATGCAATTTTCGCAATATACGATAAGGCTATACCGTAGTTTCCATAGCGTATCAGTGCACGAAACTTGATAGGAATGAGAGTCGTTATGAAAAGCTATGTTTATTCAGTTAGTGTGCATATTGGCAGAGAAATAATGCCGTTATGATGCAGTGTAACCCTGTTTACGGAAAAGCAATATATCATCTTCTAATATATATAAATGCACCAAAATTAGAATGTAAAATGGATATTTTGAAAATTTATGTATGACAATTTGGCAATTTACAGTTGTGGCCGAGATATAAAATCGGTATATCACTAATTGATGGTCCTTACATAGAATTACATGTATTCATTTAAATTGTCTTTTATTCGCGATTTATTTATTTCATATCGCAGGTAAAATTTATTTTTTCTCAATACGTTGTTGCAATTGTGACGTCAATTTTTTTTTCTGTTGAATAATCCTTTTTCAGTTATTTTATATATCCCTTCAAACCACGAAAAAAAAAATTTATTTTCTTTATTCTTGTAGCTATGACATTAGTTTCAACATTATCTCGGGAAACCTTGGGCTTTTATTTTATTAAGAAGATTTTGCAAAAGTTTATTGACTTAATTATGTATTTTAGAAACATTTTTTAAATAAAATTCTGAGACCGTTGAATGTGTTTAAATGATATAATACTGCTACATGACAACACACTAATGTATGAATTAAATTTGTGCTTAAATGTATTTCCATTATTTGTTTTTCTATATCGATGTTGATATGGTGTTGCATTAATAGGAAGTTGTACATATAAAAGAAGTTGCTGTACTCTGTATATATCATGATATAATGGGCCTGTCACATTTAATTCAAGCTTATATATATATATATATTTAGATTTGACTTTAAATTAGCATTATGAAAGGGATTAAAAAATATTTAAGTCCAATATCGTGATACATCGTGATATTGCGATTTCGCCTTGACAATATATTGTGATATTGAAATAGTGACATACCACAAGTTGTGGTATGTGAGAACTCGAGAACTGTTCAGAAACGCCGCAACTTCATAATATATAAACTATACAATTTTCAAGGCTCATTTGATCCAAAACACACACACACGCAAAAAAAAAAAAAAAAGAGTAAAAAATGAAGGTTTTATTGAAAAAAAAAAAAAAAAAAAAAAAAAAAAAAAGGTTGATGTCAGTTTCAGTATGTAGACGACTCCCTAAACAAAATCTAATTATGTCGTTATAAACTAGACATTATTGCTAATCGATTAGCACCAGCCACATATTTTTAGAACGGTTTGCGCCAAAATTTGTGGGTGTTGGCCTTTTTTTTTTTTTTTTTTTTTTTTTTTTGCCGACTGTACCTCCAGCGAGCGCACAAACTGGCAATGGTTGATAGCTAACGCGTGTCCTACATTCACATATAAAATTCTTCTTAACCGATCGTTTTTGATGGTCGCCAAATGCCTATGTCCCGTGAAGGCTTGGTTGACACAGAAATCTGCCGGCAGTCTCTACTGAAATTTCATGCAACATTAAAACGTAAAAATATTTTTAAAAATTTAACTCGTCAGTCAATTTACAAAGTAATACATGATATTTTAACTATCCATGTTGCATTTTGAAATTTCAATAATGTAAAATTGAGGGGGAAATTAAAATTTAGTTATTCATCATTTGAATTTTCATTCATTTATTTATTTTATTTTATTTTATTTTTTTATTTAAATAGTTTGTGAGAAATTTTAATGTACTTAATATTAGTACATTTTAATGCATATGCAGATAAAATATTGTAACTATAAAAAGTAATTTACAAAGAAAAAGAAAAGAAGTCCTATAATATTTACTATCCACTTAAAACATTTTTAAGTATAAGAATCATAATTGGGAAAAACGAGTAAAACTGATAATTAAAATCTTCAGTAATTTTGGAGTAAAATAATATTTTTCAAGTTTTCTATATACCTAAATTTTTATTAATATTATTATTATTTTCATGTGAAGGCCTTTATATGTTTAATCCGTTTCTCTCTAACATATTAAAAAGTGCATTACTATTAAAAAAATAAATTAAATACATAAAAAGCAATTTCAACTTAAAACTGCGTATATTATACATTATTCTTTAATCAATGATTTAATTAAAATATCTTCCCTTTTCTAAGCCAGTTACACTATAATTGTTGTTATATTTTAAAATTTTGTATCCTTTAACACAATACTTTAGCATTTATTGTCTGAAACTTTTTGTTTTGTTTTCACATACCAACTGTCATTTTTTCTTCTAATTACACCGTAGAAGATCTGATCTTTAATTACTAAGCAATTCAGAATACTTATTTTTCCAGAAGTTTAATTAAAACTACTAAATAAGATAGCTACTGAAAAAGAATTGATTATATTTTTTGCCTGTAATAACATTTCTCTAATATACTAAAAAAAAAAAAAAAAAAAAAAAAAAAAGTTTTCTTTTATTACTTTTTTATAACTCATTGGAATTTTATAAAATGATGATAATTCTTATAGACGTATGCGTAGTTGATTTTTGTAAAAAGGTTACAAGCTTTTATTAAGATAAGTTATTAAGTTTCCTATACAAATTTAATGTCTTATTATATTTAGTTTTGTGTTATTATCATAATTTTCTTTAATTAGTAATTCTATAGTTAACAGACTAAGATCTTATATAAACACTCTGCATTAACTTTTTCTAAAACTTTTTTTATTATTAGTTTTTAATCACTCATTATTAATTTTAATTTTAAACAATATTTCAAATTAACTTTTCAGTAATTTAAGATTTAAAACAATTAAATTTTAATTGTATTATAAACGCCATACTTAAGATGTTTTAATTTTTAATCAAAAGACAAATCCGTTTTTTGAATATAATAAAAAAATAAATAAATAAATTGAAGAAAGTATAACTATTGTTCATAAACTGTTTTATGTAATATTTGAAAAATTAATGCATTAAATATATTTTTCATTCTCACACTGTAAAAAATAGGTCCTTAAAAATACGTATATATTGTCTCAAAATAGCCCCGAAACAATATATACTTAAATTTGAAAACCCATGTACTCATTTTTGAGTATATTGACATGCTCAAAAATGGGGTTGACCAATAAGAAATACCAATATCCCCAAATTGACATGTCAATGTACTCAAAAATGAGTACATGGGTTTTCAAATTTAAGTATATATTGTTTCGGGGCTATTTTGAGACAATATGTACTTATTTTTAAGAACCTATTTTTTTTACAGTGCAGTTGTAAAGAAGATACTTCCCAGGTATATTTCAACTATCATTGGTCCTTGAGTAAGACTATAGGAAAAATAATACCCTGCAACTTATCAACAACGTAACAACAACAAAAACAAAAAATCATTATATATTTATAGAACTTCCTTTAAAAACCAGGAGATTCATCCAATAGTCTAAAGACTACACTTGCATGTGAATCCAGTAGTCTATCCTGTGGATTAGCATTCCTTTTACAGTCGATACAAGATCAGAGACTGACGTAGTGTCCACCTTTTTGCCTTATGAAAATGCGTAACTGTACATACCTGGTTCCGTAGACCAAACAATAGCAATTATACCTTTCAGGCAAATCTCTACGCAATCATTTACGTCTTAACTTAAATTATACTTAACCATCTACATGAATTCACAAAAATATGTAGTGGCACTATTTCAAGCCTACAGTCTCTATACTCCCATAAAACTAAAAGCTCGTTAGTCCACGTAAAGTAAAAGATTACGGAATAGTACATGGCATTCGTCTTACACGCATGCCAACATATTTTGTAGTCTTGAGAATGAAACTGTGCATACCTTCGCCAAGAAGGGGAGCTACTAATAAATCTCCAATAGAGTATTCTGTACCTATTCCTGCTTCGCACATTAAACAGACGTGTAAAACAATTAATAATGCACGAATAGCTGACTACTAAATATAGTCACACGGCCACTATCACAATTCAAGTTAATATAAATTTATACTTTTATTTAGAGCTCCGTGACAACTTCTTTTAACGCACTTACATTGTTACACATAAAATTAATGTTCAACTCTAAACATTATAATACATTTTAATTAAAATAAATAAATAAATAACTGAAAAATAACTATAAAAAATAAATAAATAATATTGACTGTACACTGTAAAAAATAGTTTCTTAAAAATGAGCTAAATTGTCTCAAAATAGCCCCGAAACAATATATACTTAAATTTGAAAACCCATGTACTCATTTTTTAGTATACTGACATGGTCAAAAATGGGGTTGATCAATAAGAATCCCAGTATTCCTATGTTTGACACGTGAATGTACTCAAAAAGAAGTACATGGGTTTTCAAATTTAAGTATATACTGTTTCGGAGCTATTTTGAGACAATTTATCTCATTTTTAAGAAACCATTTTTAACAGTGTATCTGGAATCTAGAGTGAACAGCCAATCAAATAATTATTTTAACAATATTTTATATACTTCTAAGATCTCTATGTTCAACTACCAATTAAAAATTAAAATATCTTAAAAAGAAAATGGGTTGTATCTAATATCTGTATGTGCACAGCCACCAATAAAAAAACAATTAAAAATCGCTAATAGATTAGACTGTATCTAATACATGTGAGTACACAGCGAATAAATGAATAATAAATAAATAAAATACTTAAAAAAAAAATGAAAAAAATAAGCCTTTGAAAAAAATAAGCCTTTATCAGCATGAAATACTTTCTCCCAAGAATCAGGTCTTTCTGCTTTTTAGTAGTCGAAACAATCAATGTCTTAAATTTAAATCAGTTACTAAAATCTGGAGTTTTCGTTAACCCCACACACCTTGTTGTTAGAATAATGCATATACAGTCCCACCTCGCGTTAACGTAAAATTACTTTTAACATGAACTGTTTCCAGAACCTCTATCAAAGTGAAGATAAGTTTTGTTATATGAAGATTAGTTATTGATAGCATGAACTACTGATAACATTAAAAAAAAAAAATTATCCCCCTTGAGATTCACGTTAACCAGGTTCGACTGTATTATTTTGAAAGTTCACAGCCAGTGACATTTCATCTCAAAATCTAAGTACACCTAGAAAAAATATAATCGCAAAAATATCCGGTGTTCTAGCGATGTCATTTCTCGGATATATTATCAGAATGAAGCGATAGACAACGGCTTAACCCTTTGTCCAGAGGATTATCCTTTGATTTCTATTTCTGATCAAATTGAGGATGAAATCGAGCTTCCCAAAAGCACTTCTACAATTGATGACAACTGACATGCGAATAAACGGCACAAACAACTTACATTAGAGACAATAAGATGGCAGTACCAGACACTGTGAAACGTTCACACCATAAAAAGCTTATGACACCGCGCAGTATTAGACGCGGACAACTGACAGCACAATTTGGTAACTGCTACCGTCCACAGGAGTAATATCGCTCGTATGATTTCGTACTCACTAGGAAGGGGCCATTTCTCAGATAGATTATCAAAACTTACCGATTTTAAAACGGGATAATCTTTTGTCCGCAGATATGTCATTTGATTTCTATTCCTGGGGTCTCAGGATCAAAGCTAACTTCCTGCATGAACTCCTACAGGATTATTATTTTTTTTCATTAGAAATATAATGTGCAATTTCTAGGATCAGTTGTAGGATTAAAGAGCATAACATACATAACAAGAAATAATTCTTCAGAATTTTTTTTTCTTTTAAGTTTAAGAATATTCTACAATATTTTCAATTCAAAGATCTCAAGTCCCTCAAGAGCTTCTGGTTGCGGTCTTTTTTGGCAGGACGTTCTTATAGTGCTTGCTCTAGGTTTTTCGCGGCATTTGCTATTACTCACACTACGTATTTCAGAATGTTTTAGCTATTTTCATCGCCAATTCTCTGACAGCAACTCTCTCAAGCAGGGTATTTAGCTCAGTCCTTGTACTTGGACATTTTTTTCCTGGTCTCTATTGCTGTTTAATGCTCATATTTGAGAATATTGAAATCTCATTTTTATTTTTAAACTCATCCTCTTACACCCCTGTTATTTATTTTTCACAAGTGGCAACACTGTTTTGAGTCAATATTCGATAGGGAATATGCTCTCGGCTTGTGTTGTTGTCTTTTGTTATCCTAGCATCTTCTCATCTCCCCCCCCCCCCACTTTACATGCGTTGAGGGGTGGTCAGGGGAAACTACTTTTAATGTTACTGATGTAATGTGTGTGGTCGGTTGTTTCTTAATATGGAAAATTTTACCATGAATCTAGGTATGTTTTAGAATCCAAGAAAGGAATGCTAATTCTCTAATGGCATTAGCATATTGCTCCTTTCTTACAACAAGTGCATTTAGGATAAAAGGATCACAACAGACACCAACACAAAAAAGCATCTTCCATGTCGAAGAGTGGCCTAATACGCCACTAGTGAATTGGAGAGACTATAGAGTAGTAGTTAAAAGAGAAAGGCTGAAAGTGAAAAATTATTACAACTTCCCAAATTAAAACAATAGGCACAAACAGGAGCTATGAACTTGTGGAATCACCCTGCCAGAAACAGCTGCAATCAAATACCTTAAGAACATAATATCTGTAACACTCTCATGAATAATGGCAATAGCCACGAAAAACCTAGAGCTAACATTAACCAAATAAATAAATAATGTTTACTTCAAGAACAAAATAAAAATATTTGATATATTTTTTTCAGTGTTTCTTTTAATTTGCTACATTTTCAATCACTATGCTTCAGTTTAAATTACTATTTTATTAATTTGCGTCGTTAGTTTAGAGGCAGATAAAATTGCTAAAAAGGTTTACTACTTATTCAAACACATTTAGTAGTAAACCATTTTGCATTTTTATGTGTGTGTGTAAGTTAATGTCCTGTAAAAACATATTTAACCTTTAAGAACACAGATGGGCTTGAGTAATATAAGAACATGGGTGGCGTACTGTGTACGCCAGCGTATTTTAATGCCTCAATATAATTCTTTAGTGATATTTATGTTTCATACAATGTCTGTTAATTTTATATAACTAAAATAAAATAAAGCATTGGAAGAAAAATAAATCTGGGTGAACGATATTTCTTTTCCTTGCGGCCCTAAAAGAAAAAAAAAAAAAAAAAAGCTATAACGAGAAGCTAACTAATGGAAAATGGTATTTTTTGATAAATAAAGAATTTATAGCAAAAAGAAAGTGTTGAAACTCAAAGAAACAAAATAGGACATATTATTGAAAGAACTTACATAACAACATAGATGGCGTATTCTGTTCGAAAGATAAGACTTCTGAGTAAGAAGTAGCGAAAAAGAACAAAGCAAAATGTGATTTTCAACTTGAAACACAAATTCGTCTTTGAATGGACTTCGAAAAGAGGGCAAATAAAATTCAGGTGTTAATCACGTAATTATTACGGAATTCACAGCTGTCTTTTCACTGACTGGTGTACGCAGTACGCCGCCCGCGTTCTTAAAGTTTAAGCCTGGATAACTATGCAAAATTTTTGAATTCGAGACGTTCCCATTGTGCTCGCTTTATTTTCCAAGACTTCAAGTACTAATTTTTAACATTTTTCTATATTTTAATGGAAATATTATGATACTTCTCTTAAGATGCATTTATTTCTTTGAAATGAATAAAGGAGATTTAGAAATATACTTGTTTTTAATACGTTAGTCAATGAGTTGTGTGATTAATTACAAACTTTTATTTAAGTTTGTGTGTGTTCGTCACTAAAAAAAAAAGTGAAACTAGAGGTAAAAATTTGTATAAATAATCGTATTTAAATTTAGTAAACTTTCAGAAAATAATCATACTCATCACTATTTATTTTAAAGTTCTAAGCACTTATATTTTATATTTTATATTTTATAATTTGTAATTTTTATTGTTTCTTTCTAAAATTGTTAGTACAGAGACACTATTGATGATGTCTACAAGTCATTCTCTCACTTGTTTAGTTGTACAAAACTTTAAAATCAATTTTAAATTAGAAAATTCATTATAAAGAAATCCTGTTTGTCTCGACGATTACAAGTGAGAAATAATATTTTCTCCTTCCTTCATAATTAACGATAGTTTATAATACTTTGTACTGAGAAGATTAGTTTTCATATTCTATTCAGATGAACGTCAAGTTTTCTGTTATTTCAGATTTCTTTATCATACTGCGCAGTAGACAAAGATATATTTCTTACCTTTTCTCAAAAAAATCTGGGGTGAGAATCCCACTCCTTAGAAAAATAGCCACTGTTTTGACATCAGTAAAGGTAAGAAAATACTAATTTTACTCTAGAAAATGTAGTATTTCTCATTCTTTGTTAAAGAGTGATATTTGATCACTCTGTCACAGAACGTGAAGCGCCATATACCACATTTAAACGGTAGCACGGACCTTTCTAAGAGTGAGAAAAAATTCTAGCGCCATCTGTTGACCCTATTCCGATGAGTTAGGAAATATTATTTAATGAATGTATTTGTTTAACAGAGTGGTTTATGTAACAGAATATAATGAATATTTTTTGATAAATAGAAAAAAAAATATTCAAACTAAAATATATTTTGATGAATATTAAAGATTGTTTTGATATTATCGACGAAATTAAATTTTTCAAAGCCTCAATATTGGTATAGAATACGATAAATCATAACAGAGATATCTTTTACATTCTAAAAAAAGGAAAGAAACGGTGTAATATTTAATGTAAATAATGCTTTAATATCTTTTGGATTTTATATTTTTATTATTATCGTTTTAACTTAACTCATAACGGTTCAAGTACTTAGCATCAAATTTTTTCTAATAATTTAAATTAGGGACGAAAATCATGCCTCTAGAATAGCGTTATTATATATATAGTAAAGAATAAATCATCAATTATCAACAGTTTATTTTTAAAACTTTTTAAATATTTATATAGCATTTCTAAACATAAAATGTTTCTGCAGACAACTTCAAAATCAAGAAAAGCTCTTTTGGAAGTAGTTCATTGAAACTCTTACATAAACGTACACTTAGAATATAACTTCAAAAATTTTCTCAGAATAGAAAGATTCATTTGAATGGAACGCATTCCTTTCTCTTTTTAAAAAGCTTTTCTTCGATATTGATTAATTGCGTTGAATTTATTTAATTTCTTATCCTCAATATGTATTTTTTACTTCCATTATGCAACATTGTTTCTCATTTTATGAATAGAAAATAAATAAACGATTTATCATGAATGCTAATTTTGATTTTCAAAATATTTAGAAAGTGCTCAGACATTTTGTTAAATTTTTAAGGCTTAAATTCAAGCATATTGTTATCTTTCTTTGAAATCATCAGATATTTTGTATAAATTTATTTAAAAAAATATTTATTATCAAATCCTTCAAAATGCATTTCTAATAATAAGTAAAAAGGAATTTTTATTTATTTATTTATTATATATCTTAAAGGAAAATTTCATCATATCATAAAAACTACTTGCCATCGGTGAACTCTGGTCAGTTCTCCAACATATATTTACTTACGTATATTTCTACCATACATAATCCTACACACATGAAAAAAAAAAAAAAAAAAAAAAAAAAAAAAAAAAAAAAAACTTAGTCGATTGTCAGTCTGGACAATGACTAAAATATGCCCATTCTGTAGTCTACACTTTCTTATCTTCGATTCTTTTACTTTATACTAATTTCCTGATATATTTTATTAGTACCAGTTCCATATTTTTGTTTTCATGAAACTCTATAGTATTTCCAATAAAATTCAATTGTGAAAATTAATGTGAAACTGTGTGTGTGAATTAATGTACTGTGCTACTTTGCCATGATATACAAATCTTTAGTTACAAATAACTTACAAAAATTTTAAAATAGATTGTTAATATCTTTTTTTTTTTTTTTTTTTTTTTTTTTTTTATATTGTAAATCATATTTTAAAACCGACATCTTGCCGTTAAAAATAATCCTAGAAGTGCATGTTCTGTCATTTTATGAAAATCGTTAATTTTCAATAACTTATAAAGTTTTAAAAATAGAGTGTTAATATGCTTTTACCATTTTTCATTCCAGTATCATATGATGTTTTGAAAGTGGCACGATATCTCAACGTTGAAAGTAATTCTCATAATATACATTTATACTTAATTATGCCCTATCTTGTCGTGTTAGTTAAATCGTAAATTTTAAGGGACTTACGAAGTTTTTAATGTCACGAGGATTCTTGTCATTATCTTTATCATTTTGAGATAATATCTACACAGACTAATTAATAACTAACTAACTAACATACTAACTAAGCAACTAACAAGTTGACTAACCTTCAGACGGACATCACATCGATTTTGTGATTTTAGGATTTTTCACCCCACAAGACGTGTGCAAACATAAAAAAAATCGAGGTCAAATTTATTTTGAATACTTAAGATTCCCACACCTACAATATGATGGGGAACCACTGCACTTTAATGCTTTAGATTAAAAAAAAAAAAAAAAAAAAAAAAAAAACAGGAGGGAAGAGACAAAAATCCATAGAAAACAGCTTGGGATGTAAACGCAAAAACTCACAATCACAAGTGGGTAAAAATAAATAAATAAATAACACCAAAATTTAAATAAGGTAAAAATAGTTAAGAAAAAGTAACCGAAGCTCGGAAAGGATGGGAAAACAGGGCCCTAAGACTATCGTCAACGGATAGTTACGTCTAGCCTAATATAAGAATATAAATTTACAAGCTGATAGCACACCGACTTTTAAATTTTGGTAAAAACATTAAAAACTAAGTCGATTTTTTTTTTTTTTTTTTTTTGTTGTTGTTGTTGTTTAAGTTCCTTATATTCTTAGTGTTATCGAGACTTAATAATATACAATAGTTGTAATAAGATTAATTTTTTTACAATTAATACCATCTTAATCTAAAATCAAGTATTCAAACTTTTGAACAGTTCTAAAACAGTTTTCTGAACAAGGTTCTTGTACTTCATATTCAAAGTGGATCTGATAATCATCTAGGGTAGATAGATAATCATCTGGTACCGTTTATAGTTACAAAGAGTAGCATCATAGAATATAACATTTTACAAAGCAGAAACGGCTACGCCAAAAGATTTTTTAAAAGGGCAAACTAAAAATTTCAAAAGATTCAGTATATCATCGGAATTTAGTGACAATCTTATAAGTTGATTGGCTGGTCGGTTATTGTGGAGATGATTAAGAAAGTATGTGCATAATCATCTGTTACAAAAAAAAAAAAAAAAAAAAAAAAAAAAAAGCAAGAAATGTGAACCAAACATTTGATTTACAAGAGCAACGCAGCTTGATCCAAACCAACCCGAACTATAAACCCTCCATGCGTAAAATATTTTTTTTTTATTATTGCATAGACTGAATGCTAAATATATTGAGCAACGTATGTCAAACGTTCATTTGAATACAGTACAAATTAACCCATTTTATCCCAATTTATCAATTTTGTTCAAATTAGAGAAAAATCATATTTTTTAAGGTTAATTAAACCTAAATAAACTAAATACAACAAAATTTGAATATATATATATATATATATATATATATATTCAAATTCAGAATATATATATATATATATTATACATATATATTCTTTATAAGAAATCTTATCCATCTTCTACGTAAGACATTGAGGTAAAGGGGGATGAAATTTGCACTTATAATGTTTTATTGTTTTCTTCAATAGTGAAAAGAGCTTTCCGAGTACAAAGTTTTGCTTTATCTGAATAATACTTTCTTATTTACATAATAGTTCTGCAGAAAGAATTTTCATTCGAAAGAGAAGATACAAACCACGCCCACTAATGTAATGAATAAACAAAGTTTCCAGATGGAGGAGGAGGAGGAGGTGAGACACATAACACGCTAGCTGAAGCTTATATATACCCCTATATGTTCCAGCTGACAAAATATTCTCACCAAGGAAATGCTGATTTCTATATGTTATTTTTCAGCTGTCCTTTAAATAGGACAATGGGATAAAGGGTTAATCAAATTATCGGCAAAAGAATGAGCTTAATTTTTTGATATTCTTACATATTTGAAATTTCACAGGAGATTTGTCACATGTCATGTAGTTAATTTAGAAATCCCATTATTTCAACCATGTTGCAAAACAGCTTTTTTGCTAAAAACCCCTTAGTAATTCATATTGTATATATATATATATATAATTTACAGATTTAATGGTATGCATTTCTACACTTTCTGTTGATTAATCCTTTCAAATACTGGTTGTTAATATGTTTCCAGAACCTGTTTCTCTTACATATTTAAAATCACTAATCCTACCTGACTAAGTTTAAACTGATTACTTTCACAGCTATCAGATGGTGCTTCCTCATTTTCTTCTATAAAGCTCAAAGCTTCCATACTATCACATCGATCTTCTTTGCTGCCCGAGTTTTTTGTAATATAGCAGTTTCTTTTTTTCTTTCTTTTTATTATTATTATTATTTTTTTTTTTCGTGTATTTTTATTCTTTTTCATTATCTTGTACGATTATGATTTTACTACTGTTCTAAAATAAATACAAAATATTAATTAGTCGTTACAGTTGATTAAGTAAACTCAATTTCTAAACAAAATCAAATTCCGTGAAGGTAAGAGGTGAATGTAATTCGACATAAACTGTTAAAAAAAAAAAAAAAAAAAAGCCTAACGTAAACACAGCATAAAGTGCTGTCAATTTGGGGCAGCACTTTTTGCATAAAGTTACGGAACTTTTGTGTTGTAAATTTATGGCACTGCTGTAAATTGTATCTCTTACAAGGAGAGGTCACGACATGGAAAATTCAGATCGGGACGAAATTGCACAGGATTGTAGTATATTATGAGGGCAACAACATATTAAAGCAGTAGGACCCACTATCCACAAAATTTGGAGAAAAAAGCATTTAAAGTTTCAGTAATCTTTAAATACAAGTTATTTCGCAAGCGAGTAAGCGCCTCAGTGGTGTGATCCTAAAGCGCGAGTCTCCCAACTAGATGACTTGGGTTCGAGGCTACCTGCGGGACTACTTTTTTTTTTTCTTCTTCTTTAACTTTTTATGTAATCTTAACTTTTTATTTGTTTTACTTTATTTTACATTTCAATTCAAAATTTGAAAATTTTAATAAAAAAATATTTAATTTTCTTGAGTATAAAATAACTTTTTCTATTTTTAATATTTATAACTTAAAAATACGATAAATTTATATAACTTAAAAAATAAATTTTAGTTTTATTTTAACTGTAAAATAAGGTAAAACTAAAGAAACTGTTTTTAATTATTTATCTAAATATTTTATTTTATTTTAGGTATATTTAATTTTATTTTTTAAATTACAAAAAAGAAAAAAATTACAGAGAAATGATGATTTTAATTGCATATATAATTACTATCCAAATAAAATAAATACTTCTCCAATCAATAGTTTCTTAAAAATTATAGTATAGGATTGCGGTGCTATTAAATTATTACAGGTAAAGAAATGTTATCTTTAAATGTAGATTTTAAATGTTAATCAACATCGTTTCTTTTTCGATAACGACTTCCTTTTCTTTTTTTTTTTTTTTTTTTTTTTTTTTTTTTTTATCCTTCTGTGCACAAAATAAAATTCTACCTGCCCTTTATTATTAACAAGCTAGAAGTGTTTACGTAATTTATACACATTCAAACCAAATCAGGAAGCTCAAACCAAGACTTAAGTACACCTACTAACTATTTTACACTTTGTTTACAGCTTGCTTATTTTTTAATTATTTAAATATTTGTCTGTTTTTCTTTATGTTTCTTATTTAGGGTTTTGTAAAACTAAACTTTATATTTTAAGTTATAGAAATTTATTTTATTTTTAAGTTATAAATATTAAAAATAGAAAAAGTTATTTTATACTCGAGAAAATTAAATAATTTTTTATTAAAATTTTATTGAATTGTAAAAGAAATAAAAAGTTAAGATTACATAAAAAGTTAAAGAAGAAAAAAAAAAAAAAAAAAAGTAGTCCCGCAGGTAGCTTCGAACCCGAGTCATCTGGCTGGGGTGTTGTGTGTTAGGGATTAAGGCCGATTGACAACACTGGGGTCCTAGGCCTGAGGGGGGGTGCCTTCCGTGGAGGTCTTTCTAAGGGGTCCTAGCCCGTATTTACGCAAGTTTCGGAGGAAACCACGGAAAACTCCGAACGGCTAGGCCGACGAGCGCGATCGGGGATCGAACCCGGCACCTCACATCCTCATCTGGCTGGGAGAGTCGCGCTTTAGGATCACACCACTGAGGCGCTTACTCACTTGCGAAATAACTTGTATTTAAAGATTACTGAAACTTTAAATGCTTTTTTTCTCGAAATTTTGTGGATAGTGGGTCCTACTGCTTTAATATGTTGTTACCCTCATAGTATACTACAATCCTGCGCAATTTCGTCCCGATCTGAATTTTCCATGCCGTGACCTCTCCTTGTTAGACGTAATATAATTCAAATCGTTTGTGTCAGTTAATGAACCATTTATCCGATCTCTGTAAAATGTTTCAAGTAAATTTACTTAATGACACTGAATTTGAACCTACTTCTAATATCCGTTTTTGAGTAATGATAACAAACACGCAGACAAGTAATGAAAACTTAATGTGCTGATTAAGGAGACTTCAAAAGCGTAATAATAGTTAAAACACATTTTTTAAAATATAACGAAATTAAAATATTTTCTTTACCCTAAAAGGTAACATAACGTAAAAATTCTTTCTTGAATTTTAGAGAAATAGTATGAGATGTATATTTTTAATACTCACTTTTATATTAAATATATCAAATTTAGCTTCGAGTATAATATATTTGACATAATTTCACATTTCTAAATTTTTGTATTAAATAACTGACAGAAGTAAAAACTAAACGTCAACAGTTACAGACGATAATAAATGACTTAAAAGAAAATGGGTACGATCTCCGTTCTTCATTCAAACATTAAAATAAATAGAAGACTTTTAACGAAACTAGTTTTAAAAATATTCCACAATAAAGCTTTTGAATGTGATTCATTGCATAAATTTAACTTCATAAGAACTTGTACAAGAACATAACAAAGAAAAAATAAATAAATAAAATTGCATTTTTCTATTTGGGCCTTTCAATTTATTCAAAGGTTATCTGGAATAAAACCAGAGAACAATCACGCATATTTTTTATTTATTTATTTATTTTATTTTTACCATCATTATGTTTTCTTTAAAGTTACAGATTTCAAAGAAGAATGAACAATTGAAGTGAATTTATTGTCCAAATTCAAAATACATATTAATGAAGGGAATTCATATAAATGTCATTTTCTACTAGAAATATTTACGAAATTTTGATTTCGGAATGTTTCTCTAAATTAATCAATCATGTGAAGAATGTTTTTGAATTTCAGAACTTTTTTGAAAATGTATATTGATACAACTTATTTATTGATACAACTACATATAGTTTACGTGCTTTTTTTTTTTTTTTTTTTTTTTGTGTGTGTGTGTGTGTGTGTGTGTGTGTGTGTGTGATTTCTTTTATTTAATTATTTATTTTTTAAATCAAATTTACAAATATAAATATGAAAGCATAAGGATTGTTTCAAACGTAAACTATATGTAGTTGTATCAATAAATAAGTTGTATCAATATACATTTTCAAAAAGTACAGAAATTCAAATTGTTTTTTATAGTTTATTATAACACATTGTATTTATCAATGAATGATATTTATGAATTAACTAGCAGGCTTCACCTGCTTCCCCAGTCCCTATATCCCTTTGTATAAAAAAAATTCTTAAAATTCCATCATTTATCTATATATTAATAAGCAAGCATAAAATTTGTTGTCCCTTTTTAACATATTAATTATGGAAGTAGAGGGTTGAAAATGGTATCATTAGAAAGGTATGGTTAGCCGGAAGGTGTGAATACAAATATTATTTTCTTACGATGTCAAGAAGGTATTTAAAAATACATTTATTTTTTATGCATTTTTCCCCATTTTTCCCTTTTATACATGTATTCCTTTACATCAAAAAATACCTAAAAGTAGAAAGTTGTTAAATCTGGCAATTTCATAAAGCTCAAATAAAACCATAGACACAGTAATTTGTATAATGTAGCATCACTATACGCAAGCGAAGTGATGACGTCACTGTCTGTCCATGGAGCCATGAAAAGGATTTTCTATGTTAATTGTCCATTGGATTTTTTGTAAAAAATTATTAAAAAATAACGGAAATTATCTGCCGATTTTAATTCCGATATTTGGGTATAGTTATATATAAGTTACTGTCTACATGTGTTTGATTGAGTTATTTTTTCTGTAAAATTGATAAAATTTTAATTTAAAATCATAAAACTCCAGAAAAAAAAAATGGCAAACTTCCAGTTGCGAATGTAAACATAAACATTTCATTTCAAAGGGAGATATTTAAACAATAAATATTCAACTAATATACTAAATAAAAGGAAAATGGATTTGTTACTAACTGCTGCATGTATAAGTAGACGATACGGAAAAAATTCTGATTTCCGTTTTTTGCTGAATTTACATGTTTTGAGCTTTCTTTACGTTTCAATTAACTGAAATTGGCTACTTATTTTTTAAAAAAGTGTCTTTATTGCTAGCTTTTGTGGGTAGAAGGAGCAAGTAGAAGATGCATAAAAACTTTTGATTTCCGGTTTTCGAATTTTCGATGAATTTACACGTTTTGAGATTTCCTTGCATTTTAATTAAGTGAAATTGACTACTTATTTTTATTTTTAAAAAAATGGATTTATTATTCTTTCCTCTGCATATATAACTAGAAAATATAAGATTTAGAAAAGTTTTGGATTTTCGGTTTTCGGTTTTCGATAGTTACACGTTTTGAAATTTCCCGAATTCAATTCGACCATTTTTGAAAAATATCTTTTTTTTTTTTTTTTTTTTTTTTGTTCAAACACTGTACTTTATGAACCAATCGAATTAATTTAACAGAATTTGATACTTGGTTGGGCCTTGGTTTGACATGGTACCTATTAGCTTCTGGGCTGTATCACACAACAAGGGGCGTTTTCACGTTGCGATTTTCTCTCATTTCAGGAAAGGCTAACATCTACAGAGGGAAATAGTTATATTAAGTAAAACTCTGCTGATTCAGTTAGAGTTAATATCGGCAAACAATTGCCGCAGCTGTGTTGCAATTGCATTCCGTTTAGGACAAGGCAATAACTTTGCTTTGCCTCGCTTTGCAAAAAAAAAAAAAAAAAAAAAAAAAATGGTCGAGTTTCGACCACTGGGTGATACTAGTTAATATAAAATCTCAAAAAATTAAAATAAATAATGGAATAAATAAAGTATTGAAATCGGTCAAAACTTCTATTTGGACTTTTTTTCCCACACCACGTCCCCAAATGTGGGAAGGGAACTGGGAAAATTCGCAAAATTCCTTTAAATGGCGTGTTGGGTACACATAACAACAGAACAATCAAAACACCTAAAATTGTTTTCCTCAGACAATTTGGAACAGATTTGTGTCTGAAAACGTGTTCCCTCATCCCAAAAGCGAGAAAAGAAGAAATTTCGCAAAACTCATTAACAGTGCGATTGGTACATAAAATCAACACACACACACACACACACACACACACACACACACACACACCAAATATCGCCTCCCTTAGATAATTTAGATCAGAGTTACATTTGGAAATGTACTTTTTACTCCAACCCCAAAGAGGGGAAGAGGAAAATTTGGCAAAATCAATTTATAGTATTAGTTTGGTACAAATAAGTAACCTACAAGGAATAACAATTTGTAAATTTTTTAATTTTTTTTTCCATCTAAGTGTTCTTATGAGTATCAGCTCACGTTTTATTTGTAATTAAGAATATGATACGAGTAATAAGATATTTGTAAATGTCTTTGATTTGAATTTACTTTTGCTTATAATCTGAAATTAATTGCGATTCAAGTATGTTATAGTACTCATTTTGATTATTTTAAAGTTTTCCTCTAATTTAGTTGAATGTTTTGATTATTATTTTGCGGTTTATAGAGGAGGCCATGAAAGAAGCCTTGCAAATTGCCAAGTGGCACTTATCAAACAAAAAAGTAAATATATATATATATATATATATATATATATATATACATGACGATTAACAATTCGTTTATTGTTTCACATAAAAGAATTTAATACATTGTAGTCTGTCGGCAAAATTTTTGAAAGATCATATTTACATACTTATACTATACTAGTATATAACCCCGTCAAAAACGACGGAATGTGAAATCAGTTAAGGTAGTGAATCAACGAATGCTTTGCCAGCTTCGCTGGACACTATATTTAAAGGGGACTAATGTGCAAGTTGAACCTGACGGGACTAATATGCAAGAAGTTGTACCTGACGGGACTAATTTACAAGTTTCACCGAACAAACAAACTATTTCTTTTAACGAAAATACCTACTAACCTGGACGATAAGTCTAATATAACGTATCATACTATATATCGTATTTATCGTAATATAACTCAGTATTTATTTCGCTTCCTTCTTCGACTAGTTTTAATAAGTATTTTTTATATGCATGTTCAAATTTAATATTTTTTAATTTTTAATTTTTCGCGTGAAAACATTATTTCATCTTATGCCCCACCCCCTCAAAAAAAAAAAAAAAAAAATCTATATATATATATAAACAATTGGTAAATTTTTTTGGCAACAATCATAAATTTAAATGTCCAATTTTGAAATTATATTTATATTACCATGTTTTTATTAACTTCGATTCTTGTGTGTTTGTGTGTTTGTCAGGGACAAATCTTGCAATCGATTTTTAACTAACTTCCCGACTAGCTAGATGTTTGAAATTTTCAGGACAGCTCACAACACGGTGACAATACATTTTTCTAATAATTTTAGTCAACTGCTTCAAGTTCCGCTGCCTTCGGCAGCGTTTATATGATTCGGCAGAAAATTTATTTAACTAACTTCCCGACTAGCTAGACATTTGAAGCTTTCAGAATAGTTCAGAATAAGGTTAAAATGCATATTTTTAATACCTTTAGCCAACTGTTTCGGGTTCCCGCTGCCTTCGGCAGCGTTATCAGTACAAGGATTGCAATCGATTTTTTCCTAACTTTCCGACTAGCTAGACATTTGAAACTTTCAGGATAGCTCAAAACACGGTGACAATACATTTTTTTAACACTTTTAGTCAACTATTTTAGGTCCCCACTGCCTTCGGCAGCGTTTATATGATTCAACAGAAAATTTATTTAACTAACTTCCCGACTAGCTAGACATTGGAAACTTTCAGAATAGTTCAGAACACGATGAAAATGCATTTTTAAAATATTTTTAACCAACTACTCCAGGTTCCTGCTGCCTTCGGCAGCGTTACCAGTACAAAGCTTGTAATCGATTTTTCACTAACTTCTCGACTAGCTAGACATTTGAGAACTTCATGATAGCTCAGAATACAGTGACAATACATTTTTTTTATACTTTTAGTCAACTGATTCAGGTATCTGCTGCCTTCGGCAGCGTTTATATGATTCGAACGAAAATTTATTTAACAAACTTACCGACTAGCTAGACATTTGAAACTTTCAGAATAGTTCAGAATACGGTTAAAATGCATTTTTTTAATACCTTTAGCCAAATGTTTCGGGTTCCTGCTGCCTTCGGCAGCGTTATCAGTACAAAGATTGCAATCGATTTTTCCGTAACTTCTCGACTAGCTAGACATTTGAAACTTTCAGGATAGCTCAGAATACAGTGACAATACATTTTTTTTTTTATAGTTTTAGTCAACTGTTTCAGGTCCCTACTGCCTTCAGCAGCGTTTATATGATTCAACAGAAAATTTATTATTTAGCTAACTTCCTGACTAGCTAAACATTTTAAACTTTCAGAATAGTTCAGAATACGGTGAAAATGCATTTTTTAAATATTTGTAACCAAATGTTATAGGGTTCCTGCTGCCTTCGGCAGCGTTACCAGTACAAAGCTTGCAATCGATTTTTCACTAGCTTCCCAACTAGCTAGACATTTGAAACTTTTATAATAGCTCAAAACACGAGAGCAATGATTTTTTTTATTATTATTTATCCAATTGCTCCGGGTTTCCGCTGCCTTCGGTAGCGTCTATATGATTGAACAGAAAATTTAAAAACATGGTATATAAAAAGATCTTTTTATCTTGTAATTATTTTAATTCTAAAATATCTAATCAAAACTTCGTTACAAATAAGGTACCAAATGAAAGGTACCCCATTTTTAATGAAATAACCTTAGGTACCTTATTTGTAACCTTATTTATTTTAACTAATTTAAATATGACGTCACAATCAACTGTTTGTTTATATGAGATAAGTACATTATCATGATTGCAAAAAAATGATGTAATAACTATTAGCCCATAATTTTTATGATTGAATTTTACATTACATTTTAATTTTATCCTCCATGGGTATTTTAGAATTGCAATGATAGTTATAAACTTTCGTTGAAATCTTTTTACGTATTGAGATTAAGGGGAAAGTATAAGCACAAAAATTTTCAGTTTTGAAAGATCTTTCTAATGATGTAACATTTATGCAGATTAATTAAAAAGAAAGGAAAAAAGTAAATAAAAAGAAAAGTATTGTTTGTTTTCGTTAGCTGTGACCCTGCTCACCTATGCGCATGCGTGAGGTCTGCATTGATTTTGTTAAAATAGGGTAGAAGCGTAGAAGATGAGAGAATGTTTACATTTTACGAGTGAGAGATAAGTTGCGGTTTCTTTTTTCTTTTTTTTTCTTTTCAGGACATTATTGAATTTTGAGGCGATACTTCTTCGTTATATTCGTATAAAGGCAAAATGCTGATTTTTCCCCCTTGTAATTTTTAAATAAGTGTAGAAGATCAGTTTTATTCTTCGATGCAAAATAAAATCCGTAAACTTAAAAGTAAATGCCTGTTTTCTTTCTTCTTCTTCTTTTTTTTTTTTTCAGTTAAAATTATTTTTATTTGCTTACTTGATCTCTAAATTCGTACTATATCTGTCATACCTGAACACTTGTTTCATGCACTGATTATAGTAGTAAATTAATTAAAAATGACTTAAATTAGGTAAAATTTATATAATTCATTAATAAAAGAAGAGAAAAAGAACAACGTTTACAGTAGACTTTACCTGTAGTAAAAGTAATATATTTTTTTCTTTTAAATTATACTGCTAAAATAAAAATACCATATTTTTGGATCTCTATTTTACAGAAATTTACAGAAAATCGTATTTAAATCAAATCATTAGATTTTTTTATCATGATTATTTTACACCTTTTATTTTTCGCGCATATTGTCATATAAATTACATTAAAACGAAAAGCGCATTTGGCTAAGTGCCCATCTCATTCAACGCATCACCCCTTTTCCGAGTAGGATCGTTCCGCGAGAGGTAGACATGGTTTACGAAAACGGACAGTACATGGCATTTCTAAGAAAAATAAATAAATAAAGGCTACCAAAAGTATATGTTTTGATGCGGTCTAACCGGAATTGTTCCTGACAGACGATAGTCATTATTATCTTATACTCACGGAGTAATATTAATAGGAGTTGAAGGTCCAATGGGAGAAAGCTACGAAACTGTGATCTAAATTTTTGGTAAATATTGAGGGCGCCACTTGTCATTCCTCCCTACTTCGGCGCGGATATACTGTTGTTTTCAATAGAATTTTGCTGAAGTACATTTAAAAAAATTTATTTTAAGCAATTTAATTTGTTTGTAAGTTCTTAAAACTGCATAATTCAGATGTTTCAAATAAATGCTTCGTTCCTAGTTGTAAAACAGGCTATGATAGTGATAAGAAAAACAAAAAAAAAGCCCTAGGAGAAAAATAAAGTCCGAGTTCGTGTTTTCTGCACCTAAAGTAAGTTTATTTTTTTTCTTTACAAAATTTCATCCATTCTCCTTCCTCCCAATTGTCTGTTTTAGCTAGCTTCGGTTCATAAGAATCGTCATTTTTTAAAAGCTTTCTTTCAAAGTAAAATTAGTATAAAATGGCTCTTTAAAAAAACATGTTGGTTAGAATACTCTATTTAATGAAATTTGCTTTCAATCGAAATTTTTTCAGCTTGATATTATTTTTAAAAAAATAATTAAAACGAGACATTTCCCCATTGAATAACATTGCGGAAGCTAGAGAGAAGGAAGGATTGCACGCTGGCGCCATCTGTAAACATTAGAAAACAACATCACAAAATTTCAGCGTTACCTTCTTCTCCTGTCTTTTTACTCCGTGCTTATACTATTAAGTGAGCAATATTTGTATGTATATTTCACTGATCTCGAAAACGGTAGCTCGGACAGTCACGAGATTTAACACAAAGGTGCCCCCCGAAGGGTCATTGTGCACATCGAAATCAGATTTTCGAATTTTTGATTAGTTTTTTCTTAATTAATTAAAATGTGAAAATAATAACCTTCTAATTTCTGATAAAAAAGACATTTACATTTTAACCTTTTTTTCATAATTTAATTGTTGCCAATTTTTTTTTTTTTTTCGACAAAATAATAATAATTAAAAAAAAAAAAAAAAAAAAAAAAAAAAAACGTACATTTATTTAAAATGAGGAAAATAAATCAGAAAGATTAGAAAATAAATTAGAAATATCAGTCGCATCGTTACAAATAAAATGCCAAATGAAAGGGAAAATTTTTGTAAATCCGATGCATTAAACAGCTTATCAATCGGATGATTAGTTTTTCCTTAATTAATTAAAATGTGAAAATAATAACCTACTAATTTCTGATAAATAAGTCATTAGAATTTTAAAATTTTATCCATAATTTAATTGTTGCCAATTTTTTTTTCGACAAAATAATTATATAATTAAAAAAAAAAAAAAAAAAAAAAAAAAACGTACATATATTTAAAATGAGGAAAATAAATCAGAAAGATAAGAAAATAAATTAGAAATATCAGTCGCATCGTTACAAATAAGATAGCAAATGAAAGGGAAATTTTTTGTAAATCCGATGCATTAAACAGCTTATCAATCGGACGATTAGGTTTTTTAAAATTAACTAAAGTATGAATTTTAGGTGGCAACAGCAGAAGATTGTGTGGAAACCGCTAGGAGAAAAAAAAAATGAAAAATCTGCTTCACATTAAGTCACATGATTTTTAAGTGGGATTAAAAATTGCAGTTTTCAAATTCTTTTAAATTTTCTCTCACGAACACAAAAATATAATATACAGCTTGTACCCCACAAGACCAACTTGCATTTCAAATTTCATCAATTATTTTGGTTAATAAACAAAAGTTATTATTATTATTTTTTTTTTTTTTCAAATTAAGTTTTATTCTATCTTCGAAAAGAATTATGTGATCATAGATATAGTAATATTGTTACGAAATTGTAAATAATTGTGTTTATTTTTGTATAAATTCTTTCAAAGAGGCTTAGTAAGTTGATAAAGTGCTAATTTTGTGCATTTCTTCGTTTTAGCGTTGAAATAGCCTTATTTTCCCTTAAAAACGCATTAAAAAGCCTCAGTAATGCAGGTAATGGATTTGGCGCTAAATTTAGCGACTTTTTCCCACCTTGGCGATTTTTTTGGCGACCTTGGCGAGAAAATCCTTATATGAGATATACCAAATATGGAAGCTGTAAGTTGATTGGTTGACCACTTTCTAGAGTTTTCTCGAAAAATCTGGGTTCCATGGAACAGCATATAAGGAGCGCTTCCTCGCCAAGGCAGTCAGTTCAGTTCAGATCTCAGCCAGCTTCGCTAGTGCTTGCATTGCTCTTGAGCCTCTTTGAGAGAGACTTGCTTCAAGTGTTATTGCTATACAGTTTGTACTGTGGATTTGCCATTGACAGCTGTTGTTTAAGCTGTGGTTACTGCTTGAATTGAAGCTGATAATTGGTTTATTGACCTGTATTTCTCTGGAACTTTCTGTGAATAAATTACTGAATTTTTGTACGTTTGGCCTTTCATTCTCAGACAACTCACGAACCCCCAAGTACGCAACATTTCTGGTGTCAGGAGCGGGGATTGTCTGTGAATGGTTATAACTAGAGCTATGGAGGAACAGATGAAGAAACTTCTAGAAAGCTTAGCGACCCAGATGAATGAAATGAAAGAAGGGCAAAGAGAAATGAAGGAAGGACAAAGAGAGATGAAAGATAGCCTGAGTCAAGAGATGAAAGAAATGAAGGCAGAACAAGAGAAAATGGAAACATCGCAAAGAGAAATGAAAGACGGCTTGACTGAAGAAATGAAGGAAATGAAAGCAGTTCAGGAAAAGATGGAAGCCAGTTTGACCGAAGAAATTAAATCTAATCAAGATGAGATGAAGAGGGAGCTTTCAACGGCGAAAGAATCAATAGAGGGTAAATTAATGGTGATGGAAAATAGAATGGATGGAATAGAAGAGAAGGTTATGAAAGTAGAAAGAAATTTTGAAGAGAGATTTACGAAGATAGAAGAGAATTTTGAGGAGAAAGTTAAAGAAAATTTTGATCAGGAACTGAAAAGAAGGTTTTCAGAGATAGAAGGTAAACTGAAAAGAATAGAAGAAGATCTGGAGAGAAAAGTGGAAGAAAAGTTAGAATCCATGCCCCAGGAAACTCAAAAGAAAGAGAGAAGAAGCCAGAATCACGAATTTATTAAGCTATCTACCTACGACGGCAGTTCCTCCTGGCATGTATATAAGACGCAGTTTTCCATCGTAGCTGAAGCTAACGGCTGGGACTCTGTTGCAAAGACGGCTCATCTGGTCGGGTCGTTGCGGGGCGACGCCGCAGATATTCTGGAGACCCTTTCGAAGGAACAGCGATACGACTTCGAAGCTTTAACCAGAGCACTAGAGCTACGTTTTGGAGCGAAATGGTCCAAAGAATATAGTCGACTCCAGCTAAGGTCCCGTCGTCAGAGACCAGGGGAAAACTTACAAGAACTGGCATCAGACATCCAGAGGCTTTCACATTTGGCTTTCTCAGACTGTCATCCTGAAACACGTAATGATCTGGCTCTAAAATATTTCATTGATGCTGTCGGAGACCCAGATATTCAAAAAGCCCTCACACTCTCCGGCGTGAAGGATGTGGAGTCAGCCTTGGTGTATGCCCTAAAGCTCGAGACAGCCCAACAAGCCTCCTATAAACATCGCCAGAACAGCACAGCAGACAAGGTGAACGGCTCTCAAGATGATCTTAAAGAGATTCAGGAAATGATTGCAGAAATTAATAGAAGACTACGCATTCTTGAGAGGAAGAAAGAAGGGAAGACTCCAACAACTAAATGCTGGGGCTGTGGAAAAGACGGGCATATCAAACGAAGCTGCCCAGTAAGAACACCTAGAGAAGCAACCAAGAATGTCTCTGAAGTATGCTACCCAGAAGGAGCTCCTCGGGAAAATTCAGATGCATTCTTGCGGAAGCCTCCATCTGAAGATCATAAATACATCTCTAAAGCCGAGGATAAACACCAAAGAATAAAGCCAGTTGTTCGCCAAGTTACTGTTGCAACACCATCAGAACAAGATCCCGACCCATGGAGTGACGAAGAATTTAGAAAAGCCCAGATGGAAGATCCTGACGTAAAGCCTATATTACAACTGAAGGAGACGACCAGCAACAGACCTACCTGGCAGGACATTTCCAGATTTAGTCCCATTACGAAAAGTTATTGGGCACTTTGGGACTCTCTTCATATCAGAAACGGCGTATTATACAGAAAGTGGGAATCTGATGATGGGAAAAGCTTCAGACGGCAGACTGTATTACCAAGATCAAAAATTCCAGCTGTTTTAGAACAACTGCATAGTAGCTCTATCGGAGGCCATTTTGGGGTAATGAAGACTCTGCAGAAAGTTTGGGAACGCTTCTACTGGTGCAAGGCAAAGGAGGATGTGGAAAATGGTGTAAATCCTGTGATGCTTGTGCGGCACGTAAAGGCCCACAGAAACGATGTCGAGGAAGACTGCAACGGTATAACGTGGGAGCACCATTTGAACGGATTGCACTCGACATCTTGGGTCCTTTGCCACGAACCTCCAGTGGAAATAAATACATCCTCGTCGTGATGGACTATTTCACCAAGTGGCCTGAGGCATATCCCATTCCCAATCAAGAGGCATGCACAGTCGCAGAGGTCCTAGTGCAGCAATGGGTGTCAAGGTACGGCACGCCCATACAACTTCATACCGACCAAGGTAGGAACTTTACCTCTGATGTTTTCAAAGGACTGTGTCAACTACTCGGCATAGACAAAACCCGGACTACACCCTTACATCCCCAGTCGGACGGCATGGTCAAGAGGTTCAATCGTACCATCTTGAATAACCTCTCTCTTCTAGTATCAAGGAATCAGCAAGATTGGGACTTGAAGTTGCCATTGTTCCTGCTGGCTTATCGAAGTGCCGTCCATGAAACCACCGGCTATACTCCAGCCCAGATGCTCTTTGGACGTGAACTTCGTCTCCCTTGTGATCTCCTGTTTGGTTGTCCACCCGATGCGCCTTCATCGCCCGAGGAGTACATCTAAGATCTCCAGGCACGATTTGAGGACGTACACAACTTTGCTCGGGAGCGGATTAACATGGCTACGGAGAAAATGAAGACAAGGTACGATCTAAAGGCTACACAACATGAGTTCCAGGAAGGAGACAAGGTCTGGTTGTGGAATCCTGTTCGACGCAAAGGACTCTCCCCCAAGTTACAGTGCAACTGGGACGGACCGTACACAGTCTTAAAAAGGCTGAATGATGTAGTGGTGCGGATCACTAAAACACCTTCATCAAAACCGAAGGTGGTGCACTATAACAGGCTAGCCAAGTACCACAATTACCGGTAATATTAAAATTGAAAATGTAAATACTGATAAAATTTGCGCATGCGTAATGTAAATATTTGTATATAAATATTTGTACATATTTGTCAATTTTGTAAATACTTCTCACTTGATTTATATTTATATTTTATCGTTATATGCAACTTAGTTCTTGTATTTTAGATTGTGGAAATTTGTTTAGTTTCTCCTCTTGACCAAGGGTTGCACTGCCCGGGACGTGCAGTCTTTGGGAGGGGGGCAGTGTTACGAAATTGTAAATAATTGTGTTTATTTTTGTATAAATTCTTTCAAGGGGCTTAGTAAGTTGATAAAGTGCTAATTTTGTGCATTTCTAGTCATTTTAGCGTTGAAATAGCCTTATTTTCCCTTAAAAACGCATCAAAAAGCCACAGTAATGCAGGTAATGGATTTGGCGCCAAATTTGGCGACTTTTTCCCACCTTGGCGATTTTTTTGGCGAACTTGGCGAGAAAATCCTTATATGGGATATACCAAATATGGAAGCTGTAAGTTGATTGGTTGACCACTTTCTAGAGTTTTCTCGAAAAATCTGGGTTCCATGGAACAGCATATAAGGAGCGCTTCCTCGCCAAGGCAGTCAGTTCAGTTCAGATCTCAGCCAGCTTCGCTAGTGCTTGCATTGCTCTTAAGCCTCTTTGAGAGAGACTTGCTTCAAGTGTTATTGCTATACAGTTTGTACTGTGGATTTGCTATTGACAGCTGTTGTTTAAGCTGTGGTTACTGCTTGAATTGAAGCTGAAAATTGGTTTATTGACCTGTATTTCTCTGGAACTTTCTGTGAATAAATTACTGAATTTTTGTACGTTTGGCCTTTCATTCTCAGACAACTCACGAACCCCCAAGTACGCAGCAATATATATAGATCTATCATCCCCATATAATCGTGCAAAGATTTTTGATGCCGAAAAAAAAGCTTTGGAATCAGCCATTAAGTGGTATTGAAGGAAAAAAGGAAAAAATAAAGAATGAATTTGAAACTATATCTGGAGCTTTTCATTCACCTTTAGTAAATAAATTATTCATGAATTTTATTTGCTAAAACATTCGTGTGTATTCTCGTGTGTATTCACTCGGGAAAAGACTGCCATATTTTGGTAGAATCGCCGTCTTTTCCCGAGTGAAAAGGAATCACTTTTTTCTCCCCAATGATCAATCTATATATTATTACTATATCTATGTATGTGATACGATACATTAATAATTTGGGTTTTAAAAGTTTTTTTAAATAGATTATTTAAACTCTATGAACCATATTTTTATTTTATCAGTTTCATTAACAGACCCTGCTGGGCGATTTTTTAAATTTTGGTGTTGAAGTACACCGAACGTTTTTCGACAAGAAATTTAATATAGCAACAGCCATTTTAATCTAAGTAGCGCATCAAATATATAAAAACATAAAAGATTTATTTTTACACAAAATTTACAGAACAAATGCAGTTTTAAAGATAGGAAATTTATTTCAACAAGCACTATTTTAAACCTAAAAACCATTAAATATATAAGCAGAATATAAAGGATTCTTATGTATAAACAAAAAAGAGTCTGGTAAAATTATTAGCCAAATCGTCTTCCCCTTTTCATACAAAAAAAAAGAAAAGAAAAAGAAAGAAAAAAAAAGAAAAAATCCATCGCTAATATGGCGACAAAAATTCAAAAGCCGCCAGTGGAGCAACATAATAAAGTTGTGCAACACGATAATGTTTACCTTTTTTTTCTTTTTTTTTTTTTTTTATAATAATCATTATGCTAATTTATCATACAAACAAATGAGCCTCTGTGAGTTACTGCACTTGCACGCTGTCGAACAGAAATATTTGAAAAATTCAAATTAATATTTAAATAAATAAATAAAAATATGTTTAATGGGAAATATATATAACCATAAAAAGATTAGTTGTCTAAAATATGGCAGAAATAGCACTCATAGCATATTGTTACAAGGTATTAAGTCTTATTGTTACAATGGATTAAGTCTAAAATGGTGACAAAAATTCAAAAGCCGCCAAAGAGAACTATATTAAGGCTGTACTATCAGGTTTACAATCCATGAATTATATATAAACACAAAAAATTAATTGTCTCATGCGACAGACGTAGCCGGTCGCAGCATATTGTAATATTTGGCGTGAAATTGCTGTCATTTAATGGTTGATTGGATAAACAAAATAAACATATGAAATAACGTAAAAGCAAATATTGTGTTGTCTAAACCCAGTTACATTTGAGTCCAGTCCGAGTTACATGTGAACAACACGTATAGTGTTGTTCACATATAACTGGGATTCAAATATAAAAGGGAAACTACAATTTTTTCGATATTATCTATTTCGAAACTGTTATATAATAAGCACCTAAATGGAAGCTCATTGGTAAACTATTGTCGCAGGTAATAGGGACAAGCGCCCAAGTTGCTGTGGATGACCAAATCGCTGCCGAATGCAGCAGGGACCTGGAGCGAACTTTTGAACAATTTCAGTAATTTATTTTATTTTATTTTTATAAAGCTATATAGAAACGATTTTCCTTTAAATTTAGTGGCCAGCGAAGCAGGCAAAGCCTGCTAGTTATTAATTATACGTAAAAAATACGTTTTTCAAATGCGCAATAGTTTTTTTTTTTTTTTTTTTTTTTTTTTTTTATGTAAAAATTAATATGAAATATTTTGTTTGCAAGTTCAAACAAAGAATTTAGATAAATTTTAAAGCTATCAGTATTTTACTTTTTTGTTATGCCATTTGTTTTTTAATATATGTAATGTTAGTATATTCTGGGATGAATATACAATATATCAATAATGTACAAAGCTACTTAAAGGAAATCGAATCAACAACTTTCTAATTTATGTAATTGATACGAATGATTTTTAGAATAAATTATATGTACCACTATAACCGTTTACGTTTCAGTTGTTCTGTTTTAAGATATTACTTTTTCCACTTTGTTTCTTCTGATTTTTTATCTGATAATCAGGTATAATTTTTAAACTCTGTTAGGAACATAAGATTAAAATAATCCGAGAATCGATTAAAGCAATTGTTGAAACATCACAATATTTATTTGACGATAATTCCAAAATATACTAAATGAAAAAAAAAATGTACATAATATTTAAAAGCGTAAAATATCGGATATCAAAGGAATAACTTTTGGAACTGAGACCTAAATCTTTTTTAACAGTATGAGGCCTCAAAGCTAAGATCAGCGGCTCTCAACAGAACTACGAAATGGTCCAACTCTCATTAACTTTCTGTTTTATATAAGCTGCTCGGCGCCATGAATATCTTGTTAATACTCTAGAAATTTCAGTAAACTTCTTACACATTAGACGTTTTATTTTATTTCGTTTCTTATGACTTACAGTAAGTTTTTCCATCATCTATTCAAAAGGAATTAATAAGCAAAGAAAATCATTATGGTTTGTTCACTATTTAAAAAGTGATGATACATTTTGTATTTTAATTTAATCGATATTATAATACAAAAGAAAAAAAAAAATGATTTTTGGGCCCTATTTGAGAGTCGCAAAAAAAAGAGAAAAAAATGAAGAAAGCCGCATTTGAATTATTACAAAATAATAACACAGAATAAATCAAAATCATAAAACTGAATTAATCCAAAAACACATGAGCATCTCACTAATATTTATTTATGCAAGTTTTATTCATGATTACAATTCATTTATTATAAATACAGTGTGTCCCAAAAATGCAGCAGCAAATTTTTAGAGGATATAGGGCACTTCGTAAGGATTCAGAATATGCATAGGAACGAACGTTCCCAAATGTCATCTTAACCCTTAACCGGGTGTTTGAGGGTATTCTTTTAACAGATGTGGGCTGTACAAAGGTCGAGCTACAAGTTTTAAGAGGATGTAGATAACAACTGAAGAAATGAGGAAGACATAGCAAGCAACACATGAACGCAAACATATTAACCTTTTAAGGAGTTGGTGCATTCTGCTGTTATTTTTTACAACTAACCATCATGTATGATTTTTATCATCTGCTCATGTGTAGTCTAATTTTTGGTTATTTGTAACTTCTCCTATACTGTTAATTTTAAAACCTTGTGCGACCCAACACTTCACAAAATCATACTCAATATTCATATTAATACAATTAGTGCTTTAAATCCATAGGTCAGAGACAGCATTATTACTATGTATATCCTTTTATGTTATCATTTAAAATGTTTTTAAAACGTTTGTTAATTGAAATAAAGTGTTTGTTAGAACATAGCCTCCTAAACTAGATGCCTGTCGCGTGATTCGGAAACTTGGCAACAGTTGAAGCAGTAGACAGCGCCACCTGGTGCAGATTGCGCGACTTTTTTATTCAACAGCCACCAAAATTTTTTTAAAGTGGGATATGATATACATAAAAGGAGAATAGAATCGAAGAAACGCCGATTATATATATCATATATCACTTCTAAAAATTATTGATGAGAGTTGAATAAAAAAGTCGTGCAATCTGTACTAGTTGGCGCTGTCTACCACTTCAACAGTTGCCAAGTTTCCGAGCAACGGGACAGGCATCTAGTTTAGGAGGCTATGGTTAGAGATTTAAAATTTAAAAGCCATGCTTGCATCTGTTAAAAAATACCCCAGAAGACCCGGTTCTTAAAAGGTTAAGATGGCACTTGCGGGTCTGGGTTCCCATACAATTCTGAATACTTATGATGGTCCCTATCTCCTCTCAAAGTTTGCCGTTGTAATTTTGTGACATCCTGTATATATATATATATATATATATATATATACTAAAGAAATTGAACTGATTTATCTCGTTCAGCGATCGTACAGATTTAAAGCAGCGAAAGAGAGTTTCGATTTTAAAAATAGCCTAATTCATCCAAAGAAATAGAAAAACATTCAAAATAAATTTTGAACTTTCATTCAATTTACCAGAAGAAATGGTTTTACCATTAACTTGTGAAGGAGTTGTGTTATAAACATTCATCAGAAAATTCTATTTCTGAAATGTCAACTAAACTTTCATCTATACTTTTAAAGCAAAACATTTATTTCTGATGGTTTGTTTTCACATACAAACTTTTGGTTTTCCGCAGATATTGTTTTTTTTCTCCAGAAGTCAATATTTTGCATTAGTTTGAGTTAACAGTAAATGTATTATAGAAAGTTTAGTTCATAAGAGGTTATGCAAAATAAAAGTAATATTTTTAATATAAATCAATATCGAGCCTATCAACATAAGTTTAAAAACTTATTAAATTTGATGCATAATTCTTTCTCTCCAGCTTTCAATTATTTAACAGGTTAGTATTCAAACTTTTCTAATAGAACTCTTAACTTTTATGTATGTTTTTAAAATTAAGCTCAAAATAATTTTAATTTTTATCGAAAATAAACATTTAAATAAAAAAAATCGATTAAACAAAAGTTTTCAAATTTATTCTTCGGTGTTTTTTGTTTTTTTTTAAGTTTGTAATTATATAAATAAGTAAAAGCACTCAATAGGCGATAATATATATGTTTTAAATTTTAAACGTTAAGTAGACTGTGGAAGATAATTATCTTTATTAATTTTGTCAAAAAAATTTCCTATATATTTTCTTGTATGAAGTAAATTTTAATCCAATCATTTCGAAAGAGTAATAACATTTAATTTCAATTTAATTCGAAACAGAAATTGCTTTTCGTTTAGGTATTGTTTTATTATACATATTACAATTAATAATAATAATAATAATAATAATAATAATAGTAATTATAATAAGTGGTTTTTAAGAAATCCTTTTAAATTTCAATACTCAAAATATTATTCAGTATAACTCGGGGACGTTAAACTTGGGTAAAAAAGAACGTTTGTGTGTGTGTATATATTGTTATGACAAATTATTCATCTATTTATTTTTTTGTTTTCATTCTTATTGTTATCATAATATACAGGGTGAACAATTTAAAAGAGTACCCGTTGGTTTTTCTTATTACCTTTAAATATGACGGATGGGCAACTATTGTAACACTGAACTATAATTGTTTGGACCTTGTTTAAGTGTGGGAGACAATTTCCAACACTGTTGGACTGTTACAACTTTATTTGTGAGGTAAAATAGAAATGGAGACGCACAATTTTTTTTAATCCTGTAATAATTTTATTTATAAAAAACAAAATTTAATTAAAATTTTTTACATTATCATTCCTACATTACATTTACATTATCATTATCATTTTTACATTATCATTTCATAGGCTTGTCCAGAGAAGTCCTGCAAACATCGATGAATTAAAACAGATCACAACTGAAGGAATCTCGTCAATAACACTAACAATGCTGCGAAACGTATCAAAAACCTGGTTCGACGTGTTCATGTTTGCATTCATAATGGAGAACATTTTTAACATTTTCTGTGTGTAATGATAATGTAAAAAATTGAATTATGTTCTTCAAAAATAAAATTATTACAGATTATAAAAATTGTGTGCTCCATTTCTGTTTTACCTCACAAATAAAGTTGTAACAGTTCAACGGTGTTAGAAATTGTCTCACAAACTTAAGGTGACACACACAAGGTTCAAACAATCATACTTCAATGTTAGAATAGTTGCCACATCCGTCAGATTTAAGGGTTATAAGAAAAACCCACGGGTACTCTTTTAAACTGATCACCTTGTATATATATATGTGTGTGTGTGCGCCTACGCATGCGTATATACAAAAGAATAATTAAATAATCAAAACTCAATAAAAATGGTGGAGGATGGGTGGGTTATTGTAGGTTGGTTGGTTGGGAGGGTAGTAGTTGTATATTAAAAGATATAGAAGAAGTATTGTTCATATACAATGACTAACCTTTAATCTGTGCCTTTACTTTTATTTTTTTTATTTTTTTAGTTACTAATTTAGTATATTCAGTTAATTAAAAAATGGTAACTTTTTTAATAAATTAAGTTTGCTTTCTTTTTTTCTTTCTTTCTTTTTTTTTTTTTTTTTTTTTAAGGAAAAAAAAAATTACAATGTTATAAATTGAATAAAAATTTTGAAAGTTATGATATATATATATGAAAAAAAGTTACTTGTTTTATGCTGCGTTCGCGCCTGGTAATTTTGGTTGGTAAATATTTATGCTTAGTTATTGCGACCCAAAACGAGCGTTGCAGCCATTTTTTAATAGTGCTTGCGTAGTTTTCATTCTTAGTCATTTAACACTATTATTTTTATGTTTTTCCTCCCATATATTACTCAACACAATAAACGGATTTTTCAGCTTGAACACTATAAATAATGTACGCAAGTTTAACACTTTACGTGATTAGCATTAATTAAATGTACTTTCTAAATAAATTTTTGTATTGACACTATGAATACAAAATGATAATTCAAAGTTTCTTCTCTATCGTTTTTATCACAATTTTTTTTTTTTTTTTTTTTTTTTTGAGAATCATAAAATTACAAATTACAATTTCATACGTCAATAAAATTGTTAATTTTGCAATTATTTTCTTAAATATATTTATGCATAAATATTGAATTTAAATTATTGATTTGTTCGTAATTCTTTTCTAGTAATTTAACTTTATAAAAAAGCATATGACACATATTAGGCCCATTTATTTGGTCCGTATTCTTCATTAAATTTTCTTAAGGTCCACTTTAAAATAGTTAATTTTTGTGAAGAGTCTGTTTTCGGACTGAATGTTTTCCTATAGCATTCTTGAAAATATTATTTTTCATAGTCAGTTGATAAAATTTTTCCTTTTTTGTGGCTAAAAAAGAGCCATTATACTTTTGCCGGTCATTGCCAAAATACAGAACAGTTACGCAGGTGAAAGAAATACATTATCTCGAATTGGAAGTAATTAATAAAATAGATGTTTTTTTTTTTTTTTTTTTTTTTTTTTGGCAGAAAGGTCAATGGGGCAATTACTTCATCGCTGATCGACAAAATTTTAACTGCTAAAATAAGGGATTATATGTGATTGTGTATGGCTAAATTTAACTTTAATTGTGTCGTTTAGTTGCAAAATTGGCAAACACCTTAAAAGTGTAAAATGTGTTGTTTCGTTTTTTTTATGTTCTAAGTAAACGTCTCCACCATCTGGAAACAAGAAACCATACAAAAGTCGATCCATCTCTGTGTTATTTACGTTTGCGTTTGAAAATCATGATGTGCTACAAAATCAAATCCAAAGGCTTGTGAATTTCAAAACTAGTCATCTCCATAACTGCGAGATTGCGATTCTGCTCCGCCCGATTACAGTAGCACACTGTTGATAAGGTTTGTGTTACGATGTTTTCTCTCGTCTGGTGCTTTCTCTCGCCTGGCTCGTTCTTGGTGTATACAAAGTTTCTAATAATTGAATTTCGTGTTTCCTTCGACTATGGAGAAGTTTGTAGGAGAAGTATCTTCTAACCAATCAAGGTAGAGAGAAAATGACCTTTTAACATGGAAAAGGAACAAAGCTAAAGTTCAAAAGAAATGTACTATCACTTTGTAATAACATAATATTAATTTATAACATAAAAGCATCATAGTCAATATATTATGATTAATTAATCATATGTTATTAATTTAATAACATACTTTAATTTCCCAATGCATTAAAGAATAGCTTGCGATTAATGAATTTGGGACTTTTTGTGATACATTTTCACAATATTCTAGAGGGTTTTTTCTTTTTTTTTTTGGTTATGGATATCAGTTTTTTTTTTTTTTTATCAGTTATTATTATTTTTATGTATTTATTTATTTATCAGATTACAGAAATCAGTTATTTTAAATTAAAATGTATCTGTACAAAGCATTTTGTGCATTTGCAACCCTAAATCTCCAACATTCACATTTTAAATTAAGCAAAAGTTAAGCTCTAGTTTGTTGCAAAACCGGCCTACTTCAAAGTAACTTGCAAAGATGGCCAAATCCAAAATAAAAACTTAAATAGCCCTTCTTCTTCACGTGGTCCTGCTAACTTATTTGGAGTTTTCATACATGCTGCTCTAATGACTATAAAACTAAAGAGCTTTTGTTGCTAACTTATTTTGGCTAACTGTGGCAAAAAATCAGTTCCGCCTAAAAATTTAAATTTTCGGAAATGGTCGATTTTACAACTAGACGAGGCAATTGCCAAAATATTCGATTTTTACTGGGTCAATTGATAAAGTTATGCCTACGAAGCTTGCGAATAAAATTAAGGCAAGCTGCTTATTTTTTTTTTTTTTTTTTTTTTAATCATCACTTTATTTTGTTTAGTGTCTATATGGCAAGTGGTGAGTGGATTTTTTTCAGATCAAGCATAAAAAATTGAAATAACCTAATTTATTTTTTGTATAAATTTTGGCATCTCTTCTATTTGCATTTATGTTTATTTTTCCACACCATGATTGGTTAAATTACAGAATATAAAATTGCACAGTCATGTTTTGATTACTTATAATAATATTAATATACTTTTGAAAATTTAAATAATTATTTCCATAGGAAAAGTCGTTTCAAGTCCCAAAAACCTAGATTTGTAACTTTATAAATTTATTCGTTATATATATTCCCTAAATTTCGAAATTATAAGAAATATAATTCTGTGTTCAGTTTGTACGAGCTAGAAAAGATCTAGTAAATGGCATTGTTTAATGACAAATCTAAGAAATTACATCCTTTAAACAATAATTAATTGATAACTAACAACGATAATTAACAGTAAAAGAAATTATTTTCCAAATGTTTAACTAGAAATTTAGGATTATATCACAACATTTTTTGTCAATAAAATACAAAATTAGTATCAGTTGCGGACAATGAAAAAAATTTCAGTAATTGGGAAAATTGGAAGTTTTGAAAACTTTTAGAAGAAACTGGATGCTACCTTGAGATATCAAAATTAATTCCATTTTCTCGTAATAACGCATTACTTGAAAAAATTTAGTTGATTAAAATATATAAAGTAAACTTAAATAATCTTTTTATTCTTATTATTATTCAGAATTTTATAAAAAAAAAAAATTTAAGTTTTAAGCATATAAGATTTCTCGTTGTACTTTCAAGTTCTAATATCCACATATATATAGAAAATTCACGATTAAAAAATCTGTAATTTTTAAAATTTATTTGTCGTTTATTTCTTAAGTTTCAAATTCCTTTTACTTACTTGATGTAGTTTTTATGCATACCTAATATGTTTTTTAAATTTCTTAATTTTAAAATGTTCTTGAAATATATCGATACACTTTTGTTTAAAATGTAAATATTTATATTTACTATAATATTTTTCAATTTTTCTTAACTTAAAGATCTTATTTTTTTTAAATATTTTTATAAACATGCTTTTATTTAATATCATTTGTATTATATCCATTAATATGTTTCGATTTTATTCCAGTAATTCACTTTGTTTACATTAGTTAAAACTTCATTTTTTTAATTTAAAAATTCCTAAATGAAAATAAGTAAAGGGATTATACTATAATAAATACATGATAAAGTATAAATATTCATACACTATGTTTAACAAGCAATATTCATGATTTAATATCAAAGAATAAGAAATATTTTCAAGATAAAGTCTCTATTCCATCCAGATACTTAATAATGTTTGTAAAATATATGAGCAAAAATCAACCAAGCTAATCTCGGATAAACCTAGTTGTTTATTAACTGCAATCATACAGTCTCTAGAGAGATTCTATCTGAGAGATAAGGCTAGGATATGAATTTTCATGTTCCTTTGAAATATTACATGTTATTTAGAACTTTTATTGGAGTTTCTTTAAGATCTTCAATATATTCATTATTTATATCTATTCATAAATATAATAATACGTTAAGGGATTAATAACTATAATTATTTAATCATGTACTTTTATTATAAAGTACAGGGTAGACGTAAAATAACGTAATGGCATTCAGAGCCCTACAGTCTTAGTAAATGGGCCAAATGTAATAAAAATTTCAGCACATGCGCATCTATTTTGTTTTCTAAAGAAAAGAAGATTATATTTATTGAAGTTTTATTTTTCCGACTGAGTGAAAATAATGCCTGGACCGGGAGTCGAACCCCGGATCTTTGACTTACAAGGTCAAGGCTCTACCAGTTGAGCTATCCAGGCCGACACCCCGGTCAGCATTACACACTTAGACAACCTTTAGGCAGAAGCATCTCTGGTCTATCATGTAGATGGCTCGACAGAAATAAGCCAAAGGAAATGGAAAACACCATTAGATAATGGGAGAAAGAAATACAATATTTATTAAAATCACACAGGAAAAATAAAATTTCAATAAATATGATTTTCTTCCACAGTTGATTGTGTGATTTTAATAAATATTGTAAAAGAAGATTAGTTCCAAAAATAGTCAATAGGGCAATATTTGGTGCTGTGGTCAAGAAAAATATTAAAGATTTGCATAAACGAATTTCATGTAGAATGATCGTGAAGATCAAAAGAAATGTTGAGGAATTCTTATCATTCATAGACGAACTGTCTTTCGATGGCTTTATGCATTTATCAGGCTCTTTATTCAACAAAGGGAAAATGTCAGTTTATATTAAAAAAACACTTTGGAAACACGTAATTTAAAATTATTACTATTACATTTAATTAAAACCATTTTTAAAAAAATATGTACAATTCAAAGCTTTTCACTTTAAACATAAAGCATCTTCAGGAATGACGTGTTTCTTTTCAGCAGTTAAAATACTTTAAAGCAGTTCACACTCACAGTTGTACAAACTTGATCTAAATGCAGGTGAGCAATCTTTTAGAAGAAGAATATTATACTTTTAAAAAATTAAAGAACACGCTTTTATTGAAATGTAAACTAATAAATAATTTAAAATTAAACAAAACCATTTTTAAAAAATCTCCCCTGACTGGGCTCGAACGTTAGATCTTTAGGTTCGTAGCGTGGAGCTTTACCTCACAGCCACAGCGTTTACGTAGGGAAAGTCTTATTTTACAATATAGATTTTTTGTTTGCTCCCAAAGCGGTTACAAACATACATACATACACACATACATACAGGTGAAGCTAATAAAAGCGTGTTAAAAAGATATGAATTAATTTGTAGAAGGAAAGTTCGCAATCTTTTTAGGTCAGCATGCCTTTTTCTTCTAAAAGATTGTTCACCTGCAATTAGATCAGACTGTGAATTACTTTCATGCATTTAAGCTGACGAAAAAAAGCATGTTATTGTCATTTCTGAAGATGATTTTTATTTAAAGAGAAAAGCTTTGAATTGTACATAATTTTTTTAAATGGTTTTAATTAAATGTAATACTTTTAAATTACATGTTTCAAAAGCGTTTCTTAATATAAATTACCTATGACACATGTGCAGTTTAACCGTTATCTCGTTTAGAGATAATATGTATGAAAATGTTAGTGCTGCCCTTGAAAACATTGTAATACCACAATTGTAGCAATTTTTTTTTTATGTTTAGTTGTAGAAATATCTGTAAAGTATTGTGTATCAAAGAAATTTTTCTGACATTTCTACTTTTTTTAGCGCATAAGACAACTTTAGAATTTAGATGAATAAATGCCTAAATGCTGGGAGGTTTTCATTGAAAACATCGTATAAATGTCGTATGTAATTATTAAAAAATGAGAAGGGTGGTCGTATTAAGCTAAATTTGTATGCAACAATGATTATTTATTATAAATAAATAAATTGTTAATTACTGTTTTAATGAGCAATTGTGCAGTACTTTGCCAAACAAATTACGCTTAAAGCGAAAAAGTTCACCCTTGCGGCGACCTTTGATACTTTATTTTTTTTTTTTTTTTCTGTAGAAATCGAAACCGCATATTCTAGTATGTATGTAAATTTTTATTACATATGGCCTATGTTACTAACAAGGAAAGTATGAAACGGTAAAATTTCTATTGAAACCAAACCAATCTTAAGTTAAAGAGCATGGTCGAAAACATACGGTAGAGGCAAACCCCCCATTTGGGAAAATACGAGCCAAAAAGTTTTAGCTGTTTCTATCAAAACCAACGAAACAAAAGCAGTTAGCAAAACAGCGTAGCGAGGTGGGGAGTGTGCTTAATTTGAGCGAGGAATGTCGTAAGATCGAATCCTGGGAGTGCTCATAGTTTTTTAAAATTAATATGAATGAAATAAAAGAAAATATTAAAATAAACGAATAATTTAAAGGGGATGTGTATTAAATTTAATTAAAAAATATATAAGAATATATTTTAAAGAAATATATAGGATAAAATTATCTTTTTATTAAAAAAAAAAAAAAAAAAAAAAAAAAATCACGTTTAAATTTGCGAATTTATTTTCAGAGAATGGTTAGAAGTAAGAAAATGATCAAAGCATAAGCACTTTTCACAATGAGTACAACGTATAAAAGAAAAGTTATCACAATTAATTTTATTATAACCTTGTTCAGAATTGAAACACACATCGCGAACATTTTAGAAATTATTTGGTTTTTCTTCGAGATAACCAGATTTGTAAAATTTATATATTACTAGATTTTTAAATTTTGAAGATGTACACATATGCAATCGCCAACAAAACAATAAATAAAAGTTCTTTCCTTTTACGTATGAATAATAGCACAATTAAGAAAAGATGATCAATGTTTGAGTGACGCTGGCATAAAATGTTAATTAAAAATTTATATAAAGCATTTAATGCATACATATCTATATATATATTTACATATTATTTTTCATTGCATTATTCATTTGAAAAACATTTCTTCACTTGAAATAAAACGTTCTAATAATTTAATAGAATATTTATTTTTATGTATAAAAAAATAACAAAAGCAAACGATCAGCATTTTCAAATAGCAGCTTTGGCGTAAAATATTAATGAAAAAATAAAACTTTAGAAAAGAGAGAAGCGTACAATAAAGAAAGATATTTTCTTTTAAATTATTCATTTGTTTAAATTATGAAGAAAATTTAAAAATACCTTATTTAAAATAAAATATTTTAATAATTAAAAACATATCATTATATATTTTTTTATTAAATTTAATGCATATCCTTCTTAAATTATTTATTTATTTAATTATTTTATTTCATATATAAGCTTTGAGTGCTTTTCGAGATTTGATCTCACGACCTTCCTCACTCAAACTGAATACTCTAACCATTGCACCACTCTTGCTAACTAATTTCATTTCGTTGATTTTTATAGAAACAGCTAAACCTTTTAAGGTCGTATGTCGCCCCATGGTGGGTTGTTGCAGCTAATTTGCACTCTACACTATGTTTTCGACCGTGCTCTTTAATTTAAGCTTGGTTTGGTTTCAACAGGAATTTTATTGATTCGTACTTTCCTTGTAAGAGCTACAGAATTCTAAACACCTCACGTTGTTTTAAGCGATCCTGCATGTAAATCAAGCTACAATTCTTATTAAGTAGTATTCCCCTACTATGTGTATTTATTCATATAAATTTATTATTCCCAATTTCTGAACATTTTCTTTCTTTATTATTCGAAATTAGAACGTTTTAAATTCGAAGGTGTTTCAAATAATTGCAGTATTTCAAAGAAAATTTATTTGATCTATTAAAATTATAAAAGCTACTAAATATAAATTAGCCTTAGTCAGAATGTGTATTTTAGAGATTTTCATATTTTTGTTTATATTGTTAAATCAATATTTGTATACAATACTATCTGATGAAATAACAGGGGACGTATTTTATTGTGAAATGAACAAAATATTTTATATTGAGTTTATGAAAATTGACGATCCTATCTGTAAGGGGTGATAGAACTTTCCAAAAGAAACATCTTTTACTAGACAATATAGAGTCGAAAGTTAGTCGAGTACGGCAAAAAAGGCGCTGAACGAAACATTAACCCACAGAAACCACCATCCAGCTACTTCTGATCGACAGAAATCAAAGCGAATATAGTAGATGTAGTCGTCATATCCATCAACTGGTCCAAAAACCCTGAATAGGACCCTAATGAATGTATCGCAAAATGCTGTATTTATCCTAAAATTCGTTCCAGATTCATTCACAATTCTTACTTAAATCTCAAAGAAATTTCTTCTATAACTAAAGGTGTCGTCAAATACAGAGTAAGAGAGTAATAACATTAGTTTTATCACACCCTATATTTTCACCACTGTTATTAATTAATAAGTTTTGAGACATTTGCTGTAAAGCACTTGATTAAATCCGAAATCTTTCATTTGAAAAGATAGATAGATATTTGGGTAACGGGTTCCTAGAAGATTAAAGTAGGAGCAATTAAGTAACAAGAATAAATTATTTAAGTAAATAATGGATACAAATGATCTTGGTCTTGTGGTAAAAATGGAAGCAAAATAAGAATACATAAGAATAACGAAGAAATAATACGTAAGAATACATAAGTTTAACGGAGCATTACTTTAAAAATGAGGAATCTCAAATGAAGTAATATATCTGTACTGATAAGTATAAAGGATTTAAGTCCAAAAATGTCGATTTTGAGTTAAGTACATAGTCAGACTCAGAAAATTTTTTTCTATCGATTAGTATAAAGGTCTTATATTTAGTCTTTGAGAAAATCCATTGGTAAAAAAGATTCAAGTCAGAAATTTAGCATTGGTGTTTGGTATATAAAAGATCAAGTTCTGCAGGCATTTTTTCAAAACTATATAAATCTGTTAAAAATAAACAAACTTCAAAATTATATGTATGTAGTTTATTCACAAAATTGCATATTATGATAATATCCTGGTTAAAACTGAATTGAACAGATAAGTTTTTATACAGCATATTTTGAACTTTATTTTTCGTCTCCTGAAAAATCAAGAATATGGACTTATATCCTTTATACTTATCAGTACAGATATATTAATATAACGATAATTTTAATTGGCAAATTTATTCATTTTGATGTTGTAACGACAATGAAATGTAAACGAAAATTAACAAAAAAAGAAATGTCATAACAGTCCGACAACTTTGGTTCTATTTCTGGTCTTGTGTTTTTAGTTTGTATTGGACATTATTCGGAATTTCACACCAAAAATTAATTATGTATTAATTAAAAAAATTAACTAACTTATATTTTAATCTGAGAAATGCAATATTGCTTTAGCAATAATGATACCACTTGGGTTTTTCTTTCGTTACTTTTATTATACTGCATTAAATCTGTAAGACACCAGGGGCATAAGAAACGGAAGGGCTCAGAGGGATCAAGCCCACCTCCCTGTTGGTTATTATTATTATTATTATTATTATTATTATTATTATTGCCAAATGAAAGAATCACCTACTTAAAACCAAAATTTAAATCTTACAAATGTTCATAATTAGTGATAGTTTTCAATTAATACTAACAATTAATGAATATTTAATTATTAATTGTTTTTCTTGAGAATAATTTTGAATCAATTTTAAAATGCTATTTTTTGACCCCCTCCCATGATTTTTGAATTGCTACGCCCCTGTAACACACCCACAGGGATTTTGCTTTAGTTGTAAACCACATTTGTGGCAGACATTTTGGAACTAGGTTTTGAAAATAATATTTATTGTTTCTAATAGTTCTAGAATGTTTTCGAAGAATGAAATCATAAATTATTTATGAAATTATGAAAGTTTAATCATTCTGTATTTTAATAGCGACAAAATGTTTTTATTAACCTCTATTATGCCATTTAAAATATTCACCTAAAAACAATATATAAAGGAATTTTGATTTATTTTGATTCATCATAATAACCTAATCTGATTTTTATGTGAATTATTAAATCTTAAAAAAAAAAAAAAAAAAAAAAAAAAAATGAAGGAATGGAAATCAGGTCGTTGTCACTGAATCACGTTTGTTGCATTTTATCTCAGAACTATAATTTTTTACGCTAATTATATTAAATTGATAAAATTACTTTAAAATATGATGCCAAATAATGCAATGTAACACCTACCCTTCTAAAATCCCCCTTTTCTTTTCAAAAACACCCTGATATTTCTTTTTTTCATTAAATGTGTATTTGTATGTAAAATTTGTACGTTTAGTGCTTTAGGAAATTCTCTTGTGTAACGCTAAAACAATCTTGAATAATCCTGAAAAATTTCAAGTCATTTTGTAAATCGTGTAATTTAACAACCGATAGGTACATAAAACCTTTTCTGCATCAGGATTTCGACACTTGTGGAGAATTGCAAATCGTTTTTCACTCTATGTTTAGCATCACTTAAAATAGCTATTATCAAACACGTTTTAAACTAGAAAATTACGTTTGTTAATGCAGCCATTCCGTCAACGACATTAAGTTTAATGCTTGTGTTTTGTGAGGTGCATTTCGAAAGACCTTCAGTCTTAATCTGAAATAGTGTCGCTTTCGAATTTCGAATTTCACGAATAATTTTTTTATAAACTAAGATTTTTTTTTTTTTTATCAGATCTTATGCTGCAAAAAATCCACATAACTTTAAAAATTCGTATGCTTTAAATACTTTTGTATTCAATAAAAAACATACATGCTTGAGTATTTTTATAAATATTATTTATTGAACATATTCCTGGCCCTACAAATGTTTTAGCGGATTATTTATCAAGATCTGATTTCTCAAATAATCAATAGAATTTTAAAACAAATCCAGAATTAATATTAAGTTATCAACCTCTTCCTATTGTACAAAATGACACACATTCAATTAATCAAATTTCCACTTCTACTCAGTCATTGCAACAAAATCAATTCAGTAATGTTCTGGTAATACTCAAGATAGAGATCCCCTTCTGGAAATTTCAAACAATACATTTATATCTGAGCAAAAGAATGATCCTAAATTGTCAGTTATTTACAAACAGATTTTAAGTAAAGGTTTTTCAAAAAATAATGATAATTTTTTTATTCATCCGGATTCTAATGTTTTAAGGTACAAGAAACAAAATTTCCATAATAATACTTTTTCCTATCTCATTGTTGTACCACATTCTTTAAAATCTAAAGTTTTAACTATTTCACATCTTTCTCACTTTGGTTTGACAAAAACAGATGAAATTTTATCAAATAGGTATTATTGGAAGGATATGTACACAGACACTTTAAATTTTGTTGCGTCGTGTACTTTGTGTCTGCAAAATAAACATCATAACACTCCACCAGCTCTTCTACAACCAACCTATACTCCAACACATCCAGAGCATACTGTTAGTGTCGATTTGGTTGGTCCTTTTATAGATGGACATTCAGTTTTTACTGTGATTGACTATTTTTCTCGATACATTGAATTATTTCAATTAAAAGACACTTCCACATCAAAAATAGTTAAATGTTTATTTAATTACTTTACAACATTTGGTAGACCGTCAGTAATATAATCAGATCTTGGTACACAATTTACATCAAATATTTATAATATTTTTAATCATAAACTTGGCATAAAAATTCTACATTCATCTGTCGCTAATAAACAAATAACTTGATTTCTGAGAGGCAAAATAAATTTATAAAATACTCAATTAATAGTTTAATTTCTGAGGGGTATTCTTTTGAAAATTCATTGTCTATACAAAAATCACTTTATAACGGTTCAACACATTCATCCACATTGTTTTCACCTAACCTACTTCATTTTGGTAGGGAATTGTCTTTAATTTTTGATACATTTGATCAATTTATAAAGCAACCATTTTTGGATAAAAATGTAGACATATATAACTTATTACAAGATTTGGATAAATTCTATAACAAAGCATATTCTAACATTAAGGACAATCAAAATAAAAGGCATCAAAATTTTCAAAAACTTGCAAAACTGAGGCCTGCTGCTGTTCATGATGTTCTATACTTGAAATCAATAGATAAATTTAAACCCAAATATTTTGGTCCATTTATTGTTGTACAAAAGCACTCCCCAGTTTCCTTTTCCATTAAAAAATTACATGCACCTGATAATAAAGCTTTCAGAGTTCATATTGATAGACTTCTTATTGCTCCACCTAGACATAACTATTTATTTTGTGAGCCCAACTTCAATTTAAAAGATAATGTTAGCAATAATTTTACCCACTCTTATAATTTAAGAAATCGCAATTAGTTTTTCTCAAATAATTTGATGAATATATTTTACATCACAAATGCATTTTCAAGAGACGTCTTGGGTGTATTTGTTTGCTGTGCAGGTACTCGTCTTTATTTTTATTTATTTATTTATTTATTTTTTTTTTGTGTGTGTGGCTGATCCACTGTTTTCCTTTTTCTTTTTTATTTAATGACTATTTCTTGCATTGCAGTGTTGTGAAAAAATACATATAATAATTATTAATAATTATTTCTTAAAAAAAAAAAGATTGTAATGATAAAGTAAATGCTTGTAAATCTTATTTTGAATTTTTAAATTATTAATCAAGGTAATAAAATGTATTTTTATTTAAAGTTTACTGCCTATTATTGTTGGGTTAATGTTAAACAAATGTTAAATATTTGAAATATATATAATAGAGCAGTGGCGGATCTGCGGGGAGGCTAGGGGGCTGAAGCCCCCCCCCCCAAAGCACTGACATTCACAATTGAATATTACAATTGTAAATTTTTCATTGATCTAGACTAACGTGTTGAAAAATCTTAGCCCCCCCCCCCCCCAAAAAAAAAAAAAAAAAAAAGTTAAGTTCTGGATCTGCCACTGTAACTAAATTTTATAAACTGGCGATTGATTTTTGGTGTACAACAGCAACATTGGATACGTGATGAGAATCTATACTTTTGCTGACATTTATTTTTCAACATTTATGACTGTGCCTAACAGTGCAGGTCTTTTAACACGCCCTGTAACATTAGGATGTTAGCCTTAAGTTAACGTCATTACACTTACATTTTTGTAAAGATTAAGGGAAGATTATTTATTTATTTATTTTTATTTTTTTACTGCCAATGGCGTCCTTTTTAAAATCTTTCCTGTATGATATACACGAAAAGTTTTTTTTTTCTTTATGTTATTTTATTATATTTTTGTACATAATTTTCTTTAACGTTGACCAACGTGTGTTCTGTCAATGTGTGTTTAATCAATGTGTGTTAAACCAATGTATATTACAACAATATATGTTAGAACAAATGTAGATTACAACAATATATGAGAAAAGAAATATGTGTAGTATATAGTATTTTTCTCTGTTTCAGTATGCATATGTAATGTAATGTGTAAATTTAATATTTTTGAATATATGATTCTAATGTAAGTGACTAGAATTATATTATTCTTTTTATAAGAATCTTATATACAGCTGTATGAGTTGTTACAAACAAATAATTGTGATAATGATAAAAGAGACTCTTATATAATAAAATATTTCAGCTGAAAGTTATTGTGGCGTATAAAAGGAACATTGTTGGACTGCAGCAAAATATGCAGGCATTTATATGCTTATTTAATTGGCTGAATAAAACTGCATTTTATATTCTAATAACCACATTTTTGCGCATTTATGACGTCAGGTTATTTTTGTTGTGTCATGACATTTTATTTTAAAAATTTATATTACACTAGTGTTTTTGAGTATGTATAAAATTTTGTTTGAATTAATGTTTATATTTCATATATTTTGTTTGTTCACTCTTATAAGTATTCATATAATCTTTTACTTGTAATATAATACCATTTTTATGTGTATGTCTGTCTTTGGTAAGTGTTTTTGATTATTATTCTATTTTGCACATATTATTGTTTTGTACAGTCGGGGGGGGGGGGGGTGCAGCACTCGACGTAACTTCATTGCTAATCGATGCACAAAAATGTAATAGGTATCATTCGACGGGGAATTGTGAGTAGTTTAAGAAAATTAATTTTTGAATTGGGGGTCGTCTACATACTAAAACGCGCACCAACTTTGATTTTTTTCAACAGTAACACCCTATTATTATTTTATATTTGAATTCTGGGATCGCGACAAAGCAAAAAAATATATTGGATGTATATTTTATTTATTTTTTCACAGAGTTATAAGCGTTCAATGTTTGAAGGTGATAATGTTAAATTCATATTTTAAACTTTTATTAATATCGTCACAAAAAATAACTTGATAGATAAAACTGTTTTTTTTTTTTTTTTTTTTTTAACGAGATACAGTGAAGAAACCCAAACATAATCCATCATTACTTTTGATTCTGAAAAATATTAATAAATTCATATTCATAAACAATATGAATTATGACCTATATTAATTTTTACATAAAATGAATCTTAATGCTTAAAAATATGAGTGCGCACATTTGCAGCTCATTCCAGTTATTAGTTTTCGAGATATAAATAAATCTTTCTTTTGGGGTGGTTTAGGGGGCCATCTGTTATAAAGTTTTGCATGAGATAACGAAGTAAATCTTAAAAAATAACAGAGAAAATTGAACAATATATATATATATATATATATATATATATATATATAATATATATATATATATATTTTTTTTTTTTACGGGTCAAATTATATAACAACAACGTCAAACGCAAACAAATGAAACAAAAATCATGATTTTTAGACATTAGTGTTCGCATAAAGAATTCCTGTGTTCTAAAGCCCCGCCTTTCACCATTCTTTAAAACAAAACAATACAGGAAAAAAAAAAGTAAATGTGACTTTGAGTATTCATGTTTAACCCATTATTTTATGTTGACAAAAATATGCATTAGTAGTATTTACTTCATCGATTACTGGTGATAAAATTTGAATGCTTTAAATGAACACTAAAAGAAAAAATAATAACTAAATGGGCGGGGTTTACTGTTTAAAATGGAAAAATAGGCTAAATGTAAAAATTGTCAATTAAAAAAAAAAAACGAATGGAATTGGAATGGAAGACAGACTTGCAAAATCGTTTTTTAACCGCCGTCACAGTTACAGGCTTAAACTTTTACTTCATATATTGCTTATTTAATTTTATTTTAATTTTAATTTAATTTAATTTTATTTTAATTTTTATTTATTTTTATTTATTTTATTTTATTTTATTTTATTTTATTTTTATTTATTTTATTTTATTTTATTTTATTTTATTTTGTAAGGGGAAGGATTATTATTTTAAGGATACTTTAGTCTTTAAAATTTTATAAATATATTTTAACTTTACACATTTAAAAGAAAATATTCTTTAACTTTTAAAAATATATTTTAACACCTTTACTGCTGCAGGATTTTGTCTTTTTGACAGTAAGATCCGCGTACGGGCGTTGTTCTCCCAAAATAAACTATGTCAGAACACATTTTCTGTATTCAAAATTTTATCACAAATGGATATACATTATAATTATATTCTTTCTAATCAATACATTTCTATCCATAGTATATTTTATTGCAAAAATATGAACACTGGGTACATACTTAAGAAATAAGTAACACACAAATTACGAAAGAAACGCCCACTGACAGAGTTACAGATTTTCAAATGACGTGAATCTATGTCAGCAGTCGCGAAAGCGTTAATTAAGAAATTATATTTTCATAGAAATTATAAAACATATCGTACAGTTTCAAAGAGTTCAACTGACACAAAACTGGTAAGTGCGATTAAAATTGTTTAATATTTACTTCAAAAAAACTTACAATAATTTATCAAAAAAGATTTGGTTTATGCGTTGTTGTATATTATATAGCTATATTATTTCAGTTCGTGTATTATGTCACACGTACGAAAGAAAATTTAAGCTTTATTGGTGATCAGTATATCCATCATAGACACTTTTTAATTGAAAAATATTGCACTTTTTTAAAGAGTATTATCTGACCAATCGTAAGTGTAATGTATTTAAATATACCTAAAATTATCTAAAAAAGTACTGAAGTATACACATATCTAAAAAACTGAATTCAGGATAATTAAGATACTGCAAAGGTGCTATCATTTTTATTAATTTTTATAACTCTGTTTTATTTGAAATATTCCGGTGTGAAACAGTAAAATTTTCTGTAATTCTTGTAGGGTCTTAATTTTACTTTTCTACATTTATAGATAACCCCCTAACACATTTTTGGTTATAACTTTATGAATACTAAAGATAAAGTATACATATGGTACACTTTTCCGCACTGCCAGACTCTCAGAAATTCCAATATGAATTCAAACTTGGGTATTGCTATTGAAAAAGTGAAAGTTGGTGCTCATTTCAATATGTATATAACCCCTAATTCAAAATTCGACAAGATTTTCAGAAAGTGCATTTAATTTCCATTGAATGGTGGCTATTAAAGTTTCCTGCGTCCATTAATAACGAAATTACAGCGAGTGCTGCGTTTTTTTCCACCCGACTGTACATTAAATTTTATACAGGTAGCGAGGGAGAGTTATTTATTTTTTGCCAGTCGAAGGGGAGATATATGTGTGAGTGTTCTCACATATGCTCTTTAAAAGTTAATTTATTTTTTCAAATTTTATAATAGCAAAAAAAGAAAGATTAATATAATTTATTAAAAAAAATTAAGCTTTTTAAATTTAAGTAATTCAATTAATTAATTAAATATAATTTCCCGTTTTCTTTTCAAATCAAAACTGAACCATTAAATAGCGTTTCTTTGTCTTTCAATAGATGCAATCATATTGTTCTCTAAGTAAAATAAAGCAATTTTTATATAGGGGTTTTTGAAAAGTAATTTTATTTATACTTCTTCCCCCCAAAAAATTAAATCATTTTCGCTATAATTATTTATTTGGGAACGTATTTCAAAATTCGTTACCAGCCTTTTTCCAGCATATCTCTGTATTAATAAAACAAAAAATAGAAATTTCCGTTAATAATTATAATGCTTCTGTTTGCATAAAAAAACTATTATTACTTTTCGAGATGATCATTATTGTTCTAAAAATAGGTTTTTTAGTGGATTATTGCCGACTGTCTGGCGCGGAGGTTGTAACCGACTTCCTCCGTTGCTTTGATTGACACGTGGCGTTTTCTTTTTATGCCAAGTTGGTTTGAGTTTTGATAACGATAAATTAGATTAAAAAATTTTGTATTAAAATGTACTAAAGACGAAGAAATAGTTTGTCATTCTTTTTGGCTGAATTTTTACGATGCCAACTTATTTGGTTGGCACTTTTTGACACTGAGACTGGCAGATCTCTTCCAGAACTCGTTTTGCTTGACTTGTAAAAAGAAGTTAATTCTGTCAATCCGGTCCTTTCCCTCCGTACCATTTACTGTGTGGAATTTTATTCTTTCTCAATAATTAACAAGATGTAGCTGATTTATTAAAATGACATTTATCTCCATGCTATTAATAAAGGACCTGTTCAAGTGATTTTTTCTTTTGCTTCGCCTGCATAGTACTTTTCCTTTAGCATTTTTAAGCAGTTTGTCAAGGCCAATCAATAATGGATCTGGGTATTGTAATTTTCCCTCACACAGCGCCGAACACAGACCTTTTATAGATAGAAAGAAAATAAAACTTCTTCACATACCATAAATTTTAAGTCAGCACAACCGGTTTCGAAAGGACGTAGCCTTTCTTCATCAGGTGCAAACACATGCTACTGCCTTGGAGGCTTGTGCTGACTTAAAATTTATGGTGTGTGAAGAAGTTTTAATTTCTTTCTATTGACTGTACGCCAGTTTTCGAATTTAGTTTTTGGCTTTTATAGATAGACTACGCCATCAATAGGACTTCCCATTATAGTGAATGTCTTCAACATGAGGGTGTAATCTGATACCTTCATCCTTTGCGGTCAGCGCCGTATGTCACGTGACAGGGACTTGAGGGAGATTCTTCAATAAGAAAGCACTTACGTTTGTAAAAATTCAAACAAAAAATTCTCCCCTTCAAAATGATTTCTCACAAAAGAAACCTTTTTATAATTATTCTATGACATTTTAGCTTTCCAACGACGCGTAAGTCAAAAGGCTTAAGTAAGAAGTATGTGTACAATATAGAAATTAAAAAACCCAAAACTACTTTCTTTCCTATGGAAAAATAACATAATATTCATTCTCGTCTATCTCTCCAGGTCCGCATCACGTGATAATTTAGCTGGGGAAGCTAGCTCCTGTCACGGACAGATAATGAGGGGGGATGCGTGGTCTATCTATATAAGGTCTATCACGCCGAAGAAGAGGGGATAGCAGCAGACTGGCATGCATCTGAGATTATTCAAGTACAAATCACCATGGCAGACAGATGTTGGCTGTCAAAGTGGTCGTCAATGGAAGTACGTGCTATTATCCGGTATGAGTGGGCACGTGAGACTGTCTGTCATCCATGAACGCCTACAGACCGTGTATGGTGAAAAGGTCATACCTCGTCAGATGGTTAGTTGCTGGTTGTTGTATGTTCAGTGAAGGAAAGCAGAGTGTGGAGGATGAAGGTCAAAGTGGACGTCCTTCCACATTCACGAAGGAAAACAACACTGTTAAGCCACTATCAGACCAAGTGTGATAAGAGAGTCATTAGCCTATACTACTTTATAAACAAGATTTTCATGAAGGAAGTGGTTAAAATACCCCCGTCTGATACGATTTGACTCACGCATATTCTTCAATCATGTATTTTCAACTGTTTGAATAACATGCAGTAGTTTTCAGCATGAACTCCTCCAATCAGAGAATCGCAATTCCAGTATATCCTCTATCTTTACTCCTTCCAACATCCTTGAGGTGAATTATATTATCGCCAAATGTTGCGTGCGTTGTCTACATTAGTGAATTTCGTTTATGCTTAAAAATAACTAGACATTCAACTCAAGAAAGTCATTCGGTAGCTTTGAGATGCGTTAGCTTATACTTCATAATGTACGTTCTTCCGTCTCATAGCAGCTTTACAGTACAAGACATGGTATTTAGTGGACAGCTATCTCAGAACGTCACTTACAAAACAATGGTGAGGTGGAGCAAGCTGTGACAACTCCTTGCCTCGCAGGTTACAGTGTTTTAGCAGAATGGTTTTTTCAAAGTGATTGTGCGCTACAGCAAATGTCTCAGTGTCCGTGATATATTTGTCAAAAAAATAGCGCAAGATAGTTCATGATGTCATTGAGCAAATTTTTTTGTCAGGAAAGTTTCCATGTTAAAAAAAAAAAAAAAAAAAAAAAAAAAAAAGACGAAACTTATTTTCGGAACGTCTCTTGTACAATAGACTTTGTTTATGGGAGGCACTTGGACACCTACCCCTCTGAAAATTTTGGAGGCTCGATTTATTTATACATATACATTATGCAAACTTACAATTTACCATGATACCAAAAGGTCAAATGAAAAACTGAGACAAAAAAAACACGCAAATGAAGCCAAAGCTTACAATATTTAAAACATCTTCAATGGTATAATTTGAACAGTTTTTAAATGTACTGTTTTCTGTGTAATTGTGAGCATTATGCTAAGGAAATCCCAATGGAAAGTAATCGTAAGAGATAATTACATGGAGGATGATTTAAAAAAGATAACAGGGATATATCATTTTTTAACACTTTCCAACAAGGTTGAAAAGGTTTGTTTAAGACTTCGGTGTCTGTCTGTCTGTCTGTCTGTCCGTCTGTCTGTCTGTCCGTACTCTAACTCCCGTAAATATTTATGGAATTTCTTGAAACTGACACATGTTATTCATGTTCACTATCGGACGGTCCCTATTGAAAATGGAGTTTATACCTCAACTGGTTTGTGTACAGGGACACCCGAAAGTGTTTCAAAGCATTGTGTTCTATGAGAGATATTTCTCTAAACCATATTTTCATACCTTTACTGTACACATATCTTAATGAAATTGAAATATGTTATTCAAGTTCAATATCGGACGTTTCCTATTGAAAATGGTGTTTATACCTCTACTAGTTTGTGTACAGGGACACCCGAAAGTATTTCAAAGCATTGTGTTCTATGAGAAATATTTCTATAAACCATATTTTCATACCTTTACTCTAGACATATCTTAATGAAATTGAAATATGTTATTCAAGTACACTATCGGACGTGCCCTATTGAAAATGGAGTTTATACCTCAACTGATTTGTGTACAGGGACATCCGAAAGTATTTCAAAGCATTGTGTTCTATGAGAGGTATTTCTATAAATCATATTTTACTATCTTTCCTGTAGACATATCTTAATGAAATTGAAATATGTTATTCAATCTCACTATTGGATGTTTTCTGTATAAAATTGAGGAAATACCACCATTGGGTTATACACAGGGACACTCAAAAGTATTCCAAAGCATTGCGTTCTATAAGAGATATTTCTATAAATCAAATTTTAATAACTTTACTTTCCACGATGTTTTAGGAAATTGAAATATGTTATTCATATGCAGAAAAGAATGATTTGCGTAGAATATAGCAAGATTAGCATTATATTTACAGGGTGGCACAAAAATATCCCGTTATATTAAGAGCTATTAATAAAAAATTGCTAGAATTGTACTTTCGTTTACGTTAAACGTTTTTAACACTTTCTAGCATTTTTTAAGTGTCAATATGATTTCAGTTTTGTGTATCTGCATGTCTGTCTGTCTGTCCGAGCTCTAACTCCCGTAAATATTTATGGAATTTCTTGAAACTGATATATGTTATTCAGGTTCACTATCGGATGTTCCCTATTGAAAATGGAGTTTATACTTCTACTGGTTTGTGTACAGGAACACCCGAAAGTATTTCAAAGCATTGCGTTCTATGAGAGATATTTCTTTAAATCAAATTTTAATAACTTTAATTCCCACGAAGTTTTAGGAAATTTAAATATGTTATTTGAATGCACAAAAAAATTCTTTGCATAGAATGTACCACGATTAGCATTAGATTTACAGGGTGACACAAAAATACCCATTTATATTAAGAGCTATTAATAAAAAATTACTAGACTTGAACTTTCGTTTACATTAAGCGTTTTTAACACTTTCTAACATTTTTAAGTGTGAGTATGATTTTAGTTTGTGTATCTATCCATCTGTCTGTCTATCTGTCTACCCGCGCTCTAACTCCTGTAAATATTTATGGAATTTCTCGAAACTGATATATTTTATTTTGAAGTTCACTATCGGATGTTCCATATTGAAAATGGAGTGAATATCTCTTCTGGTTTGTGTACAGGGACACCCAAAAGCATTCGAAAGCATTGTGTTCTATGAGTGTTATTTTTATAAATATTTTCCGTATAGAATATTCCCCATTTAAAATGACATTAACAGGTCCTGTACAACTAATTTGTTTACAGGGACACAAAAAAAAAAAAAAAATGCCAATGCATTACGTTTTAGGACAGAATTTTTTGAAAGTTATATTTAAAAGTATTTCTACTGAAAAAATCCTAAAAATATTGAAATGTATTGTTTATATTCTAAAATAATGTTTTGTATAGAATATGATATGATTAACTTTCTGATTTACAGGGCTACACTAAAAGATTCAGAGAGATCAAAAGCTATAATTATAATCTAATGGCTGCGTTTTCTTTTGCGTTAAGCCTTTTTAACACTTTCCAAAATGCCTAAGAGTAATTTTAAAATCAATTAGTCTATCTGTATATTTTTCAGTCCTTCTGTCTGTTGTGTGATAACGTAGGGAAAGAATATTAAAAGTTATTCGATACAACAATTACGTACAGTTGGAAAGTGTTACTAATCAATGCGTACTGCATGATTTTTCTATCTTGTTTAAATGATAAAACAAGAACTAAAATTTGAAATAATAGAATTAAATGTAACAACTAATGGAATATTTTATTTTTTAATTAGAAACCAAATGTAATTTATCCATTAAAAATTACTAAAAAATATTAAAAGTTAAGTGTAGAAGGTATAATTTTTAATGCTGTCATTATAAGAAATTAAAAAAAAAAAAAAAATGTAAAATTCTGTTTTTTGATTAAGGTGAAATTTTGCATACATGTACGATTCCGACGACAATACATGTTAAAGCAATAAAGGATTTAAGGTGGGCGAGGGTGAGGGCCTGGGCCCCAAACTCCAGTTCAGAATTTGATTCGAATTTTAGCCCACTTCCTAACAGCTGATTCAGATGGAGTTTCATATACAGATACATATTCCACATCTGCTGAATAGTAGTTTTTAGTGCATTTTGGAAGAAAAATGGGTTTTTAATTTACATCGTATTTAAACTTATGATTATATGCAAAAATATTAAAATATTGTTGTTGAGAAACAGCCTTTTTTATTCAAATACTTAAAAAATATATGACTTATTACAAATGAAATGCATAAAATTACTGTTAATTACTAAAATAAATTATATTTCTAGAAATTTCGACATCTACTAAAGTGGTTATAGCCTAAAAATTTCTTTTGTTGTAATGTTAACAAATAAACTCAAAGTGGCATTTATAAAAGTAGCTTACATTTATCATTGTGCATAAGATAATAATGAATTCCATGTTGCGTATTTCAGTTTCTATAAATATGTTTCTATAAAGTTACATATTGATAAATCTATGCGATGTATACATTGGATTAACATCACATATAACTAATGGCGATAGCATATTACATTTAAACAATATTAGCTCTAAATTCGAATGCAAGTTTGTCGAAATTTTCACAGTCAGAAATAACGTTATTAGAAAGAATTTCTAATAATATAAATAATAAGGAAACATATAAGATCATATTAAACGGTAAATGGTATGCTATTTATTAAAATGTTTGGTTTCGAAAATGCAATAAACATAGACGATATTGAAAATTTTTATGAAGTCTATTTATTGTATGTTTTGTTTCCTTTTCTAAGAGCATATTTATATATATTATAAATTTTCTATGAATATAAAAGCACAGTACATTTGAACTATTACAACTGGGAAAGATCCAACCAATTATGCGTTTAATAATTATAAAATATACACTAAAATCATGTATTCAAGACTTTTTCGGTAACAATTTGTAATAATAATTCACATACATTAGTACACAAATTTTACATAAATTAATAATATTTACTAATAATTATTATATTAAAAAATTATTCCTTAAAAATTTAGTAATAGCATTTTTTCTTTAAGAACATTGTTCATAATTATTATCGCAGTTAATTCCTTGTAACTATTTTTGCTGATATGGAATTTCGTTAAACTGGCATGCACTTTTGAAAATTACATTAATTACAAACTATAAAAATTATAAGAAAGTGCAAAAATTTCTTTATGATAAGTATTTTTAAAAAGGCCTTTTACAGAAAATGATCTCTGTTAGGTGTTTCCTATCAATATATGAATTGTATTTTACTTCTAAGACCAGGAAATATAAAAATGGTTTTGTAATATTTTTCTTTCGTATTTTTATCTTGTCTTTTAAATTTTTATTATGCTTTTATTTCTTCGATAGTATACATTTTAAATTAATATTACCTCAATAGCGATATACACATCACACAAATAAAAAGAAAATGTATTTATATTACATTTTTACTGTTAAAACACTACATAAAATGATGCCGAAATACGACATTTTTCATGTGGTGAAATAATAATAATAATAATAATAAGGAGGAGGAGGAGGTACTTGAAAAACAAATTTCTATAATTAAAAAAAAAAAATAGAAGAAAAAGAAAGAAAGAAAGGAAAAGAAAAGAAAAATGCTGTAAAACAGTATTCTGTTACGAGATTGCAAATATAAAGAAACAAGGCTTGTTTTCTGCCGGCAGAAAGTAGTTTTTGCCCTATCGGTGGAAAAAAAGTGGTTATAAGCGGTTTAAACCGCAGAAATTGGCAATAAATGGCAAAACCGCATTTTATGACGTTATCCAAGACTTTAATATTACTAAACTTCAAAATACATTTTATTTAGAATAAAATAAAATATTGTGGGTAATTTTGTTATTTATAATGTATTAAATAAATTTTTTATAGGTACAGTAGACTGAGTGATTTTGTTTATGCAATTATAGAGCAATTTGCATTTTACAGTATGCTCTGTCGAAAAAGTAACAAATGTGTAACTGGATAATAATTTTATTCTTTTTATAGCATGATTTAATGATTACAGAACTTATTTCATTAAAATTTCTTTACATGTAATTTTTTGTGCTTCAATTATTTACTTATTTTTTTTTTAAGAAATCATATATGCATACAGTCGAAAGATTATTTATTGTATTAAATTATTTATTTGAAAATTTAAAAATGCTTTAAATGTAAGTTGTTAAAATGTTCTGAATCTTTTTGTAAATTTAACATTTTTTAAGTGTCTTTAACTTAACATTGTATAGTGTTGAATTTATATTTAAACAAATTCAGTAAAAGATTACGATATAAAAATATGAAATTTTAGAGTGAAATAAACTGAGTCTTCAACTTTGAAGATGCTAGATATATTTGTAATACAAGAAAAATATATTTATATAATCATCTTAAAATCCTTTCCTTCTTTAAATAGGAATCATAACCTTTAGATTTAATTGTTTACAAATCAAATATTTACCATGTGAATTTTATTGATTATTCTAGATTAAAGATCTTATTAGCATTTTACATTAGTTTCTGCTAATTTTTGCCACTTACTGGTAGAAACTAGTTTTTGCCATGCCAGTTTTAACCGGTTGCAACCAACGGGTTTAACCATTCCGGCAGAAATTTGCCGGCTCTGCATGGAAAATAGCTGAAAGAAAAAAGTATTTTCAAAGTTAATTTATTTTATTGATATAAATAAAGAAATAATTAAATAAAACACTGGAAGAGAGTATAAACGTATATAGAAAAAACGAGAATTTTTGGTTTTACCGACATGAAGAAACATACCGATTGCATATACCTAACCAAAATAATTATAAGGTCATTTAGGGAACGACGCAAGTTTGTTTCTAGCTCTTTTATATGTCAACTGATGGTGATACTAACCAGAATGTGTGAGAAGTCTTGTCCCAGTAAGCGCGTGGATTGTGAATTTATCTTAACCACTTGACTACGGCTACGTACGATGCGTACGTAGTAAAACTACGTGCGTATCATACGTAGCCGTAGTCAAGTGGTTAATTTATCACCTTTAACCACTATTATTTTTTATCTTGTGATTAAAGCCCTTATAATATTCTATTTTTATGTTTTATTTTATATACTGTACATTATGGGGTAAAACATAAAAAAAATAATAATTATGATCATATTATTATAATAATTATAACTTTTATAATATTATTTTAATAAACTTTCAAGACTTCAGTAAGGATCTCTTCTGGAGGATCGTAGAGCAAAGCAGTCACAGTAGGAAATGGAACTTCTGGAATTTCAGCTACTGGGATTTATCCTTATAACCCACAAGCAATCCCAGATCATGCATGTACTATCTCTGTTGGTTCCAGCAAGGATACAGCTGTTGCTTTCACAAACGGCGCATGTGATAATAGGCCTACACCAGCAGTTACTTCCACCAGCAGAACTAGAGGCAGTCGAATGTCACCAGCAGTTGCCTCCACCAGCACAGAAAAGCCACTGCCTCCACCAACCTTGCACATCAAATGCAAGGAATGGTCGCACGAAGATTTCAATGGTGATCATTTGCACTAAATTAAAGGTTGAGCAGGCTAACATTCAAACTTGTACCCGTATTAGTTTTAGAAAAGTACATTTCAGAAAATTTATTTCAATTTACAAATTTGTTCGTTTTTCCATATTTATTCTTAATTTTACAGATAATTTTCCATATTTGTCTTCTTTATTTTGTGTTGCATCTTATCTTGTAATTGGTGGCATCTTCCCCGTATATGTAAGAGAAGATGCCACAATTACATGAGCATATTTAACATTAAATTTGCCAGTTGTGTACAGACTGGGAAAGGAATTAATAAACGTGCATAATTAATTAAAAATTGAAGGGCATGGTGTATTTTTTCATTATCATATCGTTTCAATTTTATGGCCTTATTAAGCAAGACATCCTTATATATGGCGCCTTTCCCCAATTTACCATATATTAAATGTGTTCTGTTATTTGTGAAAGATTATTTTTCTTTAATCTAAAACTATAATATAAATTTTGCAATTTAAATTTAAATATAGTGAGTTTTTGTATAGAAATTTCTTTAAAAATATCTGTAAAATAATGTTGACTGTTAATTAAAAAAAATAGATTCTTGGATAAACACTCTTTGTTTAAAAAAATATTTAAACAATGTATTGAAATTACAGCAAAAATTTTTAAGAAAAAATACTTTTTTTGTTTGTTGTTGTTGTGATCACGTTTGAGAAAGTTATCCTCATTCAAGTGCTTATAAGTAAAACTTAAACAAAATGTCTCTATAAATATAAATTAGGTAACTTGAGAATATTAAAACTAATTTCGCTTCTTTTGAAAATATTATTTCACATATAATCAAAGTTTTATATAACGATATAAGAATTTAAAAATTGCGCTTTAAATAGAATAAAAATTATTTATTTAAGGTTTCTGTGAAAGTTTCAGAGATGAGTTTCTAAATTAGAACGTTTCATGCAGAAAATAAAACTTTACAATTATTAAAATTTTTAGTCTTTTAACAAAGGACATTTCTAGAACACACATATTTTATTATATCATTTTTCAAATATCAATGAAATTTCAACATTAAAATACAGTATTGAATATAATTTCTGCATTATATTTCATTATGTTGGAACATATTGATGAAACATACTTTCTCATCAGTTTTTAACATTTTCCAACAAAACTGAAAAGTGTTTGTGATTTCAGTTAGTCTGTCCGTCTATCTATTGTTCTGTCGGCGCTCTAACTTTCGTAAATATTCATGGAATTCAACAGTGTTTAAGAAGTGATTATGAATTCAAACAGTCTGTCTTTCTCACCTTTTACCTGTTCGTTGGGTGATCACGTTAAAAAATGCAACGAGCAGTTAGAGAATGCGGATATTCTAAACCATTGCATGATTTTTCGTTTTTATTTATATAAGACCAGAGACTTGGAAATTTTGCATGCTTATAAATAACCAATTTTTTGTATACATTGGGTTTGACAAAATTCATTATTTGTTCAGTATTATTTGTTTCTGACAGATTTCAATTATTTTTTGCTTGACGAAGGATCATACTAAATTAATTTAATCTGAAATAGCTGTTGCTTAGTTTTGGAGTTTATGATGCACGTTTACAAAGTTTTATTTATCATAAGCACTCATTTATACATTGATCTCGTCAAACTCTTTTTTAATTTCTCTTACCCAAAAGGTACAGAAAGTATTGTTTTTGGGTCAAATTTTCGAACGCGAGATTTTGTTATATTTACACGTTTTGAGGTCCCCTGAATACGAAAATCATGTTTTTAGCAAATGGTCTGTGTGTATGTCTGTGTGTGCGTCTGTGTGTGTGTCTGTGTGTCTGTGTGTGTGTCTGTCTGTTATCAGCATATCTCAAAAGCAAATTTTAGCAGAAAGTTCAAACTTGGTATTCTAAATGTGTATCATATAGGGATGCTACAGTAAGTTTTCGTTAAGATCAAGCAAATGGTTCGTGTACAGGGACAATCAAGAGAATTCTAATACATTACGTCTATGGGGGAAATTGCAGGTAAGTAGAGTTTAACGTCTATAGACTGTACTAAACCAAATGAAACGAATATATATTTTTTGTAATAGAGATAGGTAACTCGGAAAAAAAAATTGTGTATGTAGGAGCCTCGCCTCCCTCCCTGGGGGGGGGGAAGTCCCCCCTCGAGGGGAGTAAATTTTCATGATGGGTATCTTTCAAAAGAGCTCGCCAATACCTTTAAAACGAATGGTTGGACCATCGATCTGTGATAATTTAAAACAAAGTTATCGATTTTTTTTACTTTTAACGAAAAAAAACTTAGAAAAAAAATCGTATTTTTTTTTTTTTATTGAAAATAAAATGGACTTTTTTTGGATATTTGGTGTCATACTACTTCTCTAATATGGAAATCGTCTGCATTATCATAAAAGATAATTTTTTTAAATAAAAATTTTAATAAATTATTTTTTAAAAACAGAATTCTTTTTTAATAACTGAATTAAATTGTATACAAATGTAGGTGCATTCATGAAACGGGGGGTTGAGGGGGGCAGTAGCCCTCCTCACACAGAACTAATTATCATATAAAACTCTTCAGAAGCCTAATATGAATTGTTTAACACAGGTTTACATAACAGTACTCGTTATCTTACCTATTAATCTACAACCTGTATTTACAGTATTAAATTTCAGGGTAAGAGAAAGTCGTGTGAGTGACACACCAGATTATTTCAGTTGTTTTGGCTTATTAAAAATTTAATATTTATTAAAATGGATAGAGCTCGCGTTATTCAATGCAACTACCTCAAAATTTATATTTATCTATACAAAACATATCTTTACAATATGTATCTATATAATTTTTTATAAAATACTTGCCATACAAAAAATCTGAAATTAATTTTTTTGCACAGAAATGTTACTGCTAACGTGCAGAAATATTTTTAAAAATAATCTCTAAATCATGCAACCAACTAAAGGAAAAAAAAAAAAAAAACTGCTCTCTAGCTGGATAGTTAGATACGCTCAACCCACCCGGCAGTCGGCTTATACCGACTTCAAACTGAAGAGAGTAAGTCGCCAGGGAGGGTGTTGACAATAATATAAACTAAGTCTTTTAGTACTAATAAAATGAATTTACTCCAAAACGCATAGTACACATAAGAACTGGAAATGCAGTTAATAATAAATACATCCGTATCTTCATTTAAATCGGCGATATAAGAAATGTATTCCGTAAGGATGCTTTTATCGTGTTTGCTTTCATCTGCGTCAGAGAAATTAAAATAATCACCGCACACTCACTTTCATCTGAATTACTTGCATGAACTAAAATATAATTCTCAGATAATTTCCTGCAAAGAGTTAAGATGAAAACATAATTAGTTTATTTTACGCTGTGAAGCTTAATTTGAATGAGTTAACGAGAAATGACTTACACCTCAATCTGAACATGCAGTTATGCGTTTTGTTTATGTAATGAATTCATTTCAAGTATTTAAAGATAAGTAATTTCAATTAAATTTCTTTTCGCCTACTAGTTTCACGTTTGTTGACTTGTATCAAATTGAGAAATAAAATAATGTACATTGTTGAAAGAAAAGTTATTGTTATGATTCCCTAAAATGAATAGAATTTATATGTCTTTTTTTTTTTTTTTTTTTTTTTTTTTTGTGAATTTGAAAATTTTTTTCATACAGAGTAAAACAATAACTTCTATTTTATATTATTAATTTCCGTTTCCAAACATGATTTATCTTCCACTATTGAAGAGTTGCCAGCTTTTATACTTTATTCCGAAGTATTTTTATTACTGCATTTTTTTTCCATACCACTTTTTTTCTATAATACTTTTCTCCAATATATAACGAAGATTAAATAATAAAAAAAAAAAAAAAAAAAAAGAACTCTTGAGGGAGGAAAAAAAACTTATGTGAAAAGAGGGTGGGAATGTATGCACCAGAATAATTATAAAAATTTTCAACTCTGTTATTGCAGAATTAAATAAAGAAAGCATTTATTTAAATTTAAGGTTCGTACGGGCCATATTTTTTCCCTAGTTCTAGTCTTATACTAGTAAGTTTGTAAAACTATTTTCGTTATAAAATAAGTCTATAAATTAAGATTAATTCCATTGTTTCAGAATACAAGTGTGAGACTCAAGAGAAAAAGGTGGGTCCGCACGAAACCTGAAATTATGCCATATTAAATAAAATGATAATAATAATAAAATACTAGTTAGGATATTAATGTGAAATAATTTTGAATCTTTAACTAACAAGAAAAAAATGAACGAAGTAAATTGCTATTGAGACTAAACCAAGATTAAATTAAAGAGCATGGTCTCAAACTCAGGGTAGAGTGCAAAATTTTTGCAACAACCCCCATGGACCGATATATGACCCCCTAATAGTTTTAGCTATTTCTATAAAAGCCAAAAAAATAAATCTTACTGTGTTAAGGTGGTGCAGTGATAGCGCGTTTAGCTCGTGAGTGAGTAAGAGGTCATGAGATCGCGTCCTGGAAAAGGCGTTTTGTATTCTAATTTTTTATTTCAACTAATATACAGGGTGTTTATAAAGTCCCGGACCCATTTTGATGTTTAATAACTCATAAAATAATAAAGATAGATTAAAATTAATAACATAAATGGTTAGATAGACTCAAAAAGTTTCATGACCCATGTAAATAAACTTCCACGTGTGCCCCCTTCGTCGCACGGAGAATATCAAGTCGATAGTCAATTTCACGCCAGGTAGCGGCAAGCATGTCGGCATCCACAGAGGCTATTGCGGTTGTAATTCTGACTTTTAGGTCATCAATGTTCGACACTCTCCTCCTGTAAACATTGTCCTTTACAAATCCCCAAAGGAAAAAATCCAGCGGCGTTATATCAGGTGATCTGGGTGGCCAAGGAATTGGACCTCCTCGCCCAATCCATCTTCCTGGAAAATGGTCATTCAAAGAACTACGAACGATGGTACCCCAATGAGGTGGTGCACCATCTTGTTGCAAAAAGACATGTGGCTGAAGCTCTTCTAGTTGTGGAAATACGAAGTTTTCCAACATGTCTAAGTATACAACTGATGAGACCGCCTTTTCTGTAGAAAAGAAAGGCCCAATGACTCGGTCGTGCATTAGTCCACACCACACATTAACCTTTGGGGAATCCCTTTGTGCCTCACGGTATTTATGGGGGTTTTCAAAAGAGTCAAAGAGTCAAAAAAAGTCAAAAGAGAGAGAAATGCAATTAATAAGCAGACGATATTTAGAAAAGTACAGATATTTAGACTGGAAAATGAAATTATCTGAAAATAACCACACGCGCAGACGATATTTACAAAAGTAAAGATATTCAAACCTGAAAAGAAAATATATGAGTTATTCCATCAATAACTGCCATAAGTTTGTGTATATCTTCATTATTTTATGAGTTATTAAACATCAAAATGGGTCCGGGACTTTATAAACACCCTGTATATATATATATATATATACAGTGCGTGTCGAAATGATAGGTCCACCAGTAAAAATGAAAGTTATGTTGGTAAAAAAGGTTTTATTGTGTACAAAGTACTATTTTATAAACTACATTACTTCATTCAATGTAAAATAATACATGAATAATATACAAATAATAGGAATAATAAGGAAAACAAAAATTACATGAAAAAGCTGTTTCAAAAAGATAGGTCCACTGAACCAAGCATCAAATTAATGTTGAATTAATAAGAAATTTTTCCACCTTGTTTCAGAATAAGCTCATAAATCCAATTCGGCATGGTTTCTATAAGTTTTTGCAAACACTTTTTCTCGATTTTTGACCATTCGGAGGAAATAGTAATTTTCAAGTCTGCAGTACTGTTGTACTGCCTTCCGCCTGCATACACCGCTCTTGCGAGTATACCCCACATGTTTTCTACCGGATTCAGGTCGGGGCTACAAGATGGCCAATCGATAACATGTACACCATTATCCAGAAACCATTCGAAAGTGGACTTTGCAGTGTGCACAGGAGCATTGTCCTATTGGAACATGAAGAATGGGCCCCCAATGTGCTCTGCTTGTGGAAGAAAATATTGTTCAAGCAGCTGTTGATAGCCTGCAGCATTCAAACGATTGTTTTCAAATGCTATATCAGTTTTTCCTGCACCTCCGAATCCGGCCCATACCATAACGGAACCACCACCAGCTTGCCTCTTCGAGAATATCTGTCTATCGTTACGCAGATCGTGCCAGTAGTACTGGCAGTCATCTGGATCATCCAGGTTGAATTTATTTTCATCACTGAATGTCACACGATGCCAATCTTGTTTCCAGGACATCACTTCATGTGCGAATTTCAATCTCTTTTCTTGGTGCTTTTTAGTCAATTTCGGAGGCGCTTTCCTCTTCACGTAAACTATATTGCCGAACTTCTTTACCACTCTATGAACTGTAGATTTTGATATTGGAGGGTTTTGTTGTCTGGCCACAGTGGATAAGCTCATATTTCCAGATTTTAACTCCTTTACGGGGTGTCCTTTACGGTCCTTCTTTGTCGGGGTGTCACTTTTGACGGGCGGCAAGATGATTTTTTACTGACATAAGCATTTCTAAGTCGCAAATTATTGTTTACAACATTATGTGATTTGTTTAAAAATTTACCTATTTCTCTATTCGATTTTCCACACGTTTTAAATGCATCCATTTCCCCCTGCTCAACCAGCGAAAGACTGCAACGACGACCCATTTCGTTTGATTACAACGTGATGTTCAAATCTGTTTAAATACCTCCACAGCAGCCAGCATAATCCCGCAGTAAGACTAAGCAACGATTTTTATGCAAATTTTTTGGAAATAAACGTGATTGGTGCAAAATTTCTGAAGGCGGACCTATCTTTTCGAAACGGTCTGAAAATGAAAATTTGCATAAAATAAAAAGGAATTATTTATTTTTAAGAAATTTCTTCATAAATAGTTATAACAATTACTGATTAATTAACTCTACCAAAAAAGTGATTCTTATTCTCAATTAAGAGTCGAAATTTTGAAAAATGCGGGTGGACCTATCATTTCGATACGCACTGTATATATTACATTTTTAATTAAATTAAATTATTATTTTAAGACTAAACATTTATTATATTAAGAAGATTTTTTTTTCTTTTTTTGAGTATACCAATTAATAAAGTATTAACCAGGAATTAAAAAAAATATATATGTATTTGTTTATTTATTAATAAAAAAAGGAAATCATGTTTAAAATTACAAATATTGTTTCTAATTTATAATGACTATGATTAAAAGTAGCAAATTGATGAAAGTATAAGCATTTTTCACATTGAGAACAAAAAAATAAGAAGATTGATCACAATTAATTACAATACATTTTTTTTCACCGTCAAATATTGTTCATTAACTAACATTTTATTACATATTCGACTCTTCGTCAAAATTGCTAGATTTATAAAATATATTCCTTTACATATGCCACCTTTACCCAGAATTTTGAAATTTGTGAGATGTAAACTAATTATAAATTAGTAAAATCATTTTAAGAAAGTTTGTCGTTGTGGTCAATTTTAATGTCAGTTCCTCCGATACTACCAACGTTGACCGTTCTTTAATAAAATATTTGAAATACAAGTTAAATGCGACATCGAATAGTTAAGCGACAACAGCTGTTGTCTATTCAGGATTTTTCATGTAAAAAATTGCATGAATAATAACACAATTAAGGGCAGACGAGGGACACGTGGTATTAGCGACGTCGATAAGAAATAGTAATTAAAAATTTACATAAAAAACAGGCACAAATCATTAATGAAATTTTAACTAAACATTATATAAAAGTATGCCCCTTTAAATTATTCATGTCTTTTAATTAAAAAAAAATAGTCAAAAATTAAAAAAGTAATAAATTGTGCGCGTTGGGAAAAAACATCTTTAATATAATAAATATTTTTTCTTCAAATAAATAATTTAATTAAAAAAAAGTTGAAATAAAACAAATTAAAATACAAATTGCCCTTGCCAGGACTCGACCTCAGAACCGCTTACGCACGAGTCAAACCAACACCTGCTCGATGAAAATTTGTATCAGAAAAAAAAAAATAATAATTTTTTTTTTCAAACAGTTCAATTCTCTTTTTTCTTATAGGTATGTAGTACATACCTATTTAAAAAAAAAAAAAAAAAAAAAAAGTGAATCGGAAATATTTTATTAAGTTTCATTGTGTAACATAGTTTTTCCTAATATAAACTTTCATTTGTGAATTACCCTTCATCGTAAAGACCTTTTTAGAAAACAGCTGAAAAACAGCTTATTTAATCGCCGATATCGCTATGAATTTTTGTGATATTCAACTGGATGCTTTTTAAAGTGCTCTATACAGTTGGATATCAAACCATGTCAAAGTTTTTTTTTTTTTGCTATAGTCCGCGCATACGCAGTAATGAATTATTTACTACAACTGTCTATGAATATTTAAAAATAAATAAAAAAGTAAAAATTGATAGAATGGAGAAAACCAGACGGGTATCTATTCTCCGATCCGACTGCCATAGAAACCGTCCTTAAACAACGACAGTCGTCAAATCAAAAGTCGGAATGTGACGTCACGTGATCAAAATAACGACTGCCACAGTCGGAATTGAGGTATAATGTGGTCGGAGAATAGATACCATGGTCTTTTCTTGAGTAAGAAATATCCTTAAAATTCACCTGGTGAAAATAAAAAATTCGTGCTTTTGATCTTCATGAATGTAAATAATGGATAAACAGATTGTGACTTTAAAAATAAAAACTTTTTCGATACTGTCCCATAATGATTATTAATTTTCTTTTTCTTTCAAAAAAAAAAAAAAAAAGATTTTGATGAAATTCTAGTAAAAGCAGAATTTAGTTTAATACGGTGGACTATTAGTTTTTTTTTTTTTTTTTTTTTTTTTTTTTTTTTTTTTCAAATTATAACATCGCTTTCGAATTATTCAATTATACTTTCGATAAATTTTCAATTGTCCAACTATCAAAAAACTGATATCGTAAAAATTCGTAGATTGAGACTAATAGTACTCCGTCCTAATACATTTGTTTTAAACTATAGTGTAATGATTTAGGCATATGTTGGCATGTTTTCCGAAAGTTTCATGAAATTTGAAGAAAACCTTTGGAGTTATAAAGCAAAAACTTGCGAAATTTTTTTGTATTTTTTTAATAAAATATTACTAACTCCTTAAATATTCAAGATATCCTCACAAAACTCAACATACGTATAAAATATAATATTTATAACCAAATCTAAAATTTGCAGATTAATCGAAGCCTTTTCATATACAGGGTTATCACAAATACTTTTTATTTTATAGGCTTTGTTGTTCGTTTCCTAACGGCCTTTGTGTCAAAATCTTTGCTGAAAAATATGAGAAAAGACCTGTTTTCCTTATTCCCAAAATTCACGAATGACACGCTAACTATTTTTCAAGATGTTCGACAAAATGTAAAAAAGTGAAAGTGTTCACATTATTTTGTCCAACACCTGTAGTGAAATTATTATTAACAAGTGAAATTATTTTCTAGGATTATTGTATGCATTAAAAACACTAACAAAACAATAAATAAATAAAAATTTACAGTTATTCTAATAAGTTTCACTCGTCTATATATATAAATCTGTTGGATTTCCAATAGCTTGAACTCATTCGCCTGAAAAGCTTAATATATTTTTCTTTTCAATGTTGTAAAGATACTTCACTTCACTATTGATTAATCACCTATGTTTCATTTATTTACATTCCACAGCTCTTTTTTCTTTCTTTTTAACGCTCACCATAAAGTTATTTCCCCCTTTTTGGAAAGGAAAGTGATTTATCAAGGATGCCTGTAAAGTTGTTTTTAAAGAAGCATTAATGTCCTGTGTAGAAATGCAAAATTCACCAACTTTTCAAATATAGATTTTTATCAAAATATTTTTAAACATAATTTTACTGTAAAAAAATACAGTAATGTTCGTCTCACTTTTCCTACTTTAAGTAAATCCAAGACTTATTTTTCTTTGATGTATACAGTTTTAAATTTATAATTCCATAGTACATGTGGTACATTTCATGATTTCATGTATATTAAAGGATTAATACATGAAATACACACACACACACGCACATATATATATAACCTATCTTTTTTTATGGCTTCCTTACTAATTATCTTTATTGTTTACTTTGTCTAGATCGTAACAAAAAAAAAAAAAAAATAAATAAAATAAAATAAAAACAAATAAATACACAGAAAAATATGATGTAATTAGGACTTTTGACTTAGGAACACGAAATTTTACGACATTTGCTGTACTTTTTGTAGCATCATTATTAACCATATCTCAAATATTATGAGTTATGAGGTTTTTATGAGTTTTATAGCTTCATGTGGGACTCTTTGAAAAATAGATTGAGAATTTGTATTGAACAGAAAATTAAGTCAAAGTAAAACAAAAAGAAAAAATATCAGGTGCATAGCAATTTTTTTAGATGTACCTAAAATAATATAGAATTTTCTATGCATTATCACAAATCGTTAATAGCTAAAACTGAATGGATAAATATAAAAATTTATTAATTACGTGTAGAGAAAAATATAAATGAAAAAACAATAAATCTGTTTCATACGCACATTCATTAAAAGGAATCGATATTATGTGTATATATATATATTAGAGTGTCCTTCAAATAGAAGATTTTTTTTTTTTTATCCAATACGTACACATTTTTTTTTTTTTTACCCTAAACACTTTTTAGCAATATATGAACTCTCTGGGATTATGTTAACACGTGCCGAATTGAAGGGAAAATCCTAATCCTTAATATATATACATATTCAAACCTTAAAATGTGTAATTTTCAAAAACAAGTTATTTATAATATTTTACGTATAATTGAGTTTTGAAACGATAATCATAAACTTACATAAGCCACAAATTAGTTTTGCTACTAAGAAATTATTCGAGAGAAATTCTACAATTTGCCCATGAAAGGTTTCACTTTAAAACTTGTTAACAAATGTACATGTCATTTAAAAAAATTATATTCTCTAGTTTTCATAGAAATCTTTGTTAAGTTTAATTTTGATTTTTAAAATAATATTATTAATTTAGTGCTAGTTGGAGTTCCATAAACTGATTTTTGTTGCTAAATGAAATAATTAAGAATTACATTGTAAACGTATGAAGATGTGAATCGCGTCGATTCAATGGTAACATTCTTGACTGGTTCACGATTGACCCTGGTTCCAATCCAAATTAATCAAATGAGATTGTTTTGTTTCATGCGTTTGGTTTTTGAGTAACAATTTACAGAAATACTGTACATTTTCATAAAATATTGCTGGCATCGAAATTGCTACAATTTTATGCTATAAAATGATATGATATTGTATAGATGTATATACATTTATATGTATACATGTAATATATGAAAGATTACAGAAAATTACCAAATTGTGAACAGATGGAGAAGATGTAATCAATTAAAATAGTAAATAATGGAAGTATATAAAATCTGTAACTTCCTCTATGGTATTATACAAATAGTGCAAGCACAATTTTGTTGTTTTCTCTAAAGTTAAGTACATAAATGCCGATGAATCTTACCTTTCAAAGCCCAAACAATAAAAAAAAAAGTAAAAATACATGAAAATATTAAATTGGTTAAAAATAATACAAAACTGATTTACCAGCTGCATGCAATAGAACATGTGAATATAAATAGAAACTAATGTCGATTAACGTTAACATATATATATATATATATATAATAGAGAGAGAGAGGCAGTCCAGTCGCACTAATATGACCCGCCTACGTTCGGCGTCAATCTGAAATAGTATCACAGAAGAGAAGTGGCATTATTAACAGTGAAAGTATATAAAGTGTGTCGGAGGAATAGAAACCATTGTAATCGTCGGTGAAATGCAGAAACGGTGCGATTTGTCCGACGCGACGTCTAAAAGGGCATGATCACGGGCTTCTGAACCAAGGGTGAAAGTATTTCCAAAACGGCTAATATTGTAAATTGTTCGCGTGCTACCGTGGTAAATATATACGTGCATGGTAAAATGGCCTCACGGGCCATAGATTACAGAAGCGAACAACGGCTGTGGAGATACATTCAAGCAAATAGTCAACCGTTGTCAACTGACCAATCTGATGAACAGAAGCACTACCAAGAAGGTGTCTTTAATGACAGTTCAGAGAACTTTGCTACTTGCTACGTACGTCTATAGACCTCCGAAGGAGACGTCTTGTTTAATGCACTTATGCTGAGTGTCATACAGAAAGTTGGAATTTGAACACCAGTACCGAAACTAGACGTCCACTGAATATGACGGCAGGTGGCCTTTTCAAATGAATGGCGTTTTATGCTCTTTAGGACAAATGAACGTTGATGTATACGGCGAAACAACTGAAATCAATCATCTTGCAACAATTACTGGAAAAAATCCAAGCTCGAGGAGGAAGCATTGTGGTCTGGGGAATGATTTCATTGCAACCTCTAGATACGTTCTCTACTATGTATCACTATGTATCACTATGTAACACTATGTATCCTATGATGGAACGACAGATGTGCGCTTTGTCTTTACAGACCATGTCCCCCCTACATGCATATTACTATTCCTCTGCACGATTGAATCTATAAAGAAGACCACACGACGTCTCATATTATTCGCAGAGTATGTACTTGGTCCGAGGAGTACCAAGACGCGTCTTCCACACTCCCTTGACCACCAAATTCCCTAAACTTAAACCAAATTGAGAAATCTTTGCACCGATTTGGTTGTTTGCATCATGGATTCTCATCCGTAGAACCTAACGCAGCTGGTCACGACACTGGAATTTACATGGCTCCAAATCTCTGTGAGCACATTCAAGAACCTCACTGATGCTATTCCTGCACGTCTCGCGGCAATACACACTGCGAAAGATATTTGCATTTATCAGGTGGTCACATTAACGTGACTGGACTGTGTAGATAGATAGATATCACACCAAATGTTACAGAAAATACTCATCTCCTCCTGATAAATCGAGAATCTGCTATCAGATTTTTAATACAATGTACAAAACAAAATTTAAAGATCCAATCAAAATTAAATTTAAAAAAAAAATCACCACAATTTTTGCGAACATCTCCATGTCAAACGATATTCAGTTTTTATATGTCTTGCATAATGATATATTGGTGTTTTGATGCAATATCTAGTACCAAACGAGACAAATTTTTACATGATTCCAATACATTAAACTATACAGAGCTCAAAAAATGAACCATTTTAATTAAATAAAAACCTAAATATTTTTAAAACTAAATTAAGTTATTATGCAGATTTTAAATTGCCTACAATATATATAACTTATTTTTAATAAACTGATACCATTAGTTCAAATATTAGTGAACAAATATATATATACAAATAAATGTATGGAGTGAAAATATGGTGTAAATGTAACTTTCATATTTGATCTCAATAATAATTTAGGTAAACGTTACATAAAATTATGAAAAGTTACTTCTGTTTGATAAACTTTTGTAGATTACATTTGATAACAGCAATATGTTAAACTTCATTTTTTTAAACTCATTTGAAAGGATTTCGAAGGTAATATAAAGAAAAAGCATCATTTTTAAAAAAATATATTAATAAAACGATTATACGTCAAGCTGTTTTTTAATCGTGTAATACATAGGTAATATAAGACAAAATAAGGATTAAAAAGGAAAGAAAGAGCTTCAAAAGTATATGTATATTATTCTGTACAAAAATGTTTCTAAAGGGATGATTAAAAATCCATTTTAATAAGATTTAATTAAAAAAATACATTTTAATAATTTTTATGTGTTTAAGCGTCATATTTCTTTTTTCATTCAGTATACAGTAGGTAGCAAAATTACTGAACCACTAGCAATAATTCCTACTTAAAAGATGGGCACCTAATATTGTTTCGTTAAGAAAACGTTTGTCGAGTCATGGTCTTAGTCTTATACAGTTTATAAAAAAGTAACTTGATGATAAAAATTAGCGACTAAACTAATATATATATAAGAAAAGTGAGGGTGTGTGCTTTAATAATTTTGCTGCCAATTGTACATGTGTGCAGGAATTTTATATGCAGTATACTATTACCTTCTCAACTTTTTCTCATAATGACCTGGACATTAAACCTATTTACCTTAATTTTTAAAAACAGATTGAGTCATTGGCAATTGGTTAAAAAACTAAATTTAACCTTTTTGAAGAAATAGTCTTCAAAATATCTTAATACTTTATTTAAAAAAAAAAAAAAAAAAAAAGGGAGGAAGAAGACTAAGTTCTAGTCAAGCCATTATACAATTCATGGAGTTTAAAATGGAATCTTGCTAGAATTGTACAAGCTTATCTATGTGAGGGTGTCCTTGTATTTCGTTACACAAAATTTATCAAAAAGAAATTAAAGAAACTTTATGGCTTTTATTGTGACATAGACTAAATCTCAATATAACATTTTTAATATCAAAATAAATATAGCTTCGAAAAAAAAATACATTTAGCTTTCAAAATTTCTTCCAAATGTTAGACTTAATCATACTTTCGAGCTATCTAAAGAAAGAGCCACTTTGCTATTCTCGTGTTGCCACAAGATGAATACTAAAATGTTAAAAATATGATATTCTTAAAATTTGCTACAGCATTTTATATAAAATAAGTCTAAAATATTGTGAAATATATATATATAACTATATATGAATGCCTTTTAATGTGATGACTACATGGAATCGCACATAAATAATTTTATAAATTCATATAAAATAATAGCGATGAAATAAATTTAAAAGATTAGGTAGGTTAATTTTCTGGAAATCATGTACATTCTTTAAAGCGTAATGCTCAAAACACCTTTTGTTCATTAATATTTGAAAGTTGCTGTACTTATAATAAGCAACAACAACATATATATATATATATATATATATATATATATATATATATATATACATATATATATTTTCTATCCAAAAGGTTGTGTATTTTAAATCTATAAATTAATTAAGCATTTTAATCCGTAAAATTCGGTTTTCCACGTTTATCAATCGTATAATATATAGAGAAAGGGGGTTTAATAAGTAGAAAAAATATTTAATAAATTAAAGTATAGAGAATAAAAAACTCTGGAGAGTGACAAAATATTTCCGTTACAACAAAATTAACGACATTTTTTGTTAATAATTTAAATTCTCCTACGTATTAAATTCACTTTTTAAAGGAGAATAATATATGATGGATCTAGATTAATACTCAATACTAAAATAAAAGTGTATGTTATTTTTCTAAATTAGTCCTACTTAAAAATGAATATTTTGAATATACTTGTAAAATCTATCTTCTTAGAGATTTTTAATACTTGCTTCTTACATATCGTAAATTATCTCTGAGCAAAGTACAGTGCAATCATGTTCGACGCGCCTAGGACAAAGGACGATTATAAAAGCTTGAAAGGGTGTCAAATTGACTAAGAGATGTGGATTTGGCAAACATTCAGTCATTCCGCTTCCCCTTAAAGTTTATCATCTTCCAACTACCGCTATTTTAACACTAGACTCGTCAGGATATGCGCAAAGACGCCCGTGAACCCTAGAACGTGGTCGAGCAATAATACATTTCGACTCCTATTCAAAACAGAGTTTGCATATTAACTGCAGTAACATGAAAAACTATTTTGTGTATAAATAAATACATTTTGATAAAAAATTTAAAAAATTAATTTCTATAGGTCAATGTCTTAAACTTAAAAATAAATTAATTAATTAAGCCTCAGTATGCATAAAATTAATAACTTAAATTTCTAATGAATACTGTTTCGATAAAAACTTTTCATTTAATAACATTTTGCTAATATAATATGTTACAAAACCTTAAGAATATATCTTGAGATTTATTATTAATTTAAATATTAATTGTATAATTAAAATTACAGTGATTAAAATCGTTTAACATTTATTTCCCGGAATAATTCACCTTCAAATTAATGAAGCAATTAACTACTTAAAGCATTCTACTAATAATGACTTCTTTAAATGCTAAACGTTTAGCTGATTTCCAACATGCATTTGCAGAGTGAGAAAACGAAAGTAAAGACTAATAAGCACAAATCGAGACGAATCGTATATTTAACGATAACAGTTATGCTGTGCAAAATTACTTTGTTTTTAATTGTTTCTGTTAGTTCAATTAGGGTAAACGATTTACGCTATTCGTTGCTACATTAAATGTACTCGGAAGTGTTACATTGTAAATCTTTTCTACAGAAGATTACTAGTAAAAATAGTGTCAAATTTGTGCTGTATTTTTACAGTGTGCTGTTAAATTAATGTGCTGTATTCTTTACTCACATGTATTGTAATTTTCTAGCTTTCTGAAAATGAAAAAACACTAATCTTAAAATAATCAAAGGTAATGAAACACAATTTGAAAATAATGCAGCAAAAAATACCGAAATTCATCTGTTATTTATTTTCTATAAAAGCAAGAGAAACTATTTCAAAATTTCGTCATTGTGGGTTTGGATGCACATAACCATCCAATACAGCAAATTTCGTGACCGCTGTACCCATAGATTCTCCAGAACAAATTTAATGCGGAAAGGGGTCACTCTAATTTTTTCCCTCGTAACTCCCAAAAATCAAAAGTCGTAAAAATCCTCTTTGGGGAATATCTTCAAAAACATGCAGAACCGTCTTCAACCTCTATGTTCTATTTTTGGAAGAGATTTACTTGAGAGTCCGGATTTTGAGAAATCCCCTCCCCAAGAAAAAAAATAACTCTTCCCCCAAAAAATTATAATAGACGATTATTTGTTTATTCCTTTCTTTCTTTATTTTGAATTCTAGTTTGAGTAATGCTCGCAAACGTGTTTTGCTACCCCTTTTCCCAGATAAATGTGGGAAGTTTTAGAAAACCCGTCACAGTTGGGACCAGGGGTCCTGCAACGAACATGTCGAGTTCATTCAACAACCTTTGGATCCGGTGCTGGATCATTTCACTCTAGAGAATTCTTGGTTGTTATGTCATGTTGCAACATCTTTGCAAAAAGTGTTACAACGATGTATTCGTAATCGTCTACTCAGTTCTCACTGTCGGCAAATTTCGTCGTGATCTACCTCAAAAATCTCACGATGTCTACAGTTACCGAAAATGCGTTTTCCATAGTGAGATACAAACAACCTCGTCAGCCATTTTTAATAAAAAATTGTTGAATTAATATATATATATATATATATGAGTGTGTGTGTACATTACATATTTTGGAAAGAACTTTCAAAACTATTATTTTTTTGTGTGAACACTAAATACATTTAATCAATAGTTTTGAAGATATTTGATTAGAAAGTTTACGAGTGGCTAGAGATGTGCTGCTTTTATTTCAAAACAGCAAAGCAATATTAAGCAATAAATAATCTAATATTAAAGACTAAAGTTTATATATATATATATATATATATATAATATTTCTTGTAGTCCTCAGAACTTTAAATTCTAAACTAAAGCATGTGAATTCATCGTTTATAATATAAGTTTTTCGACAATTCTATTTTAAGGAGAATATACTTAATTATGATATCTTAGCTGAAACAGCATTTAACTCGTTCTTGGCGTTAATGTCTCTCGATCGAGAGCTCCCAGGTTCAGTCCTTGACAAGGAACAGTGAGGGGTTTTTTAATGCTATAAAAATGTTTTAAATATATTTTTTTTTTCCTTTTAAACACAATATTGGAAATATTAGCAATTCTATAATGGTCTTTTTTAATTACTAATAACATTGTTTAAATATTTATATTTAAAATATAAATATTTACTCAACGTTTAAACGCCAATGTGAAAAATATCAAAAGCAAATTACAGTTTTGTTAGCGTTAAGAGTATCGTCATCAATGCAGAACGACAAAGTAGATTATTTCCTTCTTCTATAAATAAGGAAGCGAATTTTAGAATCGGAATAGCAACCAATAGGAGTTTAAGAAACTGGAATTGTGAGTCAATAGGAAATTGGAATTTAGAAAGCTATATAAATAGTAGGTGAAAATCAAGAATAGGTACATTTTATGCAATATTTCCAATAATCAGAGAGGAATTCCAACAATCAGAGGGTACAGCAAAATCGCAATTAATAACATTTTCATTTTATTTTTTATAGCTATTGGAAGCTTCTAGAAAATCGGGTTCACGTAAATGATTAGGCCAATAGATCATTGTAACCAAATAAAAGTTAAAACTTTCTCCCAACAATGCTTAGCAATGGCCGATTTTTTATTTCTTTTTCTGAATATAACCCATGTGTTTTTTAAGACAAAACTTGAATTTACGTTTTGATTGACCAATATAGGATTGTCCACATTGGCAAGGAATACAATAAATAACCAAAGAGTTATGTATATCAATAAGGTCTTGTAACATAGAAAAAGCTAATTTGTTTGTAGATGAGAAAATTACTTTAAGGTCACACTGTTTGAGAACTTTAGCTAAGACAATATTATAATTAGATAAAAAAAAAAAGACAACATAATACTGATTATTAGAAGAAGATTTAGACATAAAATGACATGAAATATTGGGATGCTGTAGTTTAAAAGAGCTTTATCAACCTCTGCCAACAGCAAATTCTTTTAGATGTTTGATTTCGGAGTTGAGGGATTCCGGATCAGAACAAACGTTAAGGTCACGATTAACAATTATATAAAAAGCGGTAATTTTCTGGGCCTGTGGGTGACATGAAGAAGCATGGAAAGATAATGAAACTACAAACTTTTTACGACAAACAGTAGTGCAGAAATCTATTTCACTGCTAGACACAATGGTATCAAGAAAAGGGAGTGAACCATTAATTTCAATTTTATATATAAAGTGGATGTTATTATCAAGAGAATTTATTATCTGTAATACATTATCAATATTGCGCCAAAAGAAGTGTTTGCCAAAGGGAAAGTATAATCCACATAGCTGGTTCAAAATTGAAAAAATATTTTTTCCGACAGATTTCTCGAAATAATGCATGTAAATATCAGCGAGAATTGGTGAGAGAAGAGATTCCTATTGGCTGCTATTCCGACTGTAAAATTCTTTTTCCTATCTATATATAAGAGCAATAATCCGTCTTGTCATTCCGCACTGATGACGGTACGCTTAACGCTACTGAAACTGCAGTTTGTTTTTAATATTTTTTACATCGGCGTTTCAACATTGTGTGAATATTCATATTTCTGTTCATCGTCAAGGCTAGATATATATTTAATAAGGAAAATATGAACATTTAATTTAATAGTTCGAAACAAAAGAAATAAAATTTTATTTTTGAACTGAAATAAAATATTTAAAAAATAAAATGCTTATACTTCGATAATTTTCCTGTTTTTAATTATAGTCATTATTTATTTGAAAATAAAATTGTAACTAATGTAATTTTCTTCCCTATAAATTTTTATTATTATTATTTTATCCCTTCTAATATTTTGCTAAAAGTAAGAAGATTTTATACAAATAATAATAAGAAGAAAGAAAGAAAGAAAAATAGTTATGTTAATCTGATAATTATTTTCTTATAAATTATTAATTTAATTTAACAAAAATGTTTTTATTTTTTCCTTTTCAATTAAAGTAAAATATTTTGAAAATAAAATGCTTGATTATTTTTCTACTTTTGAATAAAGTCATTATTAATCAGAAACTAAACATAACCTAAAATATTTGTTTTTATTTATAAATAATTTATTTATTTATTTATTCATTGTAATTGAGTACGTATGTACAGTGCTGGAAAAAATTATAAAGCGATAGAAAAATCTACAAAAGTCAAAAAGTAATGGAATTGTTGATAACGCAAATTCTATTTTCATTTGCATGATCAACATCGAAGTAATGCGCATAAACTTTGTTTAGAAAAACGGAATAGGGAACATAAATTATGCTAATTTCTTACAACCAATGAAAAACAACTTGGAAAAAATTATAAAGCCGATGGTTCTAGCCTCCTTTGGCATAATGCCAGACATGAGAAAGCAGGTTCCTAGGAAAGTTTAGGTAAATATAAACGTGTTACGTGCATTCATTTTGTATTTGATATGTTTAATACAATGCCAAGAGGAAAAAAGTTATCCAATGGTGAACAAATTAAAATATTAACTTTAAATGAAGTTGGAATGTCTGGTTCTAATATTGCAAGAAAAATAGGAAGGTCCAAGGCTGCAGTAAACAGTTTTCTCAGAAATCCCGAAGATTACGGCAGTAAGAAGCGTACAGGAAGACCGAAATCCTTAACTGTAAGGCAATCAAGACAAATCCGGAAGCTAGCTTGCGGACAAAAAATGTCGTCTGCCCAAATTCAAGAACATTTACAAATACCATGTACAAGCCGAACGGTAAGAAATGTTTTAAGTAGCAATCCCATTGTTCAGTTTAAAAAATTTAAAGGAAAACCCCCTCTTTCGAAGCACCACAAATATGCTCGCTTAGACTTTGCCCGAAAACATTTAACCGAAGGCACAAATTGGAGAGATATTGTCTTTTCCGATGAAAAGAAATTTAATTTCGATGGACCCGACGGCTATAAATATTTTTGGCATGATTTACGACAGGAACCTCATATTTTTTCAAAGCGTCAATTTGGAGGTGGCTCGGTAATGGTTTGGGCTGCATGTGCTGCCGGTGGAACCACTCCAATTGTTTTCATCCATAACAAAATGAATTCAATTATGTATCAAGATATGTTAGGAGATAATTTATTACCCATTGCTCCTCTTATAACTTCAGGAGACTGGACATTTCAGCAGGACAACGCTTCCGTTCATGTTTCAAAGTCAACTAAATCTTGGCTGGAAGCTAACCAGGTGAAATGCCTTCAATGGCCAGCTGTTAGCCCCGATCTGAATGTAATAGAAAATCTTTGGGGAATTTTAGCCCGAAATGTTTACAAAAATGGACGACAATTCAATTCAAAATTAGATTTGATGACTGCTATTAAAAACTGCTGGAATAATATTGATGCAAGTACTTTGTGTGGTCTGATAGATTCAATGAACAAGAGACTAGTCACGGTTATCGAAAAAAAAGGGTCTCACATCGATTATTGATGAAATACATGTATCGACTTTATAATTTTTTCCAGCTTTCTTTGTACATAAATTTTTCTTACGTCTACTAACCTTTTGTTATTGTAGTTATTAATAAATTTATTTTTTCCTTTTGTTCCTTGTAGCATATAATATATATGTATGAAATTTTGTAAATGTTTGATCTTTTGTTTTTTAATTATATCATATTTTCAAGTTGCTTTATAATTTTTTCCACCACTGTATAATTCGTTAATTATTTATTAATTTATTTATTTTTGTTACTTTAATATTACTTAAATTTAACTTTCTTTTTTTGCTTCAGTTTTTTTATTAAAAAAAAAAAGTTAAATTTAATTAATAATGAAGCAGAAGCAATTACGAAATTAAATTTTACAAATGACAAATTATTTATTTTAAACAAATATTTTACACATTTAAAAAAAGGAAAGGAAGAAAGAGAAAGAAAAAGGAAATGGTCTTAATGAGGATTGAACCCGGAAACCCATGTTTCAAAAATGAAATACTCCACCTACTGACAGATTTTACCAGTTTGTTCCTAACTTATTACATTATATTGTTCTTAAATTAAGAACGATGAATTCACATGGTTTAACATAGAATTTACAGCTATGAAGACTTCAAATTTTATTATTTTTAGAAAGTTAGTCTTTAGTCTTTTATTTTAGGCTTATTTTTGCTTTGCTATTTTGCGATAAAAGCAACAGATCTATCGTCGCACGTAAACTTTCTAATCGAATATCTTTAAGCTAAATTATTAAATGTCTATAATGTTTACACAAAAAAATAATACTTTTTATTTTCAAAAAAGTATAACTTAGGTACCTATTTTTTGCTTTTTTATTTCATCAGTTGTCATTAAAAAATGGCTGACAATGTTAGCTCATATTCACTTTAGATCATTTATTTATTGTGATGGGTCAATTAGTCTCCGAAGCCAATAGAGTTTCGGCCTCCAATTTGGCTTCCACTACTGGCTTGAGATCAATTCATTATAGGGCAAAAACTGAGTGTCGTAAACATTTTGTCGCGATCTTGCAAATTCGATACCTGGAAGTTCCCATCTCGAAAACATTCCGACGGCTTCGTTGTAGCGTCCCAGGGTCTAACACACACACACCACAATTCGTGACCCAAATTCCCTATAGAATCGCCATGAGCATGGTAAGTCAGTGAATGGATGTACCACTTTAAATATATATAAGTCATATGTAAAATTACGTTTTGCACACCTTCCCATCTCTTTAGCAGAAGAATTCTTAAAATTCCAGATGTTCGGTTTTAGGTGTTTGCTTTTGTTATTTTTTAAAGCAAAACTCTTACAGATATCGGCTTTTCCTTTGACTTATGAAGTTCTTTGTGAGATCACGTTCTCTTAATTTAATGCATTCCGTCTACGTCAGGAAAGGGATGTTTTCACGAAATCTCTTGCTTCTAGGTGTAGTAGTTTGGGCTGGGTAGTGACGAATCAGTCAGTCATTATGTTAGGTCAGGACAAACGATTTTACGTATATATATAATATATATATACAATTCTACCCACTCTTCGCACGGGGAAAATAATTGAAAAAGAAAAATTGCAAAGCCAATTAATTTGAACCGTTGGCAATAGATTGTTTATACTGAGTTCTAATGAAAACTAAGCTTTGTTGAAATCAATTGAAAAGTTTTATTGGAAACCACTGCGATTTTCTGCGTGCAAAGAACGGGTAGAAATGTTAGACATCCCCTTTCACACAGTTAATTTTGAAGATTCTAAATTTCACCTGAATTAAGAGTAGAATTCCTTTACTTTCCTCTTTTCACCCCCACCAGGGTCAAATTTCGGATAATCTTGATTTTTACTTTAATTAGAGACTAAAAAGCGACATTTTGCTAAATTTCTAGCTTTTATTAGAAACCACTGCAATTTTCCTTGTGCAAAAAACACATAGAATTGCTACCCCCCCCCCTTTCACACGTAAAGGTTTAAATTAGGTAAGGTCTTCAAATTTTATCTTAATTAGGGTCCAAGAGGAAACATTTTGCTAAATTTCAAGCTTTTATTAGAAATCACTGTAAAAAGATTTAAAAACTTCGACACAAGATTTCAACCCCTAGAGTTAAACTTCATTAATGCCGTTCTTAGAGAGCCCGTACGTCATGAATGGAACTTATTGTCCAATAGGAATATTTTTACTTGACAGTTTGGACTCAGCGCTAATATATTATTCAATGAATGAATGAGTGAATGGTATTTTGCGTTTATACATATTAATTATGATATATTTTAAAGCTTGCAAATTAACATACAATTAATAACAGACACAAACCATGTCTCTGATCCTTGTTTTTTTTTATGCTAATTATTTTTATTTCTCATTTTTATTACTCAACAAATAAACTTGGTCTCAGTTGTAAATAAGAATTTTATTTTCCTATAAAACTTATTATTATTATTATTTTTTTTTTTTTTTTTTTTTTTTTTTTTTTTGCGAAATATGTGACTTAGACTTTTTTAAATGCCTTAATTTTTTATGAAAATTTTCCAGTTATTTAAAGAAAAAAATGTTATACGCCTTAAACAATTTTATTGATTACTTAATTCTGAGAATGTAACGAAAAAACTTTTTCCTTTCGTCACTTAAGTCCAGCAAATCTAGTTATTTTAACACATTTAAAAAAGTTTTAATTATGTATAATGACACTTTTTGATTACATTTTAGAATGAAAGATTTTTTTTTTTTTTTTTACTTTACAAAAAATAATCCTCTTTTTATACATATCACTGCCTTCAAATTTTAAGCTCTGAAAAAAAAATGTAATGTGTTGAACAAAAAATTAAACTAAACTAAAAAATTGTAAAAGAAAAATCATTTCATGGACTTTCCATGTCAATAAATTATTATAACTGATAATATAGAACTATAATTTTCCTTTTATGCATTTTAGAGAAATTAAATTAAAGCATGCAAGCAATTAGACTAATTCACTGACCCTTTCTTTTCCATATATGTTTTCATTTTATTATTCTACATAAAAAAAGCTACAAACACAAATGCAGTGCGTAATTAAAATAAATTTATTTTATTTAACAGCCGATGTAAATTGCAATAGTAAAGCATATACACAATGCATTACAATTTATATACTTAGTATTTTTAGTTTCCTTTTTTTTTTTTTTTTTTTGGTGGGGGGGGGGGGGAGTGTATATCTATTACCATATTTATATGTAAATTACAAAGATTTAATTCATTAGGAGATTTACTTAGAAGATTACAGAATTTTAAATCATGATTATTTTTCTAAACAGAAAAAAAATATGGTGTTACATTACACGAAATCTTTAGTGCAAAATATGCATTCATGATTATACACCACTGAAGCAAATATATATATATATATATATAAACACTTTTTCGTTTAGATAACTTTCATTTAAATCAGTGAAGCCCTGCCGCTACTGTCTTTTGCTCTAAATTACTAGAGACATATTATTACATTTTAAGATGTAAGATAAGATGTACTGTTATTACTTACAAACTTTGAATAAACACCAGACAATGCAATAAACTCGCAACAATTGTTTCGGGTCGAAAAAACACACGACCCTTCATCAGGCGAATAAAGTAAGCACGAGTGCTGCAGTCAAAGCGGCAACGCACAAAATCGTTTAACGCACAAAATCGTTTTTAAACGATTTTGTGCGTTGCCGCTTTGACTGCAGCACTCGTGCTTACTTTATTCGCCTGATGAAGGGTCGTGTGTTTTTTCGACCCGAAACAATTGTTGCGAGTTTATTGCATTGTATGGTGTTTATTCAAAGTTTTTAAGTAATATTTTTACAACGCCAGTTTATTGATGCTTCTTTATTAAGATGTACTGTATTTAAACATTTTTGAAATATCCTTAAAAAACAGTTTAAGAAGGTTTTAGAGACAATTTTATCTTACATACGTTTCGTCCTACGAGGTTATAAACCCCTTCTCCTCCGTTTACAGTGCATCTAATTTGATAAAAGATTTAAGACTGTTTTTAAATTTAAAAAATTGTTTTAAATTATTCAGAAATTTTTCGTACTTTCTAAAACCTATTCAATTTAATTTGAGCAGCTTTGTACATTATTTATAAAATTTATACTTAATAAATAGTGTACTTATACTTAGTGCAGCAAATTATTCATAAAACAACTTGAAATGTGCGTCAAGTCATTTCCAAAGTGAGGGGGGGGGGAACTTTTGTTGTGAAAACCAAATTTATTATGTTGCCTAATTTTTGGGTATATTTTGTCATTTTATTAATAGTTTTGTTCAGTTAACCAAACCAATTTGCTTTAGTTGACTAAAGGAATATGATTGGAAGAAGAGTATAGTGCAACCAATTTTCTCGAATTTAGCTTCCAGAACGAGTCTATATGCTTGGAGGTGTTCCAAATTGACTGGCACGTTAAGATTTGGTAAACATTATGTCATTCGGCATTCTTTATCGCTATTTTCTCTCAATCACCCCCATTTTAACATCGGACTCGTTGAGTCACTTGCGCAGAAGCTCCCATGGTCGCAAGAAAAGTGTTGTAATATTTGTTTAAATCAAGAAATAGTTGTTACTATTTCTTGATTCAAACATATATTGATTGAATAAAAACTATTTGGTTAAAACAATAAAACAATTTTTGTTCATTTAACAATATGTTTCTTGTTTCAACATTTTTTTTTCTGTGCAAACATAGCCATAGAAAATCTGATTTTATTTTTATTTTTATTTATTTATTATTATTATTATTTTGTGTGTGTGTGTGTGTGTGTGTGTGTGTGTGTGTGTTTATGTAGCCAAGGAAACGTAGGATAAATACTTCTCATGCTGTATAGTTTGAAAAACATGCCTTTGCGCAATATGTATGGTATTTGTTTTTTTAATGTTAATTTCAATCGGTTAATATCATTTTATTTTGCATAGTTTAAATTTGTTAAAATGTACCAATAAGAGATATCGACTATAGACGTAATCTTATAGTATTCTCTTGTATATACTTATACATGTATACGAACCTTTCGTTCTGTCTTCTGTCAAAAAAAAAAAAAAAAAATCAAATATTATCTTCATATGATACATATTTAGAATAAAGAATTTGAAAAGAAAGCAACTCTCTTAATATTATAATGCGTAGTGGGGAGTCGAGTTTTTAACTTTTAATTAATTTTAAATCTAGAAAATCAATTTGCATTTTAAAATTTTCAAATATATCATTGCATTATCTCTTTTGTGATTCTTTTTTTTTTTTTTTTTTTTTTTTAATCTTCAAAGATTTGCTGTATGAGATTTTTACTGTTAGGAGGTACATAAAAACTAAGCTTTATAGAAAAAAAAGATACATTTAAAAAGCCATCTTTACTGATAATTATAACAATACCTGTTTATCTGATAATAAAGATTTTGTACTAGTTTTTAATTTTTACTTCAGTATTTAAAGTGCATGTTTTAACTTTCATTACCGAACTACCGTAGGAAAAGAGCATATTGTCTCCAAACGAAAATTTCAATATCGAATTTTCGCCTGATTTACATGTTTTAAGGATTAAGGTCGTTTAGTTTTAAGAAAAAGCAATTTTTTGATGGTCACTACGTACAGTCGGTAACAAAAGTGTCCGAACACTAGCAAAAATTCCTATGTAAAAAAAGTACACTTCATACGGTTGTGTTAAATAAATCCTTGTCGAATCATGCTCTTACATTGACTATGAACAGGATTCGACAAGGATTTACTTAACAAAACCGTATGAAGTGTACTTTTTTTACATAGGAATTTTTGCTAGTGTTCGGACACTTTTGTTACCGACTGTATGTAATGAGCGCGTGTGTAGAGAAAGGAAGGACGAAACTTTATACGTAAGACAGGTTCGGTCTAAAGATGAGTTTGTCAACTTTTGATGAAAATTGAAAAAACGTAAGTGGAACCGTACTGTAATATATTTCTATCTGATAAACAACTATAGCAGTTTTCTTAAAATTCTCTAAATAAATACCATGTTAGATGTTCTTTCATATGCATTAATTATTTAGTACAGAAAAAAAATAATAGGCGGCCTGATTAAGTCGACCAGTTTTTGGTATCGAAGGGGCTCAAAATAAGTCTTTACCGATCTTCGTTAAACTCGCTATATAAAGGTTTTTTTTTTTTTTTTTTTTTTAGTCTTTTTATGACATATATATTAATTGGTTTTTACAGAAATATTAATAGGTGTCTTATGAGTTACATAAATTTTAAGTTTTCAAACCACACAAGCTTCATAAAAAGTTATTGTTTGTGTAATGGTTAGTAGTAAGCCCCGCCGTTTGAGGGACGGAAGTGACGTCATAGGAGGGGGGGGAAAGAAGGGGGAGGAAACCGGAAGTGACGTAACGGTTGTTTGATCGTGAAAGATGACGGGGGTAAAGTTTCTTTTTATCCGTTGGCAATCTGGAGTTCTTGTCAGAACATGTGAGGGAGGGGGAGAGTTTTCTTAAAGGGACAACACAGGATCCTGTCAGAACATGAGAGAGAATGACGTCATCAACTGGAAAGAGGACAATGTAGTATATTTTTAATCAGTAATTAATTTTTTAATCAATATTTCATTAATCAATCTTAATGAGTGAATTTATTATTTTATTGGCTATTTTAATTCGCCAGATTTTTTACAAAACGAAATTACCCTCGTGTGGAATCGAACCCACCATCTGTGGCATGCAAGTTCCGCGCGCTACCGATTAAGCTACGATGACGTTCCCTCGAACTTCCTTTTTTATGTTTTTCCCCTTTTAGGAGGTAGGGGTGGGAAGACGTTTCCCCCACCTGCGCCCAAGTGGACTCGTCCAAGGGGATCCAGCCAATTACAAGAGAGCACTGTGACATCATTCGTGTTTTTATCCAATCCTGATGCGTTTGCTGAGAAGATAAGACAGTAAATCTGGGTATAAAATCCTAGACATCACGAAATATCTTCATATTTTAGTCTCGCTTCATTCCTGCTGTTCAATTCGCTCTCTCTTCGCTACGTAATCATGGAAGACGGACTTAATCTTTTGATCCACGAAAATGTATTTGCTTCTTCAGAAGAAATTTTTGAAAGACTAGAAAAAGAAATTGTTTATTTACCTGAGGAGCAATGCCACATACGTATTCGAAATAAATCTTATCCTATTTCGCGGAAGATTGCTGCTTTTGGAGACCCTGATTTATCTTATACTTTTTCAGGACTGACACTAATCAGCCAGCCTTGGCCTCCTTTGCTTCTTGAAATAAAAAGTCTTATTGAAACCATGATGGGTGTCAATTTTAATTTCGTGTTGATAAATCGGTACGAGGATGGAAATGCCTGTATTGGTCAACATAAAAATGATGAAGCCGACATAGAGGAAAACCACCCTATCTGTTCCCTAAGCTTTGGAGAAACACGTACTATGATTTTTAAAAGACCCAATTACCAGGATAAAAAAGTGGAATTAAAGTCAAACTCGCTTTTGGTTATGAATCCCCCAACAAATAAATTCTGGAGCCATGGAATTCCAAAGGAGAAGAAACACACTGGTGTGAATGTTAATCTAACTTTCCGTATGATGAAAACACCTGGACATAACAAGCGGAAACATGTTCAAACAGAAGAAAGATGCAAGAAAATAAAAGAAGACCGAACTAAAGTAAGTTTTCTCTCTTTTAAAAAACATTTTCCTTTTGAATAAAGTAGTATACTCTTTCTTTTAATACTAAAAATCTTGATTACTTATTAATGATTTCTTTTTATTTCTTTTTTCAGGAACAGATGTTTGTAGAAAATGTGGAAGAAGAATGGACTGATTCTTTGGATATGAAATACCTAGGTGGAGAAAATTTCCTTGCAGTCAATCATTATATGGGAAAAACTCGAGTGCACATCAGGAGATATGTTAAAGGAGAAAACGGCGAGTTACATGCAACGAAAGACGGAGTTTCTTTATCACCCAAAGTATGGTATTCTTTGTGTAGGAAAGTAAATGCTATTTTAAATCATAAGTCATCGGATAAGGTATTTATTATAGACAGAGATTTATGCATTTCGAAACAAATGAAGAATAATCAAGAATTTTTTGTTTTCCAAAGATTATTTCAAAGAAAAAATTTAAGCATGCAGTTTTTATCTGAATATGTTGTGCTTAGCGATGCTGAGTTAGGAAAACTTTGTGACAACAAGTGTTTAATAACAGATCGCGTGAAACAAGCGCTGATCGCTTACACTTTATCCTATTGCATTGGAAAAGAACTCGATAATCCAAATTTACAGTTGAAACCCGTGGAGAACCCTGATGCATTTTTAGAACTTCTTGTTTCACTTCAAAACGGTCTTGCTGCAGCTATTACAATAAAAATTACAGAACTTATAAATTGTTGTGGCTGTCGAGATTCGTATGAAGTCAGTTTTATGCATGACTGTTTGACGAAAAGTCGATCTGAAAAATGGTCAGAATATTTTCACCAAGCATTGTTCTCGATAAATTGGGATGATGTAGCCAGAGATATAGTTCATAAAAATTTAAATATTGATTTCCAAGCAGTTATAGGAGTAGAAGAATTTTTCCCTTCTTTAGATGTAGAAAAATTATATGAAACTATTGAAAAAATGTATGTTGGTGAAGAAAAGGAAGAAGAACTTATTTTTAACAAATTATTGTTTTCTTGTAATTGATTCTTTATTATGTACATTTTAATGTAAATAAATGTTGATTATTATAGAATTTCTTGTGTGTGTGTGACTTTTTTCATGTTTATCACTTAGAAAATATTTAAGGTTTTGTGAATATATAAATACTGGGTTATACGTTTTGTTTGAATCATTATGAATATAAGTGTTCGGCTAGATCACAACTACTGCTGTAATGGAAGCAGTATTGAATCAGATGTATCGGGATCCAGAACATCCGGCCAGTTTCGGTGGTGTCAATGCTTTACAGCGTGCTTTAAAAGGTCGCGTAAAAACCAAAGACATCAAGAAATGGCTTCAAACGAAAGATTCATATACTTTGCACAAGCCTTTGAGACACAGGTTCCAAAGAAATCGTGTTATTGTAGGAGGCATCAACGAGCAGTTTCAGTCTGATTTAGTGGACATGCAATCCTTAGCTAATTATAACGATGGTTATAAATATTTACTAACTTGCATTGATATTTTATCAAAGTATGCTTGGGCGATACCTTTGAAAAATAAAAGGTCTATGACTATTAAACAAGCTTTTGAAAAAATATTTGCAGAAAGGTTACCCGAACGACTTCAAACAGACTCGGGTAAAGAATTTACGAACTATCTTGTACAAGATTACTTTAAAAAGAAGAAAATTCATTTTTTCACTACACATAATGCAACCAAGGCTTCGGTGGTTGAACGATTTAATCGCACTTTGAAAACTAAGATGTGGAAATATTTTACTGAAATGAACACAAGAAGATACATCGACGTCATCGATAAATTAGTACACAGTTATAATCATACTTGGCATCGTAGTATACAAACAGAGCCTGCATCGGTGACGTTAGAAAACCAACAGAAAATTTGGCATACGCTATATGATCAGCAAACATTGGTTCCAAAACCTAACCTTACAGATTTAAAAGTTGGAGATACTGTTCGCATCAGTCGAGAAAAAATGTTGTTTGAAAAAGGATATGAACAAAACTGGACAAGAGAAATATTTACAATTTGTAAAATTTTACCTCGTGTACCTGTTGTCTATCAATTGAAAGATTTGGCAGGAGAAATTATAAAAGGAAGTTTTTACAAGCAAGAGTTACAAAAAATTTCGGATTCTGGATTTTATCCAGTGGAAAAAGTTTTGAAAAAAAGAAAACGTCATGGAAAAGTTGAATACTTCGTAAAGTTTCAGGGTTATCCTCAAAAATTCAATACATGGGTCAGCGATGTCAAAATGATATAAATAGAGCATTTGTGTAACTTAACTTTCATTTTAAAAACGATGTCTTTCTACGTCACACTGATCAGTGACAGCTCTTTGAGCTTTTTCCCGCAAAATAAAATATCACAATTTACGACGCAGCTGCCTAGTCCAATCAATTTAAATGGCGAATGGGAAATGGCTTTAGTCGATTTCATTTATCCCCATACTTGGTATAACGTTCGAAATGATAATAATTTATTTGGTTTTGATTTGGGTGATGGAATACTCGAAGGTAGAAGAGTCCCCCCAGGTTGTTATGAAACGATACCAGATCTTATTCGAGGTATGACAATAGAATCCCATAAAAATAAGATTGAATTTCAGTATCACCCAGTAACGAAACGAGTAACTATCAAGACGGATGGAAAATCAAAAGTAATCCTTCACGAAGGTATAGCGGAACTATTGGGATTCGAACCAGGAAAATATTCAGGATTTCAACAAAGTCCGTTTGTTGCCGATCCAAAGTGCTCTTTTCCAGTGATATATGTATACTGTGATCTAACAGAACCCCAAATCGTAGGTGATGTACAAGCTCCTTTGCTAAAAATCGTCACGGTAGATGGAAACGACGGCGAAATTGTAAATGCTCATTATCCAAGACCTTTTTACTTACCTGTTATTCGGCAACATTTCCAAACAATACACATTGATATAAGACTTCATTCTGGGGCTTTAGTACCTTTTGAAAGAGGCAAAGTATTTGTCACTTTACATTTTCGTTTACGGCAAATTATATAAAAAGGACCTTTCTTTTCAAATAACTCTCATTTTCAATTTTGTTGACGTGAAAGAAGGATCAATAAAAATGTTGGTGCCTTATACGTGTTGTACGAAAAAATTTGAAGATTATTATGCCGGGCAAACAGGACAAGGTTTGTCTTATTATCAGGGAACCGTTTTGCAGAGAGGACATGGGATAGGTGGATTTTTTGCTAAACTATTCCGAAGCGCAATGCCCTTTTTAATAAGCGGTGCCAAAACAGTCGGAAAAGAAGCTTTACGAACTGGCACTATGGTAGCAAACGATGTATTGTCAGGCGAAAGTTTAAAATCTTCTCTCAAAACGCGAACGAAAGAAACCGGAAAAAAACTAGCCAGAAAAGCTGTTCAAAAAGCGGATGAGATGATCGGTCACGGAAAGCTTAAAAGGAAACGCAAACCTTCCAAACGTTTCATTTCATCGAAAGCACGGAAAGTGCAAGGACGTGATATTTTTGATTAGACATACTCTATAAAATGGCTTTTCTTTTAAAAGATTCTCCAGAATGCGCTAAATCAGAACTAGAACTATTTTCTTTACCACCCACTCAAACAGTTATTGAAAGAGGCCAATGGGTTGAGTTTCATCCTCTTGCCAATGCATCGGATGGCGGTCCTGTAGAATTTAATGTGTCTGGAAGCGGTGAAGAGTATCTTGATTTGTCGCAAACTCAGCTGTATATCAAAGTAAAAATTTTGAAAAATGATGGCAAGCCTATAACAGATAAGTGTAAAGTCGGCCGTGTGAACCTTTTCTTACATTCTATGTTTTCCCAAGTAGACATCAGCCTAAATGAAAGACTTGTTTCATCCAGTAATAATACGTATCCCTATAGAGCTATGATAGAAACATTACTAAATCATGGATATGATGTGAAAACCTCTCAACTTTCCTCAGAATTATTTTACAAAGACACTGCTGGCCGTATGAATGTTTTTGACACGGCAGATCCTAACCCTAATGAAGGTTTTAATAAACGTGCTGAACTGTTTAAACTAAGTGCTTCAGTTGATATGATGGGTCGTTTGCACTTGGATATGTTTCACCAAGAGAGACTACTACTTAACATGGTCGACGTGAAAATTAAACTTATTCGTAGCAAACCAGAATTTTGCTTGTTAGGGGGTGAAGGGGAATTCAAAGTATTCCTTGATCATGCCTCTTTATTTGTTCGAAAAATAAGGGTTAGCCCAGGTGTTGTTTTGGGACATGCGAAAAGCCTAGAAAAAACGACCGCCAAGTATCCTATTGATAGAGTTCTTTGCAAAACTTATTCCATTCCTGCTGGAAATATGAGTTTTATTCAGGATAACATTTTTATTGGTCAAATGCCGAATCGTATTGTAATTGCCTGTGTAGACAACGATGCATTTAACGGCAACTATAAAAAGTCCCCCTTTGAATTTCAGCATTACAATATGAACTTCATAGGTGTCTATGTAGATGGTCAACCTGTTCCTCATAATCCCATTCAGCCTAATTTTGAAAATGGTTTATTTATCCGTGCTTATCAAAATTTATTTGTGAATGCCGACAACAAAGGACTGTATTTATCTAGGTCAGAATTTTCAAAAGGATATTCTTTATTTCGTTTTGATTTGACACCTGACTTATGTGATGGTTCTCATCTTAACCTTATTCGTCACAGCAATCTAAGATTGGAACTTAAATTTAGTTCTCCTCTAATACAAACAATCTCTCTGATCGTGTATGCTGAATTTGAAAATTTAATTGAAATCAACAAAGCTCGAAATATTTTGTATGATTTTGGAAACTGATGAATTCATCTCAAATTCATACAGTTTTATCTCGCGATCCTGTTTCTGCTAGGCATTTTGTAGGTGTTTTTCCTTCTGACAAAATACCTGTCATTCGAAAATTCCCTTGTGCATTTGTACTCAATACTGATAAACATGATGAAAAGGGATCCCATTGGCTGGCTGTCTACATTCAAGACCAAAAGACTATTGATTTTTTCGACTCTTACGGATTACCTCCCGAAACCTATGGAGAAGACATAACAAGATTTGTAAAGAAGTATTCTCAAATTCAATGGAACAAGACAACGCTTCAAAGTTTAACGTCCAATGTCTGTGGACAATATTGTATTTTTTTTGTAATAAAACGATGTCAAGGACTCTGTATGAAATCTATTGTAAATGTACTGTCTAGAAAGAAGAATGATTTTCGAATGTTTCAGTTTGTCAAAAAAAGATATGGTGTAAATATGATTTTCAAAAAATAAAAATTATTTTTTTAATAAATGTGTTTGTATTTTCTTTAATGTGTTTTATTAATATTTTCCTACTTTAAAAAAAAAAATGCATGTTTTATTTTTGACGGAAAGAGTATAAAAGTAGGATCATTTTGAAAAATTTGTCATTTAAAAAAATGGAACTTCTCAAGTTAGAACACCCATCTACTTGCCTTATTTCTGGCCCCACGCAGTCTGGAAAAACATTTCTAGTTAAAAAGTTGATTGATTGTAAGATGTTTAATCCCATGCCAACGAATATTATTTATTGTTACGGTAAATACCAACCTCTTTTTAATTCAATGAAAGATGTGAATTTTGAAGAAGGACTACCGTCTAATCTTAACTCACTTCGAAATGCTTTAATTGTCATAGACGATTTAATGTCAGAATTAGCGAATGATTTTCGCTTAAGTAATCTTTTTACGAAAGGCAGTCATCACCAAAATTTATCTGTTATATTTTTAACTCAAAATATTTTTGTTCAGGGTAAAGAAATGCGAAATATTAATCTAAATTCTCAATATATTTTCTTATTTAGAAATCCTAGGGATAAAACTCAAATTAATATCTTAGCTCGCCAAATGTATCCAGGTAAAGTTCGAGCTTTCCAAGAAATTTTTTACGATGCTACATCACCTGAATTTGGTTATTTGCTTATTGATTTGCGCCCAAGGGCAGATGATCGTTTGCGCCTGCGCACAGGAATATTTTCGGGTGATAAACATTACGTGTATGAACCTCGATAAATCATTTCTATTCAGTGCATCCTTCAGTGAACATGTCTTCAGCTGTAGTAGAATTTGAGGGCTTTCAGATAAATTCGCAAGATTTTGTTGTCAAAGAATTGGCCTTTTATGCCGTGGACTTTAATTATCATGCCCGCTGGAGCTTTCTCCCTCCTTATCCATGGGAACAATTAACCCTCAAAAAAAGAAAATCTTTTGCATGGCTAACTCGTTATTGTCATGGTTTACGCTGGGAGAGTGGAGAATTACCTTATTCAGCTTTAGAAGTTATACTTTCATCTTTGTTTATTTCCCATAAAAAGATTTTTACCAAAGGATTAGAAAAAACAAAATTTTTAGAGAAAATGTCTAAACGAAAAATTTTTAATCTCAATGATTTTGATTGTCCCAAAATAGTCTCACTAGAGGAAGCAGATGTGAAATGCCCCAGTCATAAATCGTTTTTTAAACACTGCGCACTGGCGAAAGCATTTGCTTTCGGCGTATTTATAAAGGAGAATATAAGCTTCCCACAAATCATTTGTATTCAGGATGTCGACGCTGGAACATCTCAGATTGTTAAGCAAGACGAAACAGAAAGCAGCCTTTCTTAGAAAGTGTCCTAACAGTATCATAAAAGGTGTGTGTGAATGCGCCTTAAACCTATTAAAGGGTAACGTACCTGTCACCAAACGTCAGAAAAACAAATTAACCCATTATAAAAAAACTTTGCGTCGTCTAGGAGATAGAAAAGTCCCATTATTTAAGAAAAGGCGACTCCTTGTTCAAAAAGGAGAAGGTTTTCTTTCTATTCTCATTCCCGCTGCCGTGTCTGTACTGAGTACATTGATAAATGGAATTCGCTCGTAAATTCAGACTAATTCCAATGGATAGAGATCAAGAATTTGCCGAAGAACATTTGAGTGATTTAGACATAGAGATTCAAAAAATTTTGAAAAGAAAATTAGAAGAAGATGAAAAAGCAAAGCTATACATACAGATTTTGCAGAAGTTTGTGTCATTCCCAGATGTGAATACTGTGAAACGTTCCGAAGTTCCAGTCACGGAAAATCCTCCTGAAAACAATCTTGTTACAGAAAGTGAAATTTTGAACACCGTTCCTGTCAAACATAAAAAAACTGCTTCGAAAATTATAGAATTTTTAAGACAGCATGAAATATTTTGGAATGAAAATAAAGAAGTTAAAGTGGACAATAATGTTATCCCTGATTCTGATATTGTTCAACTAATCAATTTCCTATTAAGAAACAGAATAAAAAAACCAGATGCCTTTGAAGAATTTAATGAAAAATTGAAGATTTGTGATTTTCCACGAGAGTTTATCAAAAATAAATATTTAACTGTTATGAAATCCTCTCCGAAGAGAAAACGTACACCGTATGTGAAAACTATGTATGCAAAACCTGGAAGAAAAAAATTGACTTCATCAAAATGGCTAAACTTGTAAAAAAAAAATGATTTTTTAATAAATTTCTTTCTTGCTTGAATTGTTTCAGTTGTTGTTTTATTTCTTTTCATTTAACATTTTTAATTTTTCAAAAGAAAAAAAAAGACAAACTCAGTTACAAAAAAATAAATATGATTTATTGTTAATAATAAATTTACAAATTTTCTCGTTACATTTTTTGTTGTTTTATTATACATATTTTTTTCTTTCTTCATGTTCCTTTAATACCCGTAAGGTAGGGTGGTCAAATCGTGCTGAATGACACGTTTGTCATAGACCACCCTGTAAAGTTTCCTTTGTTCTCTGTTAATGACCTTTCTGCGTTTTGGATCCCGGGTGATTTTTGCTGGGTCTGTAATTGGGATCGTTTGAGTCTCACTCATTTCCGTAATTAACTTCCGAATAGATTCGAAATTTAAAGATTGGGAATTCTTAAAGTTCAAGGTGAACCCCCTTACCTTGCAACAAGTTTTACCACTTTTTGTTTCAAAACCATAGTTTTTAGGGCCACCTAAAAAAGAAAAGAAATGAATTTAATAAAGTAAAAAATAAGTTTCAAATGAGATCAGAAACATAAATAAATAAAGAGAGAAATTTAAAACACTTACCAGATACAAACACGGATATCACATCACCATCCAGTTCATCGGTGAATTCACCTAGAAAGTTGCCGAGGGGCGGATCGTTTGTACCATCACTGGCATAAACGATCGAATCTGTATCGTGATACAGAACACTGCGGCCAAGTTTGTCCATTTCGCTGTACAGCTTGAGACGAGCCCAAGCTGTAGTGAAAGCCGCTAAAAAGATGTTTGTAGCGGTGTCCTGCCCGATAAATTCCTCGTCAGCTTTCCATTGGATGGCTGCCACCTCTGGTGTAGGGAGAAAAACATCTTTGATCTGAAAAAGAGGAAATTAAAATTAAAACATGAAATGGAATAAAATAAATAATTATCGATGTATAAAATAAAAAAGGTACTTACGTTTTTAGTAGGATCAGCCATCATTTTGTTGAAATTCGGGACAGTGTTGACAAATGTCAGCCGATCCTTATTAATGTTCATCCCCCATCTGTAATGAAAAAAGAAATAAAGTTATAAAAATGTATAAAAAATTATAACTGTAAATAAAACGAAAAATTTTTAATTATACTTACCGTCCCCAAAAACTATTTAGCGCTAATTTGGCTACTTGTCTGCGCCCAGGGTTTTTGCTGATGCATGCCGGGTCTAATTTAACACCTTCGCGTTCCTCGTACTGGCGAATGTAGTGGGCTTTCTGTTCCTCAGTCACGCAGTCTGAAGGCCAACCACTGCTCTCCTGCTTGATCTTCAAAAAACAATCGATGAATGATTTAAACAGAGAGTCTGATGTTTGTTCGAAATGGTAGACCTCGTAGATCTGAAATAAAAATTATAAAAACTATTAGATGAGCATTCAAATAAAATCATACATTTACAAAACAACGAGATTATGTTTAGTACTTACTTGTGTGACTCGATATCCTTTCTTCTTCGCCAGCTTCAGCTCCTCGCTTACCCATGTTCCGACAATAGCACGTTCATCATCGGTATGGGAGCAAGGACTTTGCTGCAAGGTTTCAGCGCAGGTCCGGCATAGGGGAAACATCAGCTTCTTTTGGCATCGGTATGGCAGCACGGGTAAATAGAGCCCTCGTGGTGGGAGTACTTTGCAGTGGACCAATCCGAAATATTGGTCGATATCACCGAAACCTTCTGTTATAATGGTGGGATGACCAACGGGGTAAAGGCAATATTTGTTTACCTAACAATGAAATAAAAGTGTTAAAAAAAATACATATCACATGCAGAGAACATTTTTAAGGTGAGAAAATAATTTAAAAAATTAAAAACAAAACAAACAACAGACTTACCCATGGGTATAACGACGTAAAATCAACATATTTCACGTCGCCTTCGTGAAACAATTTTACTGCGTTGGTTCGTCCCCCAAAAAATGCATCCCTTGGATTTAAACGGTCCTTCAAGTCGTGTGTTTTCAAGAAAGATTTTAGTTCCGGGGACTCCTTCTTCATTTCTCTAAAAGTATGCTCCCACATCTCGACTACCTGATATCCCTGGTCGCGTAATTTCTGGACATTCTCCTCCGTCTGTTGTCTTAATGCTGCCATGGTCACGTTTTTTAAAGGATTGGTCACGTCTGAATTGTAACACGTGCAACAACCGTGAAAGAAACAACCCTAAAAATAAATATTTTCATTTATTAAAATAGTATTTAAAAAAAATATATAAATAAAATGATTCATTAATCACAGAATAATTTTTACCTGATATTGGTAGACGGTCTTGGTTTCTTCACAGAATCCATCTACCGATATTCCTCTGATTTTTCGCTCTCCCGTTCCATTGAGAGCGTGCTGGATATGCAACCCTTGTGTTGAGGCTACAAAATCCAACCATCGAATGGAATCAGGGCTGAAATTGGTTTTGTTGATGTAACCGTGCACGGGAACCATAGCAATCGTATCGGGCTGTATGTGGTTGCTTCGGTATGTTGCCATGCAAACAGATGCAATCGTCACATACCTAAAACATAAAAAAGAAGTTAAATATTTATAAATTAAATCTTTTCATAGAGATATTTTAAAAGAATACAAAAAAATACTTTACCGAAACGGATCCACGTTGGCGATTTCCATAAACTGTGTTCGAAACTCGAGACAACAACGCCGAAGAATATCCACGTCCGAACTGAAAAATTGAAAAAAAAGAAAAACCATATTAGTTTAAAAATATTTTTTTTGTTTGTTTGTTTTGTTTTGTTTTATTTATTTATTTATTTTTAAAAAATAGAGAATTCTTAAGCACCTACCTGCAATAAGAATACATTTCCTTTTGAAAATCAAACATTTCCCCCTTTTGTTTTTCTTCTGCATGCCAGGACAGGAATGCACTGCGAGCTGCAGTTGACATCGTGTCAGGACTATAGTATTGGGTATCTGGAAGGGGTCCAACATAGTGTTGATTCTCACGGGTGTTGAAGAGATGAGGGAAATATCCCTTCCGTAATTCGGAGAAACCAAAACAACCGGGCAGTTTTGACAGGGCCATTGGGAGAAAATTTAACGAATCGATGATTCGAACGTCGACAGATTTCAAATGAATAGACATCAATTTGCTCCCGCACGGAATTACTTCTGGTGTTGTACCTTGTTTGATTAACCATTCCATGATGAACTGCCCGTCGAATCTGAAAAAAGAACAAAATACGTTAAATGGATAAAGATAAGAAAAAATCAGAAATAAACACAGAGAAAAAATTTACTTACCCCTTCATATTATGGGCGATTGCTGTGTAGCCCTTGTGTCGAGGAGTAAACAACCATGTACAGAAATCTGCACAGGCTGTATATCCTTTGAATACCTCCTCCCGGCCATCAGTATACTGCGCCACGGCAAAATTAACTTCGTGTGTTCCCGAAGATTGGTCCGTTTCAAAATCAAAAAAGATCAATTTTGCACTGGGATTCTTCGGGGCCACTTGCCGCAAGTAACACTGGTGCTCCGCCAATACAACAAAGCGGTCACAAGAAGGGCATTTGGCTGTTCCACAGCGGTGCATGTCTTTGGGACAATCTCTTCTACGAATTACTTTGCAACACGTTCGACACTGATAAATCTGTGAAAGAAAGAAAAAAACATGAATGCATACATTTACACATACATTATTTATATATATTTTTTTAACTAAGACTATTCATTTACCTGATCACAGAGGGAGAATTCCTGATTCTCTGTTAGGGCTTTATGGGCTGCAAAGCAATCACTCGATTGGCAGAGACGATCACAGTCCAGGCATCGTTGAGGTTCGCCCGGTCGACAGTCTGTCCTCATGCACACGTAACATGCTTCGGCACATCGGTGTTCATATTGTTTCTCATAAGGCACATCGCACCGTTCACAATAAAAATTACTACCGAAGAAGGCTTTCAATGACTTCACGACGTCGTAATGTCCATCGTGAAGCCACAAATTGATTCTCTGGGGTCTATTCACACCTTTGTATGAAACCTACAAAAAAATAAATAAATAAAAATAAAAATAAAATCAGCAAATGTCAATAAAGAAAAAATAATTTTAATATGCACATTTAGTAAAACTTACTCGATTGCGATTATCCGACGACAGTACGGCAATCTGAATGTTGAGATGTTCTTCGAACTGAGCGACTTCCCGAAACGTGCAAGGACCTAGGGGAACTTGGGCTGCAGTATGCAGAGCTCGGGCACGGTTCATCAGAGCGGGACGGTCACGTCGTCTCATGGCTTCAATTGCCTTGCGGTCATTCTCTAAATGGGCTTTCGCAAACACGATGGCCTTCGCACAGCAGAGTCCTTCTTCATCCTCGGGAATGGCAAAAATACAATTCTTTTGCAGGCGATCGACGGAAATATTTGAAATTCTTCGTCCTCCAGCACCGATGGGTCTGTGAATAGTCATGACATCCACCGAAAAACCCTCATCCAGCTGGATTTTATTTTTCGACTGGAGGACCTTCATGACGGCAGACATCACTTTTTCAACGGTGAGCTCAGAGACGGAAATGAGTTTCGTGGATATTGGCTTATCCAATCCCTCCGCCCAAATACAAAGTCGTATCAGGTCTGTGGATTCCAAATTTTCCGTGGAACGGCGAATCAAACTTGTAAATAATTGATTCACAGAGTCAATCACCGCAATCATTGGTACACCTCGCACGTGAGCAGGAAGCTTGTCTGGGTCGACACGAGCCTCATAACGGATTTCCTCCGCTTGATACTTGTTGTTCTTCCGACGTAGACGTTCGGTGATAATAATAGCATCCTCCATCTGTAAAAACAAAGAAAATATATACAATAAGCACGATCGTAAAAAAAAAAAAATCTATGTATAAAAGTAAGTACTTACGCGGGAAGTCTCTCCACCAGTCGTGTACGTTGGTCCGGCTCCAACAGGTTGAGCAGAAGTCTAGAATAATAATAAAGAAATTTAGACACTTACAAAAAAAAAAAAAAAAAAAAAAGAGAGATTACACTCAAGAACACAAAAACAAACTTACTTCAAAACCTGTTCCTACTCGGTAATACAGCGGCAAAGGCATGGGATTCTCCACAAATATTTGGGACACTTCATCGAAATCCATAGGATTTTCGATGAAAATTTGCGACGCTTCATCCATCAACTGGAAAAGTAAATACATCGTTAAAAATATCAATATTACAAAATATTACAATATTATAAAAAAATACGAGTTAAATAAAGGCACTTACTTCATCATCGGAATCATTGAAGGGTATTTCAGAATCTTCAAAAAGAACCTAAAATGAAAAAAGAACATTTTATAGAACAAAATTAAATGAATCAAAATTCAGAAAAGAAAATTGCATATACGAGTTCAAAATATTAAGGAAAGAAAAAAAAAATATTCATGACAAAAAAAAAACTTTCAGAAAACATTCGTGTTAAGTTAAAAAGAAACAAAATCTTAAAAACAGTTTAAAAACTGAAAAATAAAACTTGAAATATTTTTAATTAGATTTTTTCAAAACACTTAAAAAAAAATTAATAAAATAAAAATAAAAATAAATAAAATTTGCAAAAAAGAAAATGAAATTTTAGTATTGTTTAAAAATCAGAAAAGAAAAATGATAGTAAAAAATTAGAAAAAAAAATATTTACCTGATTTTCGCCTGAACCAACAGTATTGAATGAGCGTTTCATTTTTTTTTCTGAAGAAAGAAGGTAATCCTAGGAATAGAAGTAAAAGAGCAAGCAAAGAATTTTCTTGGACAAGGTCAAACAAGAAAGTGAACGCGATAGCTCAGGAGGGTCCTTAAATATCCGGCGTAAGGAACGTGACATCAGTTATCTACCTTCTTATTGGCTGGATCCCCTTGGACGAGTCCACTTGGGCACAGGTGGGGGAAACGTCTTCCCACCCCTACCTCCTAAAAGGGGAAAAACATAAAAAAGGAAGTTCGAGGGAACGTCATCGTAGCTTAATCGGTAGCGCGCGGAACTTGCATGCCACAGATGGTGGGTTCGATTCCACACGAGGGTAATTTCGTTTTGTAAAAAATCTAGAGAATTAAAATAGCCAATAAAATAATAAATTCACTCATTAAGATTGATTAATGAAATATTGATTAAAAAATTAATTACTGATTAAAAATATACTACATTGTCCTCTTTCCAGTTGATGACGTCATTCTCTCTCATGTTCTGACAGGATTCTGTGTTGTCCCTTTAAGAAAACTCTCCCCCTCCCTCACATGTTCTGACAAGAACTCCAGATTGCCAACGGATAAAAAGAAACTTTACCCCCGTCATCTTTCACGATCAAACAACCGTTACGTCACTTCCGGTTTCCTCCCCCTTCTTTCCCCCCCCCTCCTATGACGTCACTTCCGTCCCTCAAACGGCGGGGCTTACTACTATGGTTGGTGGGTCATAAAGGTCGTGTTATTGTTACACACCAAATTTTTTCCACTAGATGTCTTAATATTCCTATTTGTTGCATGTACTATGCAAGCCTTATGCTGAATTACTAGAATAGTTTTGATTCTTCTTCTTCTTCTTCTTATTATTATTATTATTAATCTTATCGCTTTTTGACAATCTGAAATTACGTAACATATATATATATATATATTATATATATAATCCTTTTCCCCTATGTTTTCATTTAATATGTTAACCATTTTAATTTATTATTATTTAAATGCTTATAATGCTATTATTATTTAAATGTTTTTTAATATTATTTATTTTTCTATAATGCTGTTTGTTGTTTATTTTCGATTAAAACACATATGCGAAATACTATTATTTAGAATTGTTTCAAGCAAAACCGATTTCCATAATTTTCTCAGCAATTTCCTTAAATATTAATTTTTAAATACTTTGAAAGTGAAAAAGAAAATTACAACATTTTGATGAAGAGGAGCAATGTCATCATTTAAATTGTATTCATATAAACACAAAAAACTGACTAAATCACTTACCTTTAATCAAATTTCCTTTAAATGTTACATTTTCTGAAATTTATATTCTCATTTCTAAATGCCGCGATGTTCAATAATCAGATTATTTAAGACATTTCTGAGAAATTTGTATGTTATATTATTTGCAAGTATTAATTAATCAGACATTTGTGGGTAAATTTATATATTTATAAATTCATTCATATAAATATCAGGTTAATATTTGACATAATAGATTACGACAATGCATTATATTAAGAAGGAGTTACAAATATATTTCAAATATTCTATAGGTAGCGGAAAATAATAATTTATATTATGATATGCAACACTAAGCAAAAAAATATATATGATTTGTTTATTATACTGATTTATTTAAACATGCACTCTTTTCGCAGAAAATTTAAATCAATTTGCAAAATTGATACAGTTTACTCAATAACTTAAATTACGAAATTATCGGAAATTTTATATTTATGAAAAATGATGATTTTCCTTCACATTGCACATGTTATCAAATATTTTGCAAATTTATAAATACTAGTATCGCCCAGTGGTCGAAACTCGACCATTTTTTTTGCAAAGCGAGGCAAAGCAAAGTTATTGCCTTGTCCTAAACGGAGTGCAATTGCAACACAGCTGCGGCAATTGTTTGCCGATATTCACTCTAACTGAATCAGCAGAGTTTTACTTAATATAACTATTTCTCTCTGTAGTTGTTAGCCTTTTCTGAAATGAGAGAAAATCGAAACGTGAAAACGCCCCTTGTTGTGTGATACAGCCCAGAAGCTAATAGGTACCATGTCAAACCAAGGGCCAACCAAGTATCAAATTCTGTTAAATTAATTCGATTGGTTCATAAAGTACAGTGTTTGAACAAAAAAAAAAGATATTTATAAAAGATATAAAAGATATAAAAACAAAAAGATATTTTTCAAAAATGGTCGAATTGAGTTCGGGAAATTTCAAAACGTGTAACTTTATCGAAAACCGAAAATCTAAAACTTTTCTGAATCTTATATTTTCTACTTATATATGCAGAGGAAAGAATAATAAATCCACTTTTTAAAAAATAAAAATAAGTAGTCAATTTCATTTAATTAAAATGCAAGGAAATCTCAAAACGTGTAAATTCATCGAAAACCGGAAATCAAAATTTTTATGTATCTTCTACTTGCTTCTTCTACCCACAAAAGCTAGCAATAAAGACACTTTTTAAAAAAATAAGTAGCCAATTTCAGTTAATTAAAACGTAAAGAAAGCTCATAACATGTAAATTCAGCAAAAAACGGAAATCGGGATTTTTTCCGTATCGACTACTTATACATGCAGCAGTCAGTAACAAATCAGTTTTCCTTTTATTTAGTACTAGCAGGTTTTGCCCGCTTCGCTGGACGTTAAACTTAAATGATTTGTCAAAATGCCATATCTTTATTAATAACCTAAGTTCTCGCTGTGATTGGTAGAGGTTTTCACGCTCCCAATGTTAGGAGTCTGGGTCCCCACTGTCTTCGGCACAACTTACCCACTTCTTACTTCCCCACCCTGAGCAGGTGAGTTCGAAGTTTTGCAAAATCCCACTAATGTACATAATGCGTACACTTAATCAATATCCACACACCAAAATTCGCCATTCTAAGATAATTCAAAGCGAATTCAAACGGAAAAACATGTTTTTACACATGTTTATTGCCATCCGACTCCGAGAGGGGGGGGGGATTTCGAATTTCGTGAAATGCAGTTACAATAAGTGCCGGATGCATACAAACAATTTTCGCACCAATTTCGTGACCACAGAAGTCTTTAATAGACAGTATTATAAATAAAATAAATAAATAAAAAATAAAAATTATACAGACACGACATTATTTCATTATTTAAAACATGAAAATCTGACATTGACAGATTTTAATTTAGTGCCAGAGGCCTACTGCTAAACTTGTTAATATCGACAAATTCTTCTTTAGTTAATTCGTGACGATCTAAATTCCATGATAAAGTTTTCATTAAATCAAACCAATGTGTTTCAGCTGCAGATATTGTAACAAATAACGTTGGAAGTCCAAACTGTCTTATAGCCGCAAAACAACGTTTTTTCTCTTTTTCCCAATGAGGGGGAGGTGTGCCTTGGGGGGACGCATGTCAAAGGTGTGCCTTGGGGGGGGAACTCCTGTCAAAGTTGTACCTTGTGGGGGACTCATGTCAAAGTTGGGCCTGGGGGAGGACTCATGTCAAAGTTGGGCCTTGGGGGGGACTCATGTCAAAGTTGGGCCTTGGGGGGACTCATGTCAAAGGTGTGCCTTGGGGGGACTCATGTAAAAGTTGTACCTTGGGGGGGTCTCATGTCAAAGTTGGGCCTTGGGGGGGACTCATGTCAAAGTTGGGCTTTGGGGAACTCATGTCAAAGTTGTACCTTGGGGGGGGACCCATGTCAAAGTTGGGCTTTGAGGAACTCATGTCAAAGTTGTACCTTGGGGGGGGACTCATGTCAAAGTTGGGCCTTGGGGGGACTCATGTCAAAGGTGTGCCTCGGGGGGACTCATGTCAAAGTTGGGCCTTGGGGGGGACTCATGTCAAAGTTGGGCCTTGGGGGGACTCATGTCAAAGTTGGGCCTGGGGGGGGGACTCATGTCAAAGTTGGGCCTTGGGGGGACTCATGTCAAAGATGTACCTTGGGAGGGACTCATGTCAAAGTTGGGCCTTGGGGGGGCTTCATTCAATAAATCCCCATTCAATAAACCGACTGAAACAGGCCCTTAGCACTATTAAGAGTGTATTATAAAAATTCGACAACGCTGTACCGACTGAAATAGGGGTACCTTGGGGGGGACTCCTGTCAAAGTTGTGCCTTGGGGGGACTTCATTTAGTAAATCCACATTCAATAAACCGACTGAAATAGGCCCTTAGCACTATTAAGAGTGTATTATAAAATTCGACAACGCTGTACCGACTGAAATAGGGGTAACTTGGGGGGGGGGGGACTCATGTCAAAGTTGTGCCTTGGGGGGACTTCATTTAGTAAATCCACATTCAATAAACCGACTGAAATAGGCCCTTAGCACTATTAAGAGTGTATTATAAAAATTCGACAACGCTGTACCGACTGAAATAGGGGTACCTTGGGGGGGAGTCATGTCAAAGTTGGGCCTGGGGGTGGGACTCATGTCAAAGTTGTGCCTTGGGGGGACTTCATTCAATAAATCCCCATTCAATAAACCGAATGAAATAGGCCTCTAGCACTAATAAATACAAAAAGCACAGCTTAAATATCGGAACCCTTTGGTGACTTTAAATATTTTAAGCCAATTTTGCGATGAACTGAATTGGCTATCTCAATTGTGCAATTGAAGATCTTGGCGAGAAACGTCCGAGCTACTTCGGTGCCGAATTTAAAATTTTGCCAAAGGGATCCAATACTAAAGCTGTTCCATATCGAATCTGGGTTGAAAACGGAAAAAGGGTAAAATAAATTAGAAATATCAGACCTATATTTATAAATTTGATACCGAATGAAAGGGGCGATTTTGCTGAATCCAGGGGTTCAAACAGTTTTTCGATGCGACAATTAGATTTTTATAAAATAACTAAAGTATGAAAATTATGTGGCAACGGAAAAACGGATAAAGGGAAAAATAAATTAGAAATATCGGACCTATCATTACAAATTCAGTACCAAATGAAAGAGGTGATTTTTCTGAATCCTGGGGTGTAAACAGTTTTTCGATACGACAATTAGATTTTTATAAAATAACTAAAGTATGAAAATTAAGTGGCAACGGAAAAACGGATAAAGGGAAAAATAAATTAGAAATATCGGACCTATCATTACAAATTCAGTACCAAATGAAAGAGGTGATTTTTCTGAATCCTGGGGTGTAAACAGTTTTTCGATACGACAATTAGATTTTTTAAAATTAACTAAAGTATGAAACTTAGATGGCAACACTTCATTTCAATCTTTTCATAATTTGTAGTGAAAATCACGCGAATACAAAAGTCTTTAACTTAAAAATTTATGTTTACATTTCATTTTTTCATTCAAAGCATTTTAGTGAAAAGATATTTATGGCGCATGCGCAGGCGTTTTTTACCCACAATTTAAACACTAATTATAATTTTGAAAATTTCTATATATATAATTTCAAGTTGGGTGAAGACCTAAGTTTCTGCCAAGCGCCGTTGAATTCCGTCCAGCCGTTCTCGAGTGATGCCCGTACAAACGTGTTTTAGTCTTTTACCCTTTAGGGGGGAACGGGGGGGAATTTCCGAAAAGTTGATAGATATAATTTTAAGTTGGGTGAAGACCTAAATTCCTGCCAAGCGTCGTTGAATTCCGTCCAGCCATTCTCAAGTGATGCCCGGACAAACGTGTTTTAGTCTTTTACCCCCTAGGGGGGAACGGGGGGGGAATTTCCGAAAAGTTGATATATATAATTTTAAGTTGGGTGAAGACCTAAATTCCTGCCAAGCGTCGTTGAATTCCGTTCAGCCGTTCTCAAGTGATGCCCGGACAAACGTGTTTTAGTCTTTTACCCCCTAGGGGGGGAACGGGGGAGAATTTCCGAAAAGTTGATAGATATAATTTTAAGTTGGGTGAAGACCTAAATTCCTGCCAAGCGTCGTTGAATTCCGTCCAGCCGTTCTCGAGTGATGCCCGGACAAAAAAAGCGGCATTCGGACACGATGACATACACACAGACACACACACACACAGGCAAAATTTTCTGAAGTCATTTTCGGCTTTCATGGGGTGTGAAACGTGAAGATATCGCAAAATTTTTCGATTCCGACAAATTTACAGACAAAACTCTGATTTTATTAATATAGATATTAGTTGAATATTTATTGTTTAAATATCACCCTTTCAAATGAAATGTTTATGTTTACATTCGAAACTGGAAGTTTGCCATTTTTTTTTTCTGGAGTTTTGTGATTTTAAATTAAAATTTTATCAATTTTACAGAAAAAATAACTCAATCAAACACATGTAGACAGTAACTTATATATAACTATACCCAAATATCGGAATTAAAATCGGCAGATAATTTCCGTTGTTTCTTAATAATTTTTTACAAAAAATCCAATGGACGATTATCATAGAAAATCTTTTTCATGGCTCCATGGACAGTGACGTCATCACTTCGCTTGCGTATAGTGATGCTACATTATACAAATTACTGTGTCTATGGTTTTATTTGAGCTTTATGAAATTGCCAGATTTAACAACTTTCTACTTTTAGATATTTTTTAATGTAAAGGAATACGTGTATAAAAGGGAAAAATGGGGGAAAATGCATAAAAAATAAATGTATTTTTAAATACCTTCTTGACATCGTAAAAAAATAATATTTGTATTCGCACCTTTCGGCTAACCATACCTTTCGAATGATACCATTTTGAACCCTCTACTCCCACAATTAATATGTTAAAAAGGGACTACAAATTTTATGCTTGCCAATTAATATATAGATACCGTTACTGATATTTTTTTTATTTTTTATTTTATTATTATTTTTTTTTAAGTGCATTATTGACCCTGATAATGTATAATGAAATCTGTTAAATACTAAAATCGCATTAGGAAAAAAAAATCTCTGACTGGTATTGTATTACCAAGTAGAAACGTATGATAAAAACCATTAGAGAGTAAACTCAATTTTTCCATATTGAAAAATTCATCATGTTCATTTTTTCAAACAAAAACACTAACTTTTAATACTATAGTTGAGTTCTTCGGATCACGACGAACCCATTAAAAGAGTATGATTTCTATATAATAAACAACTAAAAGAAATCTTTATATAAATACTGATCATCATAACTTTACTGATTATATAATAAAAACGGATACTGTAAATCATAGCAGACTGTGCTATTGCATAAATTTCCGTCTAATTGTCGCTCCCCTTCTTTTATTAGTGTTTTTACACATTTCAATTCACGCTTCTTTTTTACTTTATTCTGTATAAATAAGGAGAAAATGTTTCATTAATAAAAATTTTAACCTACGGTTTTCGAAAGATTTATACGTTTTGATATGTTCTGAAAATGATTTGACGAATTTTAGAAAGGGTCTGCCTGTATATGTTACCAAAATATTTTAGACATTGTATCTCATGAAGCATTGAACAGAATTTAACCAAAATTGGTATTTAGTGGGATCTTGACTTATTTTGCCGTTGAATCACTTTTGGAGCATATCTCCGTACGAGTGACACTGATATGTTGAAATTTCCCATACTTAGGGGTAGACTGTACCTCAGCTTATTTCGTGTATAAATACGTTAAACTTGGTACGTGAGATGATTATTCTATTATATATAAATATACCAAAAGTAATATGTGAAATGGATATTTTTAATTTGCAGATTCAATTTTTGTGTATAACAGCTGATAGATAGCGCTGCTATTACTTTCTGCCAATTTCCAGTTGCTTCTCTCTCGGCATCTATTGGTGAAAAATTTACTAAATTGCATATACACAATAATTGTAAGACGGTAACGTTGCTAGTCCATTATTCGAATTTCCAGACGGTTATATCTCAGAATCTATTGATAAAAATTGCGCAAAATTACAAACATAAAAAGATAATAGTGAGAAGTAAATTGATTGAATTTCTGAAGATGCCAATCAATAGTTAGCGCTTTCATGCAAAATAATATAAAAGAAATTTTTTACAGTCACAGTATTCTTGTTTGGAATACTTGAATACTTTTATGAATCGTACACATTATTGAAAACTGTTAATTTCTTTGAACATAAAATTATTTATACCTTTTTATGATTGTAAGCTTTTAATTACGTAAAGTGTTATTTCAAAATTAGGAAGAAATACGCAAAAGGCATTAGTCCTTTTGTAATACAATTGTATACAAAATAGATGAAGATATTTAGTTATATGTTAGTAAAACTATCACAGCAATTTTTTTTTTCTTTCAGTCAAAAATGCATATTTTTTTAAACAGTCATTCTAAAGTTTTTGGACTACAGTGGATTAAAATTTGTGGTTAACATTCTTCTAATATTTTGTATAACAAAGTATTTGATTTGGGAACTTTTTTAAGGATTTTATACTTTTTGGAATGCTCTAAACCTAAGTTTGCAATTTAAAAAATTCTATTGAAAATTTATGAATATTTTGTGAATACTGCAATTTAAAAACAAATAAATGAAAATTTTTATTTCCTAATATTATGTCAAAAAAAAAAAAAAAAAAAAAAAAAAAATCACTCATTCTTTCTTTTTTTTTTTTTTTAAGAATTTTAAACAAAAGTTAAACAAGAATTCAAATCTTGAAAAATAATTATAATAATAATAACTATATTTTCAAGAAACCCATTTATTTATTTATTTATTTTTTTTTCATTGCAGTTGTATTTTCCAGAGGCTAACTGTGATTCTGCTAAAATTTATAGTAATTATCCATTGCATGTTCTTTAGAGAAATTTCTAATACTATAAATACATTTTTAGGTGCTAAAAAATTATGTGAAGAAACTTATTATTAGTTTGCTTTTGTGAACTAACAAAACTAATTTAGCTTTTGCTCTTTTGAATTACGCTGTATTGGTTTTTACTGATTTTGCTTTTGAGCCTGTTTATTCATATATATATAAGCACTTCAGAAATGTGAACTGCATTAACCATATCCATTCAGAATGCCGCTAAAATCTTTTACATTTAACATTTTAAACGTATATTTAATCACAGAAGAATCACTATTTCTTATATTTTAACACAATACCGATATCCTTCTTTAAAACCCTTATATAATTTTCTTTTCAAAGATTATAAAAAGTTTTTTTTTTTTTTTCTCTTTCATATTGATTAATTACCTTCCGTTTCATTCGTCCACTTTTCAGTGAGTTTTTATTTTCTTGCTTTACGCTTAACGGGTCACTTTTCTCCCTTTTGTAGCCCAAGAGTAATTTTTCAAGGATGCCTGATGCTAATTTGAAAAATGCATTAAAGTGGTTGGGTCCCGAAGTAGAAAAAAGTAAGAAATTCCATTAATTTCTGATACGTAGTTTATACAAACACAATTTCAAAAGCATATCATTGTTTAGGATAAGAATTGTTTGAAATATTTTTTAAATTTATGTTACATTTTATTAAGCATCAGTAAGTTTTATATAACTATAAATTTATCCAAAACCTGCGTAGTAAAGATTAATTTAAAATTTTAATATTGCTTTTCCTTTTTTTTTTTTCTTTTTTTCCATAAAATTATCTAAGATTATAAACACGGTTAATTATTGATAAATGAAAATATTTTATTATTTTAATTAAGAATTAATTTATGTAATTATAATAACTATGTTATATAATTTATTTGGCCATAGAAAAAATAAACAAATTAATAAAAATCTCAAAATGTTCAGTCTGGTATAAATTTTTTTAGAAATACATGTTTAAAAAAAGGCCTGTACAAACAGCTAAAAAATATATACAGAAAATTGTTAGAAAATTTATATACAGTCCAACCTCGCTAACGTGAATCTCAAGGGGATAAAAAAATTTTGTTCATGTTATCAGTAGTTCATGTTATCAGTAACTAATTTCATATAACTAAACTAATATTCTTTTTGACGGGCATTGTGTAAACCTTTCATGTTAGAAGTAATTCACGTTAACAGCGTTCACGTTAACAAGATTCGACTGTGTGTGTGTATATATATATATATATTATTCGATTATTTGTGTCCTGTTACATAAATTTAGCTTTTCTCTTATTTTGTTTTTGGTTCGTTTTGTTACTGTAATACAAAATTTTGATTTTTTTTACAATCGCTCAACAGGTGACGCTGTCATCCCACTTTTTCATAAATTTTAGTACGGCATATTATGACAAAGTTTCGTATAAATGTACAGTCGGGGAAAAAAAAAACGCAGCACTCGATGTAACTCCGTTGCTTTTCAATGCACAAAAATGTAATAGGTATCATTCGACGGGAAATTGAGAGTAGATTCAGAAAATGAACGGAAATTTGGAATTGGGGGTCGTCTACATATTAAAACGCGCACCAACTTTGATTTTTTCAATGGTAATGCCCCATTTTTATTTTATATTTGAATTCCTGGGATCCCGACAATGCGAAAAAGTATATTGGTTGTATATTTTGCTTATTTTTTCACAGAGTTATAAGCATTCAAAGTTTGAAGGTGCTAATGTTAAATTCATATTTCAAACTTTTATTAATATCTTCACAAAAAATAACTTGATCGATATAATTCTTTTTTTACGAGATACAGTGAAGAAACCCAAACATAATCCATCATTAATTTTGATTCTGAAAAATATTTTTAATTCTGAAAAATATTAATAAATTCATATTCATAAAAATTATGAATTATGACCTATATTAATTTTTACATAAAATGAATCCTAATGCTGAAAAATATGGGTGTGCAAATTTGCAGCTCATTCCAGTTATTAGTGTTCGAGATATAAATAAATCTTTCTTTTGGAGCGGTTTAGGGGGCCGTCTCTTAAAAAATTTTGAATGAGATAACGAAGCAAATCTTAAAAAATAACGGAGAAAATTGAACAAAATACTTTTATTTTTTATTTAAGGGTCAACTTATATAACAACAATGTCAAATGCAAAGAAATGAAACAAAAATGTTGAATTTTAGACATTTGTGTTAGTATCAAGAATTCCTGTTTTCTAAAGCCCCGCCTTTTATCGTTCTTCAAAACAAACCAATACAGAAACGAAAAGTGAATGTGACTTTGAGTATTCGTGTTAAACCACTTATTTTACATTGACAAAAATATACACGAGTGGTATTTACTGCATCGATTACTGGTGATAAATTTAGAATCCTTTAAACGAACACTAGAAGAAAAAAATTACTAAATAGGCGGGGTTTACTGTTTGAAATACTCACAAAATAAAATATTTCAAAACAAATTTTCTGTACCACAATTATATTACAGATGGATATACATTATAACTATATTCTTTCTAATTAATATATTTCTATCCATAGTATATTTTATTGCAAAAATATGAACACTGGGTACATGCTTAAGAAATAAGTAACACACAAATTACGAAAGAAACGCCCACTGGCATTGTTACAGATTTTCAAATGATGTGAATCTACGTCAGCAGTCGCGAAAGCGTTAATTATATTTTCATAGAAATTATAAAACAAATCGTACAGTTCCAAAGAGTGCAACTAACCCAAAACTGGTAAGTGCTATTAAAATTGTTTAATATTTACTTTATGAAACCTTACAATAATTTATCCGAAAAGATTTAGTTTATGCGTTGTTGTATATATATATATATATATATAGCTATATTATTTCAGTTTGTATATTATGTTACACGTACGAAAGAAAATTTAAGCTTTATTGGTGATCAGTATATCCATGATAGATACTTTTTAATTGAAAAATATTGCACTTTTATAAAATGTATTGTCTGACCAATCGTAAGTGTAATGTATTTAAATATACCTAAAATTATCTAAAAAAGTACTAAAGTATATACACATCCAAAAAACTAAATTCATGATAATTAAGATACTGCAAAGGTGTTAATATTTTTATTTCTTTTTATAACTCTTTTCTTTTTGAAATATTTCCGGTGTAAAACAGTATAATTTTGTCTAGTTCTTGTAGGATCTTAATTTTATTTTTCTATATTTAGAGATAACCCCCTAACACATTTTTGATCATAACTCTATGAATACTAAAGATAAAGTATACAAACAGTATACTTTTCCGCACTGCCAGACTCTCAAAAATTTGAATATGAAGTCAAAATTGGGTGTTACTATTGAAAAAATCAAAGTTGGCGCTCATTTTAATATGTAGATGACCCCTAATTCAAAATTCGACGACATTTTCAGAAAGTGCATTTCATTTCCTGTTGAATGGTGTCTATTAAGTTTTTCTGCGACAATTAATAACGAAATACCATCAAGTGCTGCGTTTTTTTTTTCCCCGACTGTACATAATGAGAGATATTAAAAACGAATGATTGTGATATTAATACGAATTATTGATTATATTAGTAGTAACTTTGGAAAAAGAAAAAAAAAACTGTGTGCATGCAGGAACATCGCTCAACCTTGAGAGAATTCACCCCATAGGGGGTTGTAAATTTTCAGCATGGGTATTTTTCATAAGAGCGCGTCAATACCTTTAAAAAGAGTGGTTGTACCATAGATCTGTAACAACTGACATTCTTTCGGCATTTAGTGATACCTCTCTAAGATAAAAATCATTTGCGTTCATCAATCTTAGAAAATAATTTTAATAAACAATAATGTTAATAAACAATTTGTACTGATTGAATTTTTATAAGATAATACAGAGGAATGTCTTGTGGTACCATACTTTCTTGTTTTGGTTTATAGAAATTCAATTCATAACAATGCTCAAATTTTGTACACTTATGAGTACTAGAGCAAACAACCATGCTTTACCTGGGATTCAAACACAGAACCTTTTATTCCAGAAATAAGCTCTTTGCTAAATGAATTAGCGGTCTAGCAAAGTTCCTACATTCCTTATGTTTCAACAACAGACGAATCAGTTTGCGTGCAGGAAAGGCTTCAGTCGATTTGAGTTACCACTGGTTTCAGCGTTTTTGATGGTACACTCATTAATGTGTATGGAAAATATGTCAGTCAATGAATTATTTAGGTTGGAATAGGGCTAACTTTCTTGTCACAAACAAAAATGGGAAGTTCTAACAGATTACAATGGAATCTAATGTCTACTACATGGCAGCACTGTAGTACAGATTTTAGACAAATACACCCTTGTGCAAATTAATTGAAACAAACTCGAAAAATTGTTAAAACTAAGAAGAAATGCTATTTTATTTAAATTTATACAAAATCAGAAGTTTTTAGTACCTAATATGATTCCCAAGACTCTTTATTAACATTTGGACACGATTTGGTATGGATTCTACCAGTTTTTTACAATTGTTTATAATATTTGTCTCCTTGCACCACACACGAATTAGCGCTGTGACTAGCTTTTCCATAATTGTACAGTCCATATTTAATAGGCGATTCTTGCATATAGCCCAGAAATTCTCCATTGGGTTGATATTAGGAGAGTTACCAGACCATTCCAGTGCCTCAATTTGTTTCTCAGACATGAATTTCTTCACGATTTTGGACGTATGGCACGGGCCAAAATCCTGCTGAAAAATCTCCGTTCTATTAGGGTATCGTTTCTTCAATTCTGGAACAAATTTTTTATGCAAAATAGTAATATATTTCTCAGAAAGCATCATACCGTCAACAGGCTACTAACCCCAAAGAACTAACAAAGAACTAACCCCATTGTAACCGAAACAACCCCAAAACATATTCTTTTGAGGGTGATTATCAAATTGGTTGATGTGTCAATCCCGAATTCTTTCGCCGGGCGATCTCTGCACGTGTTGAGTTCGCTGGCCTTAGACAAAAAAATGGCTTTCGTCGCTAAATAGTACTTTCTTCCAGTTTTCGAATGTCGAATTCTTATACCTAACGGCCACAAGTACGACTTTTTCTTCATTGGTTAGGTCAGAAGCTGTGTTTTCATAGACTGATAGGCTAGCCGACCGGCTGCAAGAAGTCGCCTCCAAACAGTAGATGAGCTAACATTTATTCCATGTTCTTTTAAATCTCTATTAAGTGCAACACTAGCACTTGAGGGTATTTTTTACTTTGTATAAATAGAAAAGAGTCATCTCTTAGCGCTGTTTTCTTTTTTTGGTTAAATTTTACTCTCCGCTTTGGAGAAATGGATCCGGTTTCTTTATTTTGTTTTATGATACGGCTCACAGTTGCAATACTAATGCCAACTATCTTCGAAATCTCTTTATAAGTCTTTGGAGTATGTTTGGAGAGAGTAACAATCTTTGCAAGCTTTCGTGGCGTCGCATCCATCTCTAACGACAGTGGACTCTCAACTGATGTGATCATAGCTGGAGCTTTCATCTACAGAAGTTTCTGCGCATGCGCTCGACGAGCCCCTCTGTTTGGTGGAAATTGTTGCTAGGGAAAGGATTTATTCATCCCACCCATATTTTAATACATTTTAGTCTGATTATAAAAGAATAATAGGAATGGATTTAAAATTCACGAAAAAAGTAGTTTGTTTCAATTAATTTGCACAAGGGTGTATATCTAAATTACTTTCTTACATTCCTGAAGAATATCAACAATTTTACAAGTAAGAAATGCAGTAGTAAGAAATTTTTTTAGTGTTATAAGTGTAATTTTTTCAGATGTTTTGCACTTACAGGAAAGGAGATACAGTGTATACTCGCTTATAAGTCGAACCCTAAAATCGAAAAAAAAAATCCTTAATACCAGTATTTTAGACCCTTATTTTTCCACGATTAATTTTGTTGGTGCGAAACAAGATATTCTCTCAATTTAGGGGTCGACTTATACGCGAGTATATATAGTTTTTTTTTTTTTTTTTTTCAAAAGTAGTTTTAAGGATTGAAGTTCTTCCTGCGCGCAGAAAGAACATAACACAGGAAGATAAGATTAAGACTAACGCTGATGGGTTAAAGAATCACATACTTTTCAAAATGTTCTTGTTACTATAAAAATATAAGTTTGCTTCAACTGACCATAAGTTTTTTTTTTTTTTTTTTTTTTTCTGAATTAAAAAAAAAAAAAAAAAAAAAAAAAAAAGTAAAGTTTGTATGATGTTTATTTCTTGAGTCATTTTTTAAAATCTCATAAAATGAACATTTTGATTTAATTTCAATAAGAAAATCTAGGAAATTATTAATGCATAGCAAAGTTTCTCAGTGTTGTTTGACTGTACGTAAGTTAACCTATAATAGAAATTACATATTATCATATGACATGTATTTAAATGTTAATGAGTGAATTATATAAAAATACTGTAGGTTAAAGTATTTAAAAATATTAAGCAATTTTGAAAAACGAAAAATTTAATGAAATTTTAATTAATTATTAATGAAAACAACAAAAAATATTTAATTATCTTAAAGTTATGAATTCATTATATAAAATGCAATTTTGGAAACAAGTTATACCTTAAAATGCAAACTTTGACTTATCTACGTATCGGGAAATAACAATGAAAATTTTTATACAATAATAATTTGCTATATTTTTACCTTAGTTCATTCAGAGTATTCGTTTTATGACATTCCAAAAGCTGAAACAACTTTTACTCTTTATTTTTATTTCTATTTATTTTATTTTAATTTTTTAATTTATTTTACCCATATATAGAGCAGAGAAAGTATTGCTTCTGGATCAACTTTTCAAAATTGAGTTTTTGTGATATTCACTTGTTTTAAAGTATCCTGAATCCTAAAATCAGGTTCTTTACAGTGGGCTTGTGTATCAGTCTGTGTGTGTATGCGTTTGTGTGTGTGTGTGTCTGTGCCTGTTTGTGTGTGTCTGTGTATCTACATCTGTGCGTCTCTCTCTCCCAGCGTGTACATGTGTGTTTTATCAGCATATCTCGAAAAAAATTAATAGCAGGAAGTCAAAAATCGGTATTCTAAATCAGTATGATATAGGGATGCTCGAATTCTTTTAGCTGAAATTCAAAATTCAACAAATGGTTTGTGTTCAGGAATATCCTAGAGAATTCAAATACATTACATTTATGGGCGAAATTTTTAGTTAGTACACTTTAACATCTATAGGTTGCATTAAACAAAATGAAATGAAAATATATTTTTTGTAGGCACAAAAGCATGTTTCGTTTAGAATGGTAAAGAAATCATACACCATTCATTTACAGAACCACCAAAAGAACTAGATAGAATGAGACTATACACAGAAATTGCAGGAAGTACATTTTAGGATAATCTGTGTATTATTAATATACGATTATATTTAAGTACACAATGTGGGATTTACATAATTTATATAAGGTATATAGGGCTACCAATAATTAAATGAAGACATTCTTTTGTATTGAATGTAACCAATTACATTCGGTGGAAGTGCTTTACCATGTCCAGGAAAACTGTATGTTACTACTAAGTTCTAAAATGTATGATATGCTTTAATAAATAACATGATACGCACCTAAGGAACGGCGAGAAATTTTTGCCACCTACTTATAACACAAACTAGACTTCAGTTGTTTTCACAGACCTTGTTATAAGCAAGCATTTAAAATAACCTGTGCTGCGTTTTTGTTTTGAAAATTTTGTATTTTTACAAAATTTTTTACAGTATACTGAAAAATTTCCTATAAATTTTCGATACAATTTAAAATGTTTTTCATTTGTTATCTTCATAATTATAAAAGCTCAAGTTTCACTGCTGCCAAAGCTGCAAGCTTTCATAGCTAAAATAATTTATTGAAATGAAGAAAGTAAATTTTTATCCATGTTTTCCATGCGTACATTTAAACCGAATAAAACAAGCAAAAAGGTTAATTTCCGGAAAAACTTACATCACAATCGTACCAATGTAACGAGATAAAGAAAATAAAATTTTACCCACATGTTTGCATGATTTTGAAAAACTCGTTTATTGATTCAAGTAATAAATTAAACATAGAAAATTCATTGATCCATTTACAGAGAATAATTTTCAAAATTTACGTTGGGAGAAAATAATAACATTAAATTAAATATGTAAAATTTAACTACGTCACAAGAAATTAATAATATAACTAAATGAATAAATAGAAACGTGGTCATTAAATTTGAATTAAATTATTACTATGACGATGTCATTTTTAATTTATTGGCGACATTTGAAATTCAAAACATATAAATATCCTGATGTAAAAGCTGAAGCCATTTGTTATAAATACACTGGCGAACAAAATTAAAGGAACAACCTGTTTTCTCGTTCTCTTGTTTTGCACATAATTTTTAAACAAATAAACATATGACCATAAAATTTGGATGGCCTGTTCGTTATCATATTATTAACCGAATTTCATGAAACTTTAGAATAAGAATAACTTTTAAGGTAATAAATATTCATTTTTCTCTCCAAAGTAAGCTTTGGAAAAAAGGAAAAATGTGAATAATTTTAGGAAAGAACACATAATGAAAAGTGGTGTTAAAGATGCGTTAGAGGTAGATAAAGACGCACATGCCTTGAAATGTTAAACTAAATCTCGATTTTTCTTTCTGTATTAACTTTTCTTTTACTTTCATAATGGACTTTTAAAAAAAATATATAATTAATAATTTTTAAACTATGAGCATCATCTGAATAATAAAAATGTCGATAAATAGTTTTATAATGAAAATCTTATTCAGTTTCCATGTTTGTATGTACATTTTTTAAAAAGCTATTCACATGTGAGAAAAAGAAGAAAAAATAAGAAACAGAAAATTGAATACAGGTAGAAAGATTTGGTTGTAATCTAACATGTGGATGCGTGTGCATCTTTACCTATCTCTAATGCATCCTTAGCACCGCTTTTCATTAAGTGTTCTTTCCTAAAATTATTGAAATTTTTCATATTTCATGTTTAATCACTCGTACATCTATGAAGAATATTCAATGAAATCTTATGTGGGGCTATTTTTCACTTTATAGAAATTTGCGATAAATAATAAATCTACATATTAACTCACAGACAAAAATTAAAATGAGCTAGGATTTTACTTTTTTTTTTCTATGGTTTATTTAATTTAATTTATTTATTTAATTTTATCATTCATTTTTTGTATAAAAAAAAAGTAAATCTTAGCCTTCTTTATAAAATAGGAACTTTATCCTTCCAAAAAACTAAGAAAACTTTTTTGGTCAATATGTGACTTTCATTTTTTTTTTTTTTTTTTTTTTTTTTTTTTTTTTTTTTTAATGACCATAACATGTTAAGGAATTTTTTCAGTGTTAAATTGTGTTTAGAGAAAAAAAAAGTTTCACATTAAACAAATTTATTGATTACTTAATTCTGAGAATGTAACGAAAAAACTTTTTCTTTTCGCCACTTAAGTCCAGCAAATCTAGTTATTTTAACACATTTAAAAAAGTTTTAATTATGTATAATGACACTTTTTGATTACATTTTAGAATGAAGGGATCTTCTACTTTATAAGAAATAATCCTCTTTTTATACATATCACTGTCTTCAAACGTTAAGCTCTGGAAGGGGGGGGGGGGGGAAAGGTTGCACAAAAAATTAAATTAAAAAAAGTAAAAATCATTTCACAAGTTTTCCTTGTGAATAAATTTTTATAGCTGATTATTATCAGCTATAATAATTAATCGAATTGTTATACCACAGCATCTGCTAAAAATTGTCCCAAATTATGTATACAAAATATTTATTGTGATAAGTTATGTTGATTAAATTTTTGCTCGTGTTAACCTGTAGATGATGCTATTATAAAAATGATATCGAAGAACATTTTGTGATGGCCACAGTATGCTAATTACTTTCTTCTATAAACGTAAGAAAAAAATATTACATTCGCAAAAAATTTCGAGTTCTGCTTTTCGATAAATTTATACATTTTGAGACATCCTGAACGCGATTTATCCTTTTTGAAAAAATACCTATCTGTGTGTGCTTAGGAACGTTTTCAAAAACCTTAATGTTTGACGACTTTTAATCCTCATCTCCTACAGTGACACAGTTGTATTTTTATTTTCCTCTAGCAGGCTTTGCCCGTTTCGCTCGACATTATATTTAAATGAGTTTTCAAAATTCCATATCATATTAAGAAAATCTCAAAAAATAAAGCATTAAAAAAAAAATCATTGAAATCAGTCGAAACCTAAGATAAAGTTCGGCAGATGTTTTCCCGCTCGCTCAAAACGTGAGTTATTTGGGTCCCCACTGTTTTCAGCAGCAACATGCCAGGTTTTTTTTCCCCTTCCCCAACAGAAAAGTTTAAAGTTTCGCGAAATCCGACCAAAGTGCATAATGTGTACACTTAATCAACACCGAGACACCAATATTCGAGCAAATTCAAACGTGAAAACGTGTTTTTTGCCCCGTGCGCCAAATAGGGGAGGCTAAATTCGCATGTCTCTTTAGAAAGCGTGTTGCCTTTTATATAACCAAACGACACATGAAAAATTCGCTTTTCTGAGATAATTTGGAGCTGAGTTATGTTTAGAAAATTATTCTCCCCCCCCCCCCCCCCCGTTGTTAAAGGATGGATGGCAAAAGCCTTCCAAGTGTTGTTGAATTGCATCCAGCAGTTCTCATGTGATACCTAGACAAAAATAGCGTTACAGACATACAGACATAACTACACACACGCACACACAGAAAATTTTCTGAAGTCATTTTTGGCTTTTACGATGAGTGGAAAGTGAAGATATCGCAAGATTTTTTGATTCTGACAAATTTACAGATAAAAGTCGGATTTTATTAATATAGATTACGTATTTTTTCAATAACATTTATAATTTTTTAACAAAAAAGTGTTTAAGGTTGAAAGATAGAACTGTCATTGTCTGTTTTTCAGCGACTCCTGAAACATACGTATGTCTAATTCGTTCGCAATCATTTAAAAAAAAAGCGAATTATGCAAAGAAAAATTATATATTCACAAATTTTTAACACTTTTCAAATAATCTGTATAATAAAATATTTAAGGAACTTTTTTGAAGTTTTTATACATTTTCGGATGTTTCAAACATAATTGTACAAATTTCAGAAAATGGGTATTTATGCTGTATGCATATTTTCTGAATACCAGCAATTTTAAAACAAATATATGAAACTTTTTTTTCTCTCTCTCTTAATATGTAATTGAATTTAAAAAAAAGAAAAAAAAAAGTTATTTTTTTTTTTTTATTTATTTATTTTTTTTTTTTTTGAAAAAAAATTTACCATTTAAATCTGAAATAAGTTTCATTGTACTTTCAAGTGTTCTATTTATATCATTCTTCTTATACTACCATTGGATTTTATAGAGGCTAACAGAGAATCCGTTAACATTCATATCAATTCCACATTACAGATTCTTCAGAAAAGTCTTTAATAGTATAATTTTGTTTTTAACTGCTAAGCAATTACATGTTGAAAATATATATTATTTGTTCGCTTTTGCGGGTAAACAAAATTAATTTCAGTTTTTTCTCCATCGAATTACACAGTATCGATTATAACAAATCTGGTTCTTGAACCAGTTTATTCATAAACACTTCAAAAATGTGAAATGCATTAACGATTGAAAATGCCACTGCGATTCTTTATACTTAACGGTCAAAACACACATTTAAGGATAGAATAATCTTTATTTCCAATATATTTACACAACATATACATATTATACCGTAAACTTTCGTATATTTTCCTTTTCAAAGATTTAAAAAATTTTTTTTTTCTTCTTTCATATAGATTAATTACCATCCGTTACACTAGAGTCCACCTTTCAGTAAGTTTTTATTTTCTTACTTTGCGCTTTACGGGTCATTGTTCTCCCTTTTGTAGCACAAAAGTAATTTTTCAAGGATACCTGATGCTAATTTGAAAAATGCATTAAAATGGTTGGATCCCGAAAGAGAAAAAATAAATAAATTCCATTCATTTTAAATATATAGTTTATACAAATCGAATTTAAAGAGTATTTCACTATTTGGGCTGAGTATTATTTAAAATATATTTAACATGTTACATTTTATAAGTATGAATATACTTTATGGAACTATAACTTTATAAAAATCTGTATAATTAATATTAATTCAAAACTTTGATACTGATATTCTCTTATCTTGGAGAAAAATATCTAAAACCGTATATACAGTAAATTGTTGATATTTAATTGTTGATATCTTTCTTTCCAGAACGAATGAAGGCTTTTTAAAGTCATTCTTAAATCAAGAGGAGATATTTTATTACTTTGGTTAAAAATTAATTTATGCGTTTTCAATAATTATGTTGCGTATTTTATAATGTGATATGATGAGAAAAATAAGTAAAAATAAAAAAAATTCTCATTTTGATATTCAATTTTTTAACAAAACATATTTAAATGACAGGCCTGTACAAATAGTTAAAATACCCATATAAAAATATTCCAAATTTATTAATATATATTTAATATCCGATATATAATAGGTCTACAATAAAATTATGGTAACAATCTGACTGCCGCTGACGGACGTATCCGGTCACTGAGCTGTTCTTTTTTCCACAATACATTTATAATTCAAAATTATATAATTCTGAATTTTTATTGATTTAAAAAATTGACACTGAAAATATCTCTATATCTCTATGTATTAAAAAAAAGTAACTGTCGCTAGCGTCAATTTTTTTTTTTTTTTTTTTTTTTTTTTTTGTCTGCGACAGCACCTCCTCGCGGAGGGCAAAGTGCTCTGTATCATGAGAGGTATCAATGTGTTCCGTATGCTTCAAGGAAGGCATTTCAGGTAATTAGAAATCTGTATCATCTTAATTAACGAAGTTATTAACTGAAAACGTCGAGTTTATAAAGGTACTCTATTTGCCACCGTAGAAAAAGTTTCTCTTATGACGTTTCTTATGACGTCCTCTGTCATGACATCATTTTCCACGGGAAAATTAAAATGTGATACATGATGTAAAAAATAATAAAATCAATCTCTGTCATGACATCATTTTCTACGGGAAAATTAAAATGTGATTCATGATGTAAAAAATAATAAAATCAATGTCAGTGCTGCTAATCTAATAAACCTCAGCAGCCAAATGTCATTGAATTCCGTCCAGTCGTTTCCACGAGTGAGGAAAAAAATTCTGAAGTCACTTTTGATTTTCACGATGAGGGAAACGTGAAGATCCCGCAAAATGTTTTGATTCTGAAAAATTTACAGACAAAAGTCTGATTTTATTATTATAACTTTGATACTTCTGTAGTATTGATTAGAAATGTTATATTTTTGGTACCGCACAGACACCATTTATCTGATGTAACTTTATTTTTCATAAAAAATATATTTAAATGGTACAAGAAAATCGACGTATCTAACAAATTTAATACCTTTGTACCAGAACGTAATTTTTCTGATAGTTATGCATTTACTGGGTATTTTGTTTCAAATAATGCTTCATTCCCATAGTTGCCAAATTTCGGGCTTTTGGAAAATTTCAAGTGAAATTTTTTATACGTTTCTGTAAAAAATTTTATTGGTTAACAATATAAAAAAAAAATCTATTAAAAATTTTCTGTTAGCGAAAAAGTGTAAATTTGGCAACAATGCATTCGTATTTCTGTTTACTTATGTTATATATTTAGAAACAATTTTAGGATTTAAATAATGGCAACTTGAGGCAAGTAGCAAAAATTAAAGGGATTTAAATAAAATATCATTACTGTGATTGCGATAACACAAATGAAAGGCCTAAAGAGGAAGCTAAGCCTCAGGTATAAGTCATATCTCATTAACACATACAAATTAACTTTCATAAAGCAACCGAACACAATTAAATTTAATCTTGACTGCATGCAGGAAATGATCTGAAAATTATCTTTCTGTTACTGCAAGTGATTCAATCTGAAGAACACATATGAATATTTCAGTTTACCTAGTTGGTGTACCAAATGAGAATAAACAGTAGTATGCTAAAGTACTCGTGAAAATGTCATTTTAATTTAAATATACTTAACGAAGATGTAAAAGGAAAACATTCGACGGCAAAAATAACAATTTTAGTCTTATTTATTCCAAAAATGAAAGTAATTAAGTTTTGCAATAGGTAATTTAGATCGTTAATTCAGTTTATTTACTTTAAAAAATGAATACATTATGTCTCCGTGAAGTTACACAAAAAAGACTTATAAATTAAATACTAACAAGGTCGCAGCGTTCCTGTAATTTTGCGTGAGTTACATTAGATTTTCTATTATTTCAAATAAAATTTTCTCTCAAGATTTTAATACTGTAATAGTTTGTTTTGAAAAACACAATTTAAAAATAATGGTAACAACATAATAAAACACAAATAAATAATTATAAGATTAAAAAAAAAAAAAAAACTTTTTATATACCATGTTTTAAATTTTCTGATAAATCGTAAATCTCTTATCAATGTACATAAAATATTTAAAGTGATAATGACATCAATTTTTGTGAGATGCATAATTTAATTTTTTATAATTTTTAAATAACGTTCAAGTTTAATTAAATGTATTTATTTTTATGTCGAAAGAAAATGAACTCGTACTTTTTTTTTTTTTTTTTTTTTTTTTTCAACAATTAATTATAGCTAATATTTTAATGGCTATTTTAATGCTATTAAGATGTTATTATTGTCATATTTTAATTAATTATAAGAAAACTAATCAAAAATTTGAAAATTGGATTTCGAAGTTTTGTGTTGTCACCGGGTTCTGAGCTATTGTGAAAGTTTGAAATGTCTAGCTAGTAGAAAAGTTAGTTAAAATTCGATTACAAGATTTGTACCGGACAAACAAACAAACATACATACATACAAACAAACAAACAAGAATAGAAGTTAATGAAAACATGGTAAAATATAGGAACACTGGGACTCCTGTGAAAATAAAGAAACTTTGCCTGTATGTATATTTAATTGAATTACTATTTTAGATCCTATGTATTGAAGGTGTAAGATAATTATTACCTAAATCTTTAAAACTGATCTGTCATACTATTATTTTTTAAGTAATTTTTCTTAAAATGTGATTGTTACGCCGTAACTATTCAACTCTAATTGGATATAAATAATTATTGTGCTTTTTCTTCCGATAATAGATTGTATACACTAAAACCTTCCAAACACCAAATACCCTATTTTTATTTCAGTAGAAAATTATCATCTGTATAATATTTCTCTAACGTGGACTGTTTACAGTTAAATTTTGTTTAAACGATACGATAGTGACATAGGTGTTATCTGATTGGTTAGTCCAGTTTCGACTGATTCGAAGCAAAACATAAATTCGGCTACCATATAGAGATATAGGCTGCAAAAGTTAATTCTAATACACTTAAAATGCACATTTTCTTAAAGAAATTGAAAAAATGTTAACTTTTTGTATTGAAACATATGCTTAAAGTCTCATATTTATAAGTATATTTGGAAAAATTTAAAACCAGTTAAAATTTACATTTCGGTTGGGTATTCGGCAGGATGGTAGTATCGCCATCTATTATTCAAAACTGAAATTATTATATTAAGATATATTTTTAAAATGCGATTCTAAATAAAATTTTGAAACTCGAAATTATATAATTTTTAAATTGTTTTCTTTAGTAAAATGAACGTTATTTTTTTTTTTATTATTATTTTTATTATTATTTCTTTACTTATTTTGTAGATACATTCATTACCAGAAAAAAATTATTACTTTTTAAAATTGAAATTATAATCCAAGTATCAAAGATTTAAATTTTTTTTTATTTAGGGGCGGGGGGGGGGGGGGGGAGATAAAAAACTGGAACTGACTATTTGGTAGGACGGTGGTGATGCCTTTCTAAATAAATTTTTGCAGGCCAAAATTGTATATTATTTTTAGACTTTTCATTCATTATAAATCGAATGAACATTATTTCTTTTTATATATTTATGAGCGGGGGAAAAAAATATTTTCTAATGGCCTTTATTTAAAAAAAAGAGGGGGGGGGGAGAGAAAAACTGAAATTTTCCAAAGATTTTATTTATGAGATTTTTCTGAAAATCATATTGGGTATGTAGGTACGATCACGCAGATGTTCTTCGCGAGATTAGCTATATTTCTATTCTGAACAGTAAGCCCCGCCTTGACAGGCTTCATGCTTATTTAAAAGTTATATTTAACTTGAGGCGTATGAACCCTAAAATATTCAAATACAAAAATATTAATAACAATATTAAAAAAAAAAAAAAAAAAAAAAAAAATGTGGTAAATACTAGGAAAAATTATTTAATATTAAAAAAAAGAAAGAAAGAAAGTATAGTTAACATAATATTTAGGTAAGCGTAAGACTTTGTCGTTTCTCCATACAAATCCTAACATGTGATGGCTCCTAACGCTTGAAGGAATGGTTTAAGAGGAGATGATATATGGTATATAAGCATGCAGTGTAAATGAAGTTAATTGTGTTCTACCCAAGATGGTTGCCACAATAGTAGCACTTCTGCGGAGACCATATTGAGCCTACCAAAAACATTGTCTGTGTTACTTAATGCATAGTTGCCAACATTTTAATTTATTCGGGAGAATTTTTAGCCCAGCCTTTATTTCGCACCACTTTATTTTTAGATTATTATTATTATTATTATATAACTACAATAAAATAAGAAAAATTTACTTAAAAAAAAAAAAAAAAAAGTAGTAGGGAATAAAAGCGGAGCTAAAAGTTCTCCGGAATAAATTAAAATGTTGGCAACTCTGCTTAATGGCTTCTACGAGTTTTGCTTTATGTTCTTCCGGACATGTGATCTCCTCTTATCTCACCTAATCCTAATGCCATTAAGAAATGGAATATTACTCGAAAATTAATTATGGAAATATGAGCTGTAAATTTGAAAATCCATGATTTTGATGATGCTTGATCTATTCGTGCAATAATTAATATTAAATCATATTTCATGTTTCTTTCTTTTCTTTTTTTTTTTTTTTTTTTTTTTTTAATGTGAATTTATTAATAATTTTCCTAATTAAAAGTAAGCTTTCGAAAATATGCATGGAATATGTTTGTGATATTTCATTATAGTACATTAAAAAAGAAATTTGAATTTAATAGGCTTTTTTGAGAGATATTAAAAAGTCTCTCACATTCATTTAAGATTACCATCCTCATATATTGAAAGCCTCTAACTCTATAAAAATTTGGGAGGAATTAAATATATAAACTATAAGATTTTCAGGGAGGATTTTATCCAAATAACTCAAAAAAAAAAAAAT
>OZ005652.1:283463302-283529302 GCA_963930645.1 Salticus scenicus | reverse complement strand
CTAAGTTAATTAATAAAATCTTTCGAGTATTTCTCGTTTTTTTTTTCTCCCTTGCTTATTATCATTATTATTATTCATTTTACTGATGTAGACAATTTTAAATTAAATTAAACGAAAACATGTATAAAAAAAGGGGGTGAAATTGCTTTTGAAATTACATTTTTTTTTTTTTTTCTTCAGATTTCAGGATATTTTCCCTTCTCTAATTCGTTTTCGTTGTGTGTGCACAGAAAAAGATAATTTTTCGAAGGGGGTTTATCAATAAGTTTGGAATTTGACCTTGGCCACTCTTTGATTTGTCCGACAAACATCTGTTGCAACTCTATGGTTGCAACCCGAGGGGTTGAGGCGGTAGGAGAAACAATATTATCTTGAGAAACGATGTATACTAAGGCACCTATAATATTATAGGGGCTCTAATGTATACAGTATACTGTAAATGACAAAATACTTTACATGTACGCACTCGAAAAAAAAAAAAAAAAAAAGTATACAATATTATATACAATGAAGCATCGTTTATGCATTTTTCAAGGGACCTTTCGTAAAGAAACAAATAAATCAATTAAATGAATAAATAAATAAATAAAAATTGTACAACCTACTTTTTTTTTTTTTTTTTTAACACACTATTACATAATAAAGAGAGATATAAAAAATCTAATACATTGCATGGTTCTCTTTTCATCTGTTCGCTAAAAATACTTTTCAAATAAAATTTTAAATAACTTAAAAAGATAAAATAAAAATAGTAATTTTTCACTGATAAATTGCTATTTTATACACACATAGATATTAAAAATATAGAAAATCGAAAAAAAAAAATATATATATATATACCTTTAATTCGAATTTAAACTCCGTTGATTGTCATTTATTCATTAAAACCTATCTTCATTAAATTAATATATTATTCTCTTGATTGAATATGCATAAACAACAGTTAATTATATTATTCTTAAAGATTTTAATGTTTGAGAAAGGGATGTTGGCCATGCTGAGTATGATGCAAATCATAATTTATCGAATTTAATTCAAAAAATATTTCCTCGTACGTCGAACGACATAAAATATTTCCTGAGAGTTTCAACATTATTTATATTAATTCCCATTCCAAAGATGAGTAAATTAATTTCTCGCTATCGTCTTCAATGCTAGAAATAACTTTAAAAAAAATTTCGACTATTTCATCAATCGTACATTAATTTAGATAAATAAAAATGAGAAAAATATGGATGTGTGCTTCAATATTTATTATTATTTTTTTTAATTTTTTTTTTTTTTTTTGCCGACTGTACATAATTACCCTTTCGAAACTGAAAAAGCGTACAGTGCCGTATATGTACCTGTCCTTTTATTTGGCTGGCCATTTTACTACGCATGTTAAAAAAAAAAAAAAAAAGAAAAGAAAAGAAAAGAAAAAGAAAAAATTAAGTTTAATTTTCGTGAAAATAAATAACTTTAACTTCGAAATGTTATAATTTGAAAAATTACAACTTTTAAACATGTGATGAAATTTTCAAAATTAAAATCAAATGTTGGGTGGGGTGGGGGAGAAGTTCTTGAAGGTATTGTTAGAGATATTTTAAAACTGGTCTGACCATATTTAACGACTATTCGTGTTTGAGATATTTTCTATACAGTATAACTAACTAACAAATTGACAAAGCTACCGACGAATACAATAACGATTTTGTAATTTTATTTAATTTCGTTACACTTCAAAACTTTTAAAAACGTCCAAATCCGAAGTCGAATATATTTTCACGAATATGATTTCCCCGTAATATGATGGGGAACTAATACTTATGTTCTCGTTGCAAATTATTAAGAAATAATAATAAAGAAAGAAAGAAAGAAAATAAATAAATACAAAAGTAAAATAAATATAAAGTAAAATAAAATAAAATAAAAATAAGTTTACCAATGAGTTACACATAAAAAAGAATTGCACCACTGTTGAATTTTATTATTCTATATGCATTTCAGTAATTCAAAATGAATTAAGTTTAGATAGGTGTTTTATAATCTTAAAATTGAAATTGTAAAATATTCGTGAATGGCCGGTAAATAATTGCCGAAACGTCAGTGGAGGCCCTCTGTTGAGACTCAAATCGGTTTTGGGCTATGTCTGTGTCTTGCCTGTCTGACACGCGATGGCGGCCACAAAATTCACGCTATTGACTTGCTATTTGGTACACATATTCATGAACCCAACGGAATTAGCTGTACAGTTTTAGGTGTGTATTCCATTTGTAATTCGTGTACAGGGACACGCCAAAGTTTTTCTATCAAATTAGTTAAAAAAATTAATGAATTATAATTAATTAGGCTTATTCTTATTATTGGCGTTTATAATGACTGTGGCTACTTTTCCGGGATACATAAAAGAATTCCGCACTATTACGGTCTATAGTCGGTATTTCTTAAAAGTTTATTTTATCACAGTTATGCCCCATCAAATATAATGAAATTTTATTAGAATTTTAAAAGCATGTTTTCCTGTTGAAAATTGTGGGCATAGAATTGGAAATTAGTTTAAAGGTCACGCGAAATATTTCCGATATGCTATGTAATTTTTTTTTGTATGAAATTTGGTATTTATGAATTTCAGGGAAATACTACAAGACCGTTGTTTATTAAGAATACATAGTTACAGAAAAACAACAGCACAAACTGTTTAGCAATAACACATAAAGCAAATCTCATCCAAAGAGGCTCAAAGTAAAACAAGCATTTGCCGAAACTGACACAGATCTGAGACTGACCGCCTTGGCGAAAAAATGCTCCTTTTATACTTTTCTATCGAACACAGTCTGTTCTGGAAAATTCTCGTATCTCATCAGCCAATGAGATTAGAGCTTCCATATTTGGTATATCCCTTATAAGTATTTTCTCGCCAAGGTCGCCAAAAAAATCGCCAAGGAGGGAAACAGTCGCCAAATTTGGCGCCAAATCCATTTCTTTCCTTATTGGAGCTTTTTTTAAGTGTTTTTAAGGGAAATTAGGCTATTTTAATGCTAAAACGACTAGAAATGCACAAAATTAGCATTTTATCAACTTTACTAAACGTCTGTGAAAGAATTTATACAAAAAATAAATGCAATTATTTACAATTCCGTAACACTTTATATGATATACAAATAGGTATACAAAGAGAGATACAGCGGGGGGTTGAGGGAGGCGGCAGCCCCCCTCAGGAATGTATCTGATTATGATAACAAGTCGATCGAATCAATATATACTATTATATAATAAGGAATAAATAAAAATGACCTATTGAATAATGTCTGATGCAAATAGGATGTTGAGGACCCCATTCAATAAATCCCCATTCAATAAACCGACTGAAATAGGCCCTTAGCACTAATTATGAGTGTATTATAAAAATTCGACAACGCTATACCGACTGAAATAGGGGCACCTTGGGGGGGACTCATGTCAAAGTTGGGCCTTGGGGGGACCTCATTCAATAAATCCCCATTCAATAAACCGACTGAAATAGGCCCTTAGCACTAATTAAGAGTGTATTATAAAAATTCGACAACGCTGTACCGACTGAAATAGGGGCACCTTGGGGGGAACTCATGTCAAAGTTGGGCCTGGGGGGGGGACTCATGTCAAAGTTGGGCCTGGGGGGGACTCATCGAAGTTGGGCCTTGGGGGGACCTCATTCAATAAATCCCCATTCAATAAACCGACTGAAATAGGCCCTTAGCACTAATTAAGAGTGACGTATAAAAATTCGACAACTGTACCGACTGAAATAGGCCTCTAGCACTAATAAAATAAAATAAAGGATATCTCCTAAGATTTTTGTTTTAAAAAATAACAAATAAAAATACAAAAAATTGAAAAAAAAAAAAAAATAAATAAATAAATATATAAATATATAAAATAAAATAAACAAGAGGTAAGAAACAACCGAAAAAGAGATCACTGTGTCGTTGGAGAGATGAGGTATGTCCTCCTCATGTTTTTCAGTGACGATTGCTTTAAGACAACATTTAGGGGGGTGGTAGCAAATTAACCAAAATCAATAATATTTGGGATCACCCTGTATCGTTAACTGAACGAAGTGACCTATAACTTTAGGATATGTTAATAAAGACCCCATAATATTTGTGAACGAATTTGTGTGACGATAGCATGTTAAGCAAAGGAACTTGTTTAATTTGAAATTCTGAATAATTCGAACATTTTACTTGGTCCCTTGAATTTTATGTTAAAATAATGTTGAAAAATCGTGGATAATTCTAATTCTATTTTGAATAATTCAAAATTTTCATACGATTACCTTTAAAATATTTCTCTAAAATTTGTTCCCGTGATTTTTCTCAGCTAAAGTACATTATATAGTCTTTCAAAAGAAGGATAGGAAATACAAGAGAAGCCCCTAGCTATAGTGCATCAGAAGATATGGTGAACATACATGAGTTTTTTTGAATTGAAAGTCATGTCTAATTTAGTAGATTCTATTTTTGTATAAAGCCATATGCTATGACACGAAGATTGTACTTAAAGAAGAAAAACATTATATATATATATATGACTATTTTTTAAAAAGTGTTGAATAATTAAGCTCGTAAAAAATATTGATTTAATGGGGGGAGGGGGGGGAGTAGCAGTTTTTTTAGAAATAAAGTTTATGTGTTAAATCTTTGATCATAAAGTTCAAATTTTTAATATACCTCTTTTTTTTGACAAAATAGTATATGTAATTCGAATTTTTGGATATTTCGAATTTTTCTCTGGTTCCTTCAACTTCGAATTGTACAAGTTCTACTGTACCACTAAAAGTTATTAAAAAGCTGTATTTCATTTATGAAGACGACCGAAATTCATTTCGGTGACTTTTCTTCCGGGTGCCTTCTTTTCCGCTTACCCTACTTAATACTATTGTTTCGGTTTTTAAGAGAAATATTTGTTTTAAATTACTTTTAATATTAGAAGTTTATTAATTATTATTATTATTATACTAGGGGGCTCTGCCCCTTGCACGCTCCGCTCACCAACCCCCGACTCACTTTACTCATAAACACATGCAAAACTCTACCCACCTATTCCCTTCGCTGTTTTCTTTCACTGAAAAGGAATATTAATAGTGCATATTACAAGACAAGAGCAGAAAATTATTATGGAAATCCTCATATTCAATGTCAAATTGAAATATTTAATATTTATATATATTTTTAATAGAAAGAAATTCATAATATCTAGACCATTTTGCATTACAACTTTAGTATATGACCCTTTCTATTTATTTTTTACAACCTTACATCCGAACCGCGGTACCCCTTCGTAATTAGAAGATTGCGTGTTCGATTCTCGAGCCGGCCAAAGACCGTCGTGTACACTAATGGTGGCCAGTGCACGTAAAATATGTCGTGGTTGCAATATTCTCCATGTTTCAATCAAAATTATACCTCTGGGGGTCACCGAAGCGGGGGACCATCCCCATCGTGTTGGACCAAAATTGTGGTGTCGTGACATGTCTCCGGAACAACCGTAGGGGTGCGTCCCAGACCGTCGCCATTATCCATAGCGCAGTAATGGTGCGACGTCAAACACAACCTACCTAATTACTTACCTACCTACAACCATGTATCATATTTTAATTTTCCCGTGTAAGAAAATTAATTTTCTAAAAGTGGAGAAAAAAAGTTGATATTTATATTCTTCCTTTTTTACATCCATGGTTTCGGGCCGCGGTACCCTAGTCTGTAAAGCACCGAGCACGTAATTGGAAGACTGCCGATTCGATACTTGAGCCGGCCAAAGACCGTCGTGTACACAAATCGTGGCTGGTGCACATAAAATCTGTCGTGACAGCGAAGTCCTCCATGTTCCTAACCGCACTATACCTCTGGGGATCACCAAAGCGGGGGGGGGGGGGGGATCCTTGCGGGAAGGATCAAAATTTTGATGGCATGTGACCGGAACATCTCTAGGGGTGCGTCCCAGACAGTCGCCAATTACCCATAGCGCAGTACTGGTTCGACTTTAAATCGAACCTATCTACCTACGTGCAACCCCGTGTAAAATGACTTCATGACAGAAGAACAACGTCACTCTGAGAAACTTTCTTAAAAATGGCAAACTGAGTACCTTTATAAACTTGTCGTTTTGAGTTAATAACTTCTTTAATTAAAATGATAGAAATTTCTAAGCAGCTGAAATGTCTTACTTGGAGTATTCGGAACACATTGATACTCTCATTACGCGAAGGACCCTGCCTCCGCTAGAAGATACTGTCGCAGACAAAAAAAATTTGACGCCAGAGACAGTAACATTTTTTTAATATATAGAGATAAAGAAAAGCTGTTTAAAAATTATTTAATAAAATATTCTAATTAAAGAAAACAAATTTATTTATTTAAAACATACTTTTTAATAACTAATTTTGTTGAGATTGCTTAATTATTATAGTTTGCACTTTTAATTTTCAACTTTTAATCAATTTAGACTTTTAAATATTTCAGTTGAAGCGGTTCTGCTATCAAAGCTGGAAGACTAAAAGTTCCGGGTTTGATCCCAGGTCGCGCTCGTTGATCTAGCCGTTCGGAGTTTTCTATGGTTTTCTCCGAAACCCGCGTGAATACAGTCTGGGGCTTCTTAGTATGTAAACCCTTCCCCCCAGAAAGGTATTTCCCCCCACGCGTAGGACCCTCATGTTGTCAATCGGCCCTAGCACTTACACCACGAAGATATGTTTAATATAAACACAACACAGCTTCAATAATAGCTGTCAACAGAAAATCCACAGTACAAACTGTATAGCATTAACCTAGATCCGTTAAACTTTCTCGATAGTGTTTGTATCAATACTGATTATTATTCATTTTCTTTTCTTTTTCTCTGAAAAAAAAAAAATGATTTTGATGAAATTTTGGCAAAAGCAGGATTTAGTTTAGGACGGATTTTTTTTTTTTTTTTTTTTTCTTTTTCCAAGTTATAACATCGCTTTCAAATTATTCAATTCTATTTCCGATAAATTTTCGATTTCGATAATTGTCCAACTGTTGTAAAACTGGTATCGTAAAAATCCGCAGATTGAGTGGTCCTCTGTCCTAAAAAAAAAAAAAAAAACTTCAGAGTTATAGGAATTTATCCTGAAATGAAATGTATTTCTATCTGAACATGGTATAAAAATGTCACTTACGGCTGGGAAGTGTTACATATATTTCTTTAGTAGGAGGAAAGGGTAGCGAGGAAGTAGATGATTCTTTGTCTATCAGTATGTTACTTATTTTCATATTGGGTTTAATTCTGCCGAGAGTGAACAAGAAGACCTCTTTTCTCTTTACAACTAATTGAATTATTTTTAAATTTTCTAAATATAAAAGTTATTAAACTATCAAATAATGTAACACGTTCAACATTATTATTATTATTATTATTATTTTGTACATTATTAATTAAAAAAAAGAAAATTTAGTTTTAAAATTCAGTACGCAAACGGTAATTCTAAAATTTTACATATGTCAGATCTATCACGTTATATTTATTAAAAATTTAAAACTTAAAAAAGATCAGGTGAGAGTCTTTATATAGATTAATATTTCTGAACTTCAAATGTGTTTCAATTGAGTGATATGACTCAATTGAGAGCAATTGAGTGATAAAAATGAATAACTTAAATCGTGTCTGTTATTTGTCATGTCTTTCACGCTATATTATTACCTTATTAAGTGTGAATTATTTTTCTTAAATTAAAAATTCTGTATTATTTATAAGAAAGACATGCAGATACACTAGCACACCAAAATCCATAAAGGTAAATAAATATTTAGTAATTAAAATTGGACAAGAATGCAATTTAAAGTCTAGTCCGTCACAAATAAAATTAATAACAACTGAGATTTAAATTTTTAAAATTAAGGATTTACTGAATGAAAGTTTTCTCTTTCACCTTTTCTATTTATTTAAATTTAATTAAAAAATATATTAGTTTCAACAGTTCTGAGAGGGTTTTCTCTCAAAGCTGGTTGACGTGAGGTTCTATGCTCGATTCCAGGTCGCGCTCGTCGGCTTTTCCGTTTGGAGTTTTCTGTAGTTTTCTCCGAAAATTACATAAATACTAGTTAAACCACTTAGAAAGACCTCGCGGAAGGCACTTTCCTTGACCTGTTGAGGAATTTGCTCCAAACTTTGATAGATACAACTACATTTAAATTGATAGGGAATTCTGTGCTGTAGTTCCTGAGTTATAGTCGCCACAAATTTTTGTCACACGAACACAGAACTTTCTAAAAAAAAAAAAAAAAAAAAAAAAAATGCGTATTTAATGCTTTTATTCTATTTGAAATATTTTAATAAAACTTTAAGAAAGATGCAATACACTACATTGGTAATTATGTTTTTATAGGTATCTGCATACCCTGTGCGTGTGTATGTGTAAGGGGGAGGGGGGTTGAAAGCAAAGAATGATTTCATTAAAAAAAATTTATTGTTATCAGTAAAGCTAAATATATTATTAGATTCTGGGACGTCGAGTGATATAAAATATCGACATTGAGAAAGTAATAGCTTCTTATATTTTCATCCATTATTTAGTAAAATGTGAAGGGATGGGGCACAGTATAAATAATAATAATAATAATAATTTATATTATAGAAAACATTTCTAAAAAAAAATATATATATATATATCATGTGGAAATCAGATGTAAATTTTCACTACTTTCTCAATTAATTTCCTAATCCATGAGCTTGATTAGTAGGGGGCATAAATTATTTAAAATTCAATTCCTCTTTCTTAAATAATTTTACCGAAATAGGCTTTTGTCCTGAAGGGATTTCGTCCGGGTGGATTTTGTCCGGAGTTGATTTTGTCCAGAGTGGAATTTGTCCGGGGTGGAATTTGTCCGGAGGGGATTTTGTCCTGGACCCCGCGTTGGGATTATTATATAACTGTGCTTCACAGCTGAAAAGCGGAACTATTTTACAGCTAGAAAATAAAAAAATAAAATAAAAGAAAGAGAAAAGAAAGAAAGAAAAAGCGTTTAATCTCAGCTAAATATTAAAATGTGTGAAATCTTTTTATATTTGGGTTAAATAAGCAATTATTTTACAGTAACTAACAAAAATTGGACGTTTTTCAGAGTTAATTTATGAATCACATCATTTTATCAAAAGTGAACAAAGTTCTTGCTTTTATGTCTGATTGCAATAAGTGATATCCCCCCTTTCCTAACTGCATGATCATATCACTTACGTTTGACTTATTTTGTTTGATCCATTTTTTGCTATTAGTATATTACTGTACTGTGGTTCACGGCTGAAAAGAGGAACTATTTCACAGCTAGCTAAAATAAAAAAAGAAAGAAAGAAAGAAAGTAAAAGGAAAGGAAAGGAAAAAAGAAAAGAAGGAAAAAAATAAAAGAAAAAGAAACCATGTAATCGCAGCTAAATATTTTAATATTTAGCTGCGATTAAATGGTTTCAATGTACTAAATGGTTTCAAATGGTATTAAATGTATGAAATATTTTTATATTTTGCATAAAAAAGCAATGATTTTGGACAAAAATTGAGCGTGTTTTAGAGCTTATTTCTGAAACCGATATTATAGATGCTAAAACGAGCCTCTTGTATTCCCATTTATTTCAGTAGTTTTTAAATAAATTTGATTCTTCGATAATTTAACAAACACTCTAGAATTCTAATAGGGGTTTCTAGAACTTGCTTTCAAAGGACACTAGAATTTATAAGGATGACATAAAGCTATTTTTACTAGAGCCATAATTTAGAATCTAGATGTCAGTTTTAGAATTATTTCTCAGTGCAAAACGTAAACGTAGTAAAGATAGACACTCTTTTTTAATTGTCATTGGGCATAACCTTCCCTCTGGGCATTTAACAGGGGTTCAGTCAAAGAATATCTATTCTTTGGTTCAGTGAAGGCATTTCGAAGTGTTTACTGATGATAACGAATTTAGAGAAAGACATGAATAGTTTTCTCTAACGACCTTTCTTCTGAAGATGCAAGCGGCTGGGCTTGTGATGTCCATTGCATTTCTACACACCTTTTTCAACAAAGAATTAAGTACTCAGCAGCTATGAGTCAAAGAAATAAGACAGATTTTTTACTGTGTAGGAAATGGAAAACTTTTCTGACATTTTGGGAAAAGGTTAAGAGGGGACAATACCTAATCTCGCCGGCAGCCTTCGCCCATGTTATTCTATGGGAAAATTTGTTGCTACAATTACACATTACCTAATGAATATTTTTAAATTCTGTTTTCGCAGTCAGAAAATTCATAACCTTTAAATGAGTACTCATTTTGGAAAAATTCATTTTTTTTAATTTTTGCATTTTAATTTTGAGTTCAAAAATGCGATTTTTCACAAAATGCATTTTTCTCATTTTCTAATCGCAAAATGAAATACTAAAATTTAAAAAATCAATTTTTGGAAAACAAGTACTAATTTAAGGCTTATGAATTTTCTAAATGTGAAAACAGAATTGAAAAATATTCATTAGGTAATGAGTAATTATGTAAACAAATTTTCCCATAGAATAACATGGGCGAAGGCTGCCAGCGAGATTAGGTATTGTCCGCTCTTAATGCTGAGACCCAATTATGAACAAAAGCCCCTCCCGGACAAAAGCCCCACCGGACAAAATCCCCCTGGACAAAAGCCCCATCGGACAAAATCCCCACCGGTCAAAATCCCCACCGGACAAAATCCCCACTAAAGCTCAAATATACATAGAGGGGGGGGGGGAGGGGCTAAAGGGGACCACAATGAGTATAGGAAGAAAAAAATAATATATATATAATTTTTTTTAAGATATTAATGAAACTTTGTTTAATTATCATTAGAGTTTTAAGTAATATATACTAAGAGTTACATATATCTGATAGGGAGGGTTTCTGCTGAAATTTAGCCATCATTACTACTCGTTGTATGTGTAGATGAATGTATATGGATGCTTTTTAATTTCGGTCAAAATACTTTGCGTGTGTATAAAAATTAAAAAATAAAATATATATTAAAAACATCTTTATTTATTAAAAGTGAAAATTTTTAATGTATTATTAATTATTAATTTGTTTAATAGAACTATTTGAGCTTTCAAATGGAAAACCTATTTTTTTTTTTAAATTAATATAATTTTTTTTTCTATGAATGATTAAAAAGTAAATAAATAAAAATAAGTTTTAAAAAATTAACTAAAAATTTAGAATACTAATTTAACTAATATACACATAATATATACATATAATAAATTAGCCGAGATTATTTAATACTATTGTTTTGGATTTTAATATTAATTAAAAGAAAAAAAAACTGTTTTAAAATACTTTTAATAATAAAAGATTATATATATATAAATGATAGATAACGTAATATAATTTAAATCTTAAAATTTAGCAATTAATAGAACTAAAACAATAACAACGCACAAAAATATAGAACTGAATTTTGAATTTAACTTAGAGGAAAGACTGACACAAAAAGTTGGGATTTAGATTAAGAACCAATAAGGTACAGTAATAACTTAAAAAACTTACGCCGACATGAATGATAATAAAAAAGGACCATTAAACTAATGACAGAGAATACAAATAATTAACCACAGAAATAATTGGATAAAAATGCTTAAAATTAGAAGTATATTCATAATTAAAAATAAAATTTTAAAGATTTCAATTAAGTGAGATTTTTTAATACTGTTGTTTGGACTTTCAGTTAAAAAGTTTATTTAAACATCCGAGCGGTAATCGATGCTAGTAGAATGGAAGTGTTAAGTTCGATCCCAAGTCACGTTCGTCGACCAATCCGTTGAGAATTTTCTGTGGTTTTCTTCGAAACTTTCGCAAGCATAGGCTAAGGCTGCCGCCCTCTACTCCCATTCCGGAGAGCATTTCATGCAGGTGTAGGGCACTCAAGTTATCAACCGGCTTTAACACGACCACAATCACCACGAAGACTTTTTTTTTTAATATAAAATGATTCTTTTACTTTTAATGATTATATATATATATATACATAATTTATAGCAATATATTTTAATTAAAAATTAATTTAATTATTAATTTTTTTTAATAATTCAATTAGTTCAGATTGCTTAATACTATTGTATGGTCGTTTAAATAAAAATACTATTTCAAAATGTTCTTAAACATCAAAAGATTTTTTTACTATCCTTCATCATAGAAATAAGGAGCTAATTAAAAATATTTAATTTAAAAGACCTAATTGAAAAACTAATTTAATTATTATTTTTAATAATACATTTCAATTAAGAAAAAAAAAAAAAAAAAAAAAAAAAACTTTTTTTTTTTTTTTTTTTTAAGGTTAAAATTCATTTAATAAAATATTTTAATTGATAATACGTAATTTAATTATTAAAAATAGATTTTTTTTTTCAATTATTGAATTATTTAAGATAATTCAATATTTTATTATATATAATATTACTGTTTAGATTTAATAGAAAAAAAATTAAAAAAAAATTTTAATATAAAATTGTTTCCTACTAATAATTCTAGGAAAAGGAACTGATTAAAATAATTTTTATATTCTATGCGAGGTACATATTTAAAGCACATTTTGGTACCTTTATACTAAATACGATGTAACAAAATTAATATACATATATTTGATATATACAAAATGAATTTTCCTCTAAAATAAGGGCCCGCTAGCACTCGAGAGGTTCTGTTCTGTAAACTGGTATACGTAAGATTACGACTTCGATCCCAGGTCGCTCTCGTCGACCGAGCCGGTCGGTGTTTTCCGTGGTTTTCACCAAAACTTGCGTAAATGCGCGCTAGGACCCCTTAGAAAGACCCCACGGAAGGCACTCCCCTTCAGGTCTAGGACCTTGGTGCAATCTTTCGCCTTTACTCCCAATACCAATAGCAGTATCTGTGAAATAAAATATGATTAGCGTAATTGATTGACTAACAGGGTGTCACAAAGTATTTCTGATTCATTGTGAAGTATACAAATGGGAAAACTACTTAATATTAATTTTCAGTGTTGTACGAATTTTTTTTAGTACATCATATGGTGTGCATGTACAGTTTACACGATATATATTCGACATAAAAAGTAATCTGTTTAAGGCTTTCTCTTATATATACATATGTATATATGTATTATGAATGCGTTTTCATACATGCATAAATATACACGTTTCACACACCATGAAAGCCGAAAATTATTTCAGCAAATTTTGTCTGTGTGTGTATGCGTGTGTGTGTGTGTCAGCATGTCTGTACGCGTACAACGCTATTTTCATTATTATAAAATATTCCAATATTAAAATATTAAAATATTCTCATTCGATTTTTAGCCCCCAAGTACGAACTGTGACTCCTTATAAAGACCCGATGGACGATATTCCACAAATACGTAAATTATTTGGTCTTAACCCACAGTCATAATCTTACTCCTGTAATTTATTCTCAAGAATTTTTTTTTCCCTTTCACGTTTGAAATATATATATATATATATATATATATGTCATATTAAAATGTACAGTCACAAATGAAAAGATACAATTTGCAGTCAGTGGACTAAGTAATTATTCAATTAAGTGGAGTAGTTACAACCTTCACGCGAAGGTGAGTCCTCCTCTTAAGGGGGTCTTGGATAACAAACTTTTGTTTTTATTATTTATTGATGAATTGCAGCGATTATTTTTTCTGAAATTGGAGCTTTTTTGACAATGAAGTTGAGCAAGAAAGAATCTTAAAATTTTTTTTAATAAAATTCTAAACATTTAAATAAAATTTTAGAAATTAAAAATTAAAGATTTTTTATAAATTAAAAATTTGTTATATCTTATGAACTAATGGTACAATTTACAAACTTGGTACAATTTACAAACTTTTTTCACTCTTATATACAGAAAAGATTTATTTTCAATTTGTCTTCGGGATTCTTAAATAGGAGCAAAACTTTTTTGGTAATCCAAAAATTATGCATGAAATAAGTACTTTTTTCAAATTAAAAGTAATATTTAAATAATTCATTTTTATAATCAGAAATCCTGAAGACAAATTGAAGATAATTCTGTATATAAAGGTGAAAAAAATTTGTAAACTGAACCATTAATTCATGAGATATAACAAATTTTAAATTTATCAAAATTTTAAAATTTAAATTTTTATTTAAAATTTTAAAATTTCATTTAATTTCTTTTTATTATTCTTTCCTGCTCAACTTCATCGTGAAAAAAGCTTCAATTTCAGAAAAAATAATTACAGCAATTCATCAATAAATAATAAAAACAAAAATTTCGTGTCCCGGACCCCCTTGAAACGTACATCTTGAAAAACCAACTTCCGACTAACAACTCAAATGAACAGCTAGCTAACTGGAGCATTCTCTTCTTGCGGGAGCAATCACGTGATCGAGAGCGCTCTGATTATCTTAGGAGATTCATACTATACACAAAAAGGAGGAGTCAGAACATTCTGGATTAAATTTACCTATGCATTGCACAATATAATAAATAACGGTTTTTTCATCGGAAAATAAAAATAATTTTAAGAATTGAGAACAAGTTAAAGAATTTGTAATTAATGAAATATTTAGAAAATAAATTAATAAAGAATTAATTAGGACTCTATCAGTGGATTGGTAAGAAGTAAAATCATTTAAGTTTGAGAAATGAAGCCTTAATTTTAAGGGGGCTTTCATTATAATTAAATATATAGTATTAGACTAATAGTAATATATAAATATTATTATAAATTTCACATATATAGGGACAGTATTAGACCAATAAATTCACGAAGAGAAGGCTACAACTTTGCTACTGAGCTACAGACTAGCTCAGCTATACGTTACTAAGTTATGATATTATATTGCAATATACTGTAAATAAAACTGTACTGTAAATAATATACTGTAAATACTGTAAATAATAACTCCCTTTTCGGACACATGAAACTGTCTAGAAAGTATAAAGGGGTCTTTCTAAGTGATCCTAGCCCTTATTTACATGAGTCTCGGCGAAAACCATGGAAAACTCCAAATGAGTGCGAGCTGAGATCGAACCAACCGGCACTTCACCGTTAATGTTAAAAAGTCCAATTGCTTTGTGCCACTGTGAACGCTGCATCTTTGCATACTTGACAGAACACTTTATCTTAATCTCATAGTAAGAAGCCTAAGGAAATGTATTTTTATATTTGAAATTTCTTTCCAGAGGATCCATTTTCTTTTAGAAATGTTTCAGGTTGAATATTCGATTTACTTGACTTTGAAGCAAAATTATCTTTATTCTGTGATTGATAATATTCCTATTTAAAGAAAAATATATCCACCTCTTTAAAGCATATAAGAGTAAAATAGCTTGATATTAAGGATGTTAAACACAGTTATCTACTGATTGTGTGATTGATTCTAGGCTATGAAAGAAAAACCAAAACTTTTGAAAGTTGGCGACAGGAGTCACTTTCTACTTTATGGTACAGTTACATGTTTACTATTTATTCAAATGTACATTACCTGTTGAGAATAATCATCTCGAAAAGTTAACTGAGGAGGGGGAGAATACAAAGATAAAGAGTGTTTAATAAAAAAAAGTGTGCCTGCCGCTTTAAGCTGGTGTTATGATTTCTTTAACGTAACTAAATAAATGATTTGAAGGAGAAAGCTAAAATATTTAACATGTTACAAATAATATTATTTAAATACTGATTTTAAAATTCTTATTTTAACATTTAAAAAGTTAAAACTGAGATAATTATTTTTAAACTTATAAGTGCAATTTTTATACCAGTATCATAAGATTATAATTTTAAAAGATGTGAAAGAAAACATAAATTAAACATTGGAAAAACAAAATTTTAAATATTATAATTCAAAACATTTTAATTAAATTTTAATACACAGAGGAATTTTAATCATATATATATATATACATATATACATTACCATGTATATATTCCTTTTAAACTAGGTGGTAATATTAATAATTTAGTTTTCTCCAATTTTTAAATATAAGACCGCATCAAAACATAATTGAGTCGCACAATTTAACTCCCTGCCAGCTCATTTTATTCCCGGTTTGAAATCAAAGAATGCCATAAAAATTTAATGCTTATTTTCATATATATATTTTAAATATAATAAATCGTTTTCATAAACATTTCATTAAAAATAAATAAATAAAATAAAATAAAATTATATTTATACAAATAAATAAAATAAAAATTAAAAAGTGCAAGTAAAAAGTACGTTTAAAATTGGCTTTCTGCATTTCATTGTCCAGGTTTATGTTACTAATGGATTTGTACCAGATTTTTTGTTTGTTTGTTTTTCTCTCTATATCTTTTTTTAATGCATTTGTGGAATTTTACATTAATTTACCTTTATTTTTATTATCTTTTTCCGGGGAGACGTTGTAAAAGGGTCTTTTTTTTTTTTTTTCTTACAACGGTTGTATTTCCGCTATTATTAATTATAAATAAATTATTTTGAGATTCAAGCTAAGTATAATATATCAACGCAAACTAAGTTCCAAAGAAAATAATATGAGAATTTGTAATATTATGTTTATATTAATGTAGGTAAAAGACGCAAATATTTTGTTTCGGTAATAAAAGTAACTACATTTATAGGATCCCGGAAAAAAGGGCACCGGAAAAAAGGCCACCCGGAAAAAAGCGCACACGAAAAAAAAGGCACTGGTAAAAAGGGCACCGGAAAAAAGGGCACATTTTCAATTCGCAAATCGCAAAATAATAAATATCAAATAATGAATTTAAAAAATGACTTTCAAATTACATATTTAGAAATTTCAATTGATTTGGTACAATATTCATTTAGTATATACCTGGGGGAAGAGGGGGGGGGGAAACTAGGAGCAGATCGAAAGAAAATAATTGATTTATATCAACTCTTGCCGATTTTAATGAAACTTTGTATAGTGAAGTACAATTTCTGAAAAAATTACAGTAAGTGTCGGCCATACTTGTGGGAGGGGATGCTTAAAGGAAGGGAGGGGGACAGAGGAAAATAAAATGATTTTTTATCTCACCATTTTACCGACTTTAATGAGATATTTTATAACTATCACTTACTTTTTATGAAGATCACAGTGAGTGCATTATATACCTGGGGGGAGGGGGGGGGGCAAGGAAGAAGATAGAAATGAAATATATTCTTCTTTATAATACCCTATTATTGATTTAAAAAAAATTCTATAATCCCGTATAATTTATGAAAAAGTTACAGTAAGTGTCAGACATACTTAGTGGGGCGGGGTTAAACGAGGGGGGGGGGGCAGAGGAAAATAAAATGATTCTTTATATCACCATTTTACCGACTTTAATGACATATTCTATAGCTATCGTTTACTTTTTATGAAGACCTCGAAATAAGTGTATTATATATATGGGGGGACAAGGGGGACGCAGATAGAAGTAAAATATGTTATTCTTTAAACTACCGCATTGTCGATTTAAAAAAACTTTGTATCTATGCAACTTTCTGCTTATGAAAAATTACAGTGAGTGTACACATATCTGGACGATTTACTAGGGGGGGGGGAGGGGGCGAGTGAAGAAATTTTTTGTTTTTATATCACCATGCTACCTACTTATATGAAACTTTGTGCAACTATCACTTTCATTTCATTAAAATTATAGTGAAAGTTACCTATAGTTTATAGGGGGGGGTGTAGGGGGGGGGACAGATGGAAAATAAAATAATCTTTTTAAACAACACTTATTATTATTTGTTTTATTGTTTATTTACATTTTGTGTAAGTATCAATTACTATTAATGAAAAAGTGCCCTTTTTTCCGCAATCCAAAAATTCAATACATTGTAAATGTCGCACATTAATTAAAAGTTAATATCAAAAAATTGTTGAAAGATTATTCTAAAACAGATTTTTTTTTCTTTAATCTGTCCCTCCCCCTCCCCTCGTAGAAAGAAAAAATTTTTGCTATCATCCATGTTTAGCAAGAATTTTACAAGTAACAATTAAGAAAAGTGTCATTTTTTCCGGTGCCCTTTTTTCCGCAATCCGGAAAAATGGGCACCGGAAAAAGGGCACTTTTCTTAATTTCTAATTGAAAAACTCATGATAAGCATCAACGAGAGCGTAATTTTTTTATTTCTATGTGTGTGTGTGGGGGGGGGGGGGTGGACAAAAGAAACAGATTAAAAGAAGAAATTTAATTTTTTAACATTTTTACAAATTTAAACCATACATTGAATTTTTGCGCACCCCCCTGTAATTTTTCATTAATACTAACTGATATTTACACAAAATGTAAATAAAACAATAAAACAAACAATAATAACTGTTGTTTAAAAAGATTATTTCATTTTTCATTTACCCCCCCCCCCCCCATATCAACTATAGGTAACTTTCACTGCAATTTACTGAAAGTGATAGTCGTACAAGGTTTCATATAAATAGGTAGCATGGTGATATAAAAACAAACATTTTCTTCACTCTGCTCCCCCCCCCCCCCAGCAAATCGTCCAGATATGTGTAAACTCACTGTAATTTTTCATAAACAGAAAGTTGTATATATACAAAGCTTTTTTTTTAATCGATTATACGGTAGTTTAAAGAATAACATATTTTACTTCTATCTGCGCCCCCCCTTGCCCCCCCCCCACAGATGTATAATTCACTCATTGTGATCTTCATAAAAAGTAAGTGATAGTTATAGAATATATCATTAAAGTCGGTAAAATGGTGTTATAAAAAATTATTTTATTTTCGTCTGCCCCCCCCGCCCTCTTTAACCCCCCCCCCCCCCGAAGTATGTCTGACACTTACTGTAATTTTTTCACAAATTATACGTGATTATACGGTTTTTTAAATCGATAAAAGGATAATTTAAAGAAGAATGTATTTTATTTCAATATTCTTCCTTCTCTCCCCGCCCCCCCCCCCCAGTATATAATGCACTCATTATGATCTTCATAAAAAGTGATAATTATAGAATATATCATTAAATCGGTAAAATGATTATATAAAAGATAATTTTATTTTCCTCTGCCCCCCTACCTCCTCTTTAACCCTCCCCCCACCAAGTTTGCCTGGCACTTACTGTAATTGTTTCACAAATTGTACGTGATTATACAAAGTTTCATTAAAATCGGTAAGAATTTATATAAAAACAATTGTTTTCTTTCGATCTGCTCCTAGTCCCCCCCCCTCTTCCTCCGGGTATATATTAAGGGAATGTTGTACCAAATCAATCGAAGTTTCTAAAAATGTAATTTGAAAGTCATTTTTAAAAGTCATTATTTAATATTTATTATTTTGGGATTTGCGAATTGGAAAAGTGCCCTTTTTTCGGGTGCCCTTTTTACCGGGTGCTCTTTTTACCGGTGCCCTTTTTACCGGGTGCCCTTTTTTCCGGTACCCTTTTTTCCGGGATTCACATTTATATCAAAAAACATTTAAAATTTATTTTCAACCATACAAGAAAACCGTCTCATGATTGTAGTTAAAGTATTTTTATTTTAAATATAATTTTAAGAAAAAGAAGAGTTCTTTAAAATGTTGGAAGGAAATCCAAAAGCTTTAATTTATATTCATAAAACTTGTTCAGCTGCACCATAACCCCCTAGTGTTTACATAAACAAAACTTTTAGAAAAAAATTCATTAAATGTTTTGTAGAAAAACATTTATTTGACAGCATAAAAGTTATCTTAAAATTTTATCTGTAAAACAATTTTATGAATGTAATTAAATAATGTATAATAAACATAATTTTATGAATAGCAACTTGAACTATACTTTCCAATCTTCTGTATTTTCAAATAAAGATTGCTTCTGAAGTAATTCATTTTTAGTAAAGCCATCTGTTCCGAATTTCCAGAAAATTTAATTTTAAATGAAAATGAATACTGTGATATATTGATAAATAATTATAGAGAGCAAAGATAAAATTAAATTGTGTCATAAGAAAAGGGGGAAAATATGAAAAATATTAATATTATTTTTTTTTTTATGCTGCTCTACATCCCTCCAGGTAATCTACATCAACAGTATTTATTTATTTATTTATTCATTTATTTTCTTAAATTAGTGAAAGACAATTATACAAAATTTAATTAGACTCCTTTAAACAAAATAATAATAATAATAATAGTACATGTATATATATATATATATATATATATAAAAAAGTTGCTTATATATATATATATATAAGCAACTTTTTTTTTTCCTCTCTCTCTCTCTCTCTTTCGTTTTCTTCAGAAATATTTAACCCCCATTATATTTTTTCCCTTATTAAGTAACAATTGTACTAAATTTTGTTGATGGTTAAAATTGGTTTTAAAAAAAAGTATAAAAAAACTTTGTCTTTCTTTTTTTTTTTTTTTTTTTTTTTTTTTTTTTTTCATTTGCATCCCTAATTCACTAAAGCGTTTGCAACATTCTTTAAAATTTGCGTTTCACAATTAACAATTCAAGAAAATATATTTTTATAAAAATGCCTTTTTTTTCCAGGATACCGAAAAATGATGAGTACTTTCTTTTTCTTTTAAAACTAGATTTTTCCTAGCCCTGATGTGTATATATTTATATGACACATCAAATCAAACACAAATATGACACATTAAAGCAAACAAAAAATTAATTTCTTTATCGAAAAATTATGTTTGTCGGTGAGAAATTTCTGGCACATTTCTATTGTATTGACATGACGTTACAGAGGGAACAAAAGGCGTTAAGTATCCCCCCTCCCCCCGACTTTAGGAAAAGCATACAAGAGGACGACACCACAAGAAGTCTATAATCGATTGTTGAGGCAAATTATAAAAGTTATTACATTTTGAAAATAAACAAAATAAAGGTGAGGTGATGCATTTTCATTCAAGTTTACTTGAATTATTTCCGTCTGGATTCAAAAAAGTAATAAATCTTTTATTTTCGTGCTCTTTTTCTTATTTCATTCCAACTATAATCCTTCAAGTGGCTGCAGATGGACGTTCTTTAAGAGAATTCCGCTAATTGTTGAAAGCAGTTTCTTCATGGGACGTTTACAAAACGACAAAAGGGTTAGAAGTTTTAACTTCTTTGACCGAACGATTTGTAAAGCTGTTCTTATCATTTGACTACAAGTGGACACAATACCTGTTTTCTACTCAATTATTTGTAGACTGCTTGTCTCCCCAGTTTCTTCGTTTTAGATTATTTTTCTTTTTCTTTTTCTTTTTTTTTTTTTTTTTTACATGTTTTAAAAGTTTTATTACCTGTTCCTCATATTTTTCCATATCTTAAAAAGACACTAGAGGGAGGAAAAAACTATATTTTTATATTTATTAAAAATTTCAATATAAATATTCATATTTCAGTAACTATGTGCATCATGATCTTCAAAGTATTTTTGTGTTATTTTGTAATATTCATGAGAAATCTTTTTGAATGAATTATTTCATCCACTTGAACGTACTTAGAAATATTCCTCTCATTTCATTATGCAATAAGAACTTCCAAATATAATTTATTCCTTTATAAATTATTTACTTATTTTCTAACTTAGATTTTTAAAGATATTTCCTTAGATTTACGTTTAACCGAAAATTATTTATTTGTTTATTATTAATATTTTTTTCCGCTTTTGATTTTAGTTGGAAAAAAAATATTATATATATATATATATATATGTTTTTGTATTTTTATATATATAATTTATGTTGTGATTTCGTCTAGCTGGAAAACAACATATTCTTAATAAAGTGAATAAAAATGTTGATAGGTAATACATTTATAAGAAAAGAAAATTATATTTTCCTTTAATTATCACAGCATATCCTAATTCATTATAAAACTATTGTTTTCCTAATCAAAAAGAAAAAAAGTAGACGGGAGGTGCTAGGCTTGAATCAGGTCGCAACCATCATCATAGCTGTTCAGCGTTCTCCGTGGTTTTTTCCTGAACTGGCATAGATGAGAGCTAGGTTGCCTCCGAATAACGCTCACGGTGGGCATCCCAACCAGGCCTGGACTCAAGCATATTCAATCATCCCAAACACCAACATCCAAAGAAAGATTTTTTTAAACTAAAAATAATTTTTCAATGCAAACTTATATTGCTTCTTATCTTTTCATTTTAAATCCAAATTATTTTACTAGGATTATTTTTTTTTTAAATATAATATTTTTTTTTTACATAACATATACTAACAGGAGGGGAGAGATCCGATAGAAAAGAAAAAATAATTATATATAACTTTTTCACTAATTGCAGTTAAACTTTTTTGGTTGTTACCTATTAATTAGGTAGAAAATACAGCAAAGGCTAAATATTCCGGAGGTAGGTAGAGGAAAAGAAGATTTTTATATCCTTTTTTTTTCCCCTTTCGTGGAGGATCAAAATTGTGATGGCATGTCTCCCGACCCCTCTAGGAGTGTGTCCTAGACCGTCGTCAATTGCCCGTCTGCGCAGCACTAGTGTGACGTAAAACCCAACCATCCAACCCTTTTTTTTTTCGATGTCTCAAAAAGTTAGTAAAGTTATCTATTAGTACTAAAATAACTAGTATAGTAAAAATTAAATGTATCTATTGAGAGAGGAGTTTGCAATGAAAAAGATGGTTTTTATATCATGTTCTTCCCCGTTTTCTCCCTCAGTTATATATATATACATCGTGTTTTGTAACAGTCAGTAAATAATTATATCAAATTTCATTGCAATCAATAAAAAGTGATTAAAACCATCCTCTCATGAGAAATTTTGTTGTGGGGGGCTTCGCACCCACGGCAAAATCTCTTGATGCTTCAGCACCCAAATCACCCATGCAGTTGGCGCGGCACTCACAGCACCCACATAGTCGGCGCGCATGCTCTATGGGAGGTATTTCGATAAATCATCTTTTAATACCTTTTCTGAACACAAATCTTAATGAAATTGAAATATGCTATTCAAGTTCACTATCCGATGTTTCTTATGTAAAATGGAATAAATACCAGCACTGGTTTCTATACAGGGACACCGAAATTATTCCAAAGCATTGCATTCTATGATAGGTATTTCTGTAAACCAAATTTTAATAACTTTACTTTGCACAAAGCTTAATGAAATTGAAATATGTTATTCATATGCACAAAATAATGCTTTCTGTATATTTGTATTAAACTTACAGGGACACACAAAAATATTCAGTTCCTTTAAGGAATATTAATAAAAATTTGCTGGAATTGCACTTTCGTTTATATTAAGTATTTTTTGTACTTTCTAACAATTTTTAAATGTGAACATAATTTCAATTTGTGTATGTGTCTGTCTGTTCGTCTGCCCGTCTGTCTGTCCATGGTGACTGTCTGTCTGTCCATGGTGACTGTCTGTCTGTTCTCCTCCCTTAAATGCTTATGGAATTTTTTGAAACTGATATATATTATTATAGTTCACAACCGGATGTTCCCTAATGAAAATTGGAGTGAATACCTCTGCCGGTTTATGTACACGGACACCCGAAAGTTTTCCAGAACATTGTGTTCTGAGAAAGGTATTTCTATAAACCATATTTTAGTACTTTAGAAATTTCAAACATCAACTCTTAAATCGCACTTTTTATAATTGGAGTGAAAGGCTGATTTTTACCACTATACGTGAAAAATACCAGAGTCTTGGAATCGAACCCGGGCCTTCCGCTTAACTCGCGGATGTTCTAAACCACTGAGCTACCCTGGCTGATAATCAGCTCGGCACTTTTCATATAATATACGTTGGCAAGGGTCACCGAGTCTGCATTAGAGCAGCTATATCAAGTGACAAATTTTGAACATAGCACACAACTCCAATAGGCCACGAAATTCTAATTTAGAAATTAAAAAAAAAAAAAAAAAAAAAAAAAAATGTGTTTTTTTCCGGGGTGTTTTTTTTTCTGAGGGAGCTTTTTTCCTGGATTTTTTTTTCCAGGTTTATTATTATTATTTTTTTCTTCTCTTACAAAAACTATATAGTATACTTAAATTTAGTACAGTATGGAAAATGCATAGTTTTACGTGAAACGAATTTTGAGCAAAATTTTTGTTCAGGGGTAATGCATCCGAATTGCTTTGTGCAGTTATGTGCAAACTATTAATAAATGATTTCATTCGCATTTTATACGAAACGTTCTTTTACGCATGCAAAATAAAAATGTACATTCATTTTATTCTGTTTCATGCAATCTAAAGATATTAAATGGTACCTATCAGAAATGTCGCTGATAAACGTAATATATCTGAATTCTCTTGAAAGTCCCTGAGCACGAACAACTTATTCTTTTCCTAGAATTTGGACTTTCTATAAATATGATGATAACAAATACAGGCGTACACACACAAACCAAAAGCTTAATTTTTTTTTTTTTTTTTTTTTTTTTTTTAATTAGGGAACCTTAAAACTAGCAAAAACTCAAATGTAGCAAAAACTGAATTTCAAAAATTTGAGACGAAACAATCATTTCTCTGAAATACATTGATAAGAAAAAGTAAAAAAAAAAAAAAAAAAAAAAAAAAAGTGGGTGTGTATTGGCTGGGAGGGGTGAGCCCATTTCATAAAGTGAATATGTTCGATCACAATAACAAATTTTAAGTAACCTTCCCACATGAAAAATATTTAGAATAATGAGTTTGGATTACAAACATACAGGTAAATACGTGCAAAATAACAGCTAAAAAACTGATATTTTGATTCAAGGAACTTAAATCGCGAAAGTTTAGCAAAAACTCAATTTCAAAAACTGGAGACAAAAATAAAACTTTTTCTAAAACATATAATAAGAGAAAATAATAAAGAATTCTTCGCATCCAATGTTATATAATCTGATAAACGGCATGTTGTAAAATTTCATTTATAAAATTCGGATAAATTTTGAAATACGTTTTCACATCTGCTTTCACTGGACTGAAAATTAATAGCTGAAGACCTTAGAATGTTTTCTGTAAACAAATTTAATAAAAATTTGACTTTTTGTCGGCCTTCCACAAAAATTTACGATAAAAATAGTAACAGTAATAATAAGATAATCTGCAATATAGGTTATTTTCGTGCAAAATGATACTTTTTACATACTTAAACGAAAAATATATGAGTAGATAACAGTTATCATTTAAAAAATTTTATCTGTTAAGATTAAGTTATTTTAAAATCATAATTTTGAAAATAATTTCAACTCTATTCATTAATAATGATTATTATAATTTTTAGCGTTGCCATTATTTCCGTTGCCATTTTTTCCATTGCCATATTTTCCGGTTGCCATCCTTTCCGTTGCCATATTTTCCGGTGTCATTTTTTTGCTGCCATTTTTACCTAAATTCAATCCCATAGCGTAATTGAACAATTTTTGGAGATTCTAAACAATCATAAGTACTTACTTTGTCGTATTCTTAAAAAAAAAATAATAATAATAATAATAATAATAATAAAAATAAAAAGTGGGTCATTTTATAAATATGAATAATTTATGTCAATTTCTTTATGTTGTACATAGTATAAAGTTATTAATATATACTTTAAAAAAATGTCCTCTGATAGACCATAATGAAATGATTGAAAACTCTTTTGTAAGTTCTTGTACACAATAACGTTTCCTCTATTCATGTCATTTTCATTAGAGAATATGCCATAGTAAACTTGAATAAACATCTATTTTCGGTAAACACTTTATTGAAAAGTGTTAAAAAGGAACATTTTTAGATCGCATTTCTAAATAGTGTTTTTTTTTATTCTAAAAGCCTAATTAAAAAAAAAAAAAAAAAAAAAAATGTGTAATATTCTAGGGAAAAAAAGAAAAAAAATATATATTTGTATCTCCTTATATTTTGCGGCCTAGTGCAACTGCACCTTTCGCACCTGCCTAAGCATGGGCCTGCTTGTTTGCTTAACCATTAGAGTTTTTCCATAGTTTTTTCCGAAATCCGCCTGAAGACTTTTAAATAGATATGCATGGAGGGTGTCTTACGCAAAGATTTGTGAAAAGAATTAGCATTAATCCACCTATTGACACATGCATTTGTCTTCAGAACGAAAAACGAAACCAAGCATTAACATTAGAGCAAAATTACAAGTCGTCAAAAACAACGAATTACCTTTTAAGAAATTTAAACTTCAACTAAAATCAAATAAAGTTAGTAGTACTAGCTAATTCACTGGTGCATTAACACTACTGAATTTAATCGACGAATAAAAATCAAATAAAACAATTTTTTTAACCTTTCATTTCCTTTACATTATCATCCAGACCCACTAGTGGCCGAGATGATCTACTAAAAATGTGATAAATGGAAAGTGCCATGTTCAAACCCAGGCAGCACTTATTTTTACAGCCTTACGGGTTTTTTAATGATTTTTCTCCAAAACTTACAAAGTGTTTGTAATCATATTTTGTAATCTATGCGCCGCATGTTTTTTTGCTGTTGTTCTTCTTTATTTTTGGAAAGGAAGTACTGATACCTCAGCATTTATCATGCGTAAAAATATAAAATATTTGTGCGTTGAAAAATCTCGAAATGTCAAGTAATAGAGTAATTTTCCGACAGATTATTTTCTACCCCCATACACCCAATTGTTAATATTTCATTCTAGTTCTCTCTATCTCTTTTTAATAAAAGTTAGAGACAGACAAAGACAAAAATATAAAGAAGCAATCGATAAAGATTACGTTTGAAACAATATTTTCCCCCCTTCTAATAGAAATGGCCAATTTATGTAACAGTAATTTCGTACTTTTTTATGAAACTAATTCTTCTGTAAAAAATATACACACAAACGTACATATGCATATGTCTTGTTTTAAAATTCTTAATCAGAATCCTCTGTTTTATCTTTATCTAAAATTTTCTCTTATCTCTGAATCGCATCACTCGTCAAACTCAGGGATCACTTTCACCTCATTGACCCCTAGCGTTTTGACCATTTGGCAACCTGTTTGACAACACTAAGTAGGTAACAAAACAACTAAGTGCAATATAACTAAACAAGGTGGGGCGAATATTTAAAGGAAAGAGAAAAAAATTACTAAAAACATGCGATGTACAATGTAGTTTATAATATACTAAGAGGGGGGGGGGTAGTCCTCAACAAATTCATACTGATGATTCTTCTTTCGTGCATAATTTTTAAAGAAATAAAGATATGAACATAAAATTTGGATGCCATGTTCGTTATCGTATCATTAATCGAATTTTATATAACTTTAGCATAAGCAACCCTTTTTAAAATAATAATCATTCATTTTTCTCAAATGTAAGCTTTGGAAAAAATGGAAAAATTCAACAATTTTAGGGGGGAAAAAAGTATAAGAAAAATTGTGTTAAAGATGAAATACAGATAGAAGAAGACACCCATGCCTGCAAATGTTAAACTTAATCCCGACTTTTCTTTCTGTTTTCAATTCACTTTTACTTTTATAACGGGTGTTTTGAAAATATATAATTACTAATTTGTAAACTATGAGAATCATCAGAATAACAAAGATGTTGAAAAATAATTTTATAATGAACTTCTTATAAAATTTTCATGTTTGTATGAATATTTTTTAAAAAGTTATCCACATGCAAAAAGAGAAAGAGGAAAAAAATAAGAAAAGAAACAGAAAAGTGAATACAAAAAGAAACATCCGGTTTTAATCTAACACATAGATGCATGTGCGTCTTCACTTGTCTGTAATGCATCCTTATGGTCATGTTTCATTACGTTTTCCTTTCTTTTTAAAAAATTTTACTTGAGAAATTTTACTTAAGTTTTACTTACTTTTTACTTTATATAAAATTCGATTAATGATATGATAACAAATATGCCATCCAATTTTTATGTGCCTATGTTTATTTGTTTGAAAATTATGTGTAAAAGATAATGGGAAAACAGATTGTTCCTTTGATTTTGTACACCCATGTATCTGTCAGCTTATACAAAAAGACTAAAATTCGTTTATTTAACAAGATATATTTCTTTTTTAATCTTTCATAAGGTATTATAAATTTAAGAAGTGAATGAAAGTGATTAGAAAAGCTTCATTGGAGATTCAATAAAATAAAATGTATAAATGGCCGGAAAATATGTAACAATGCAGAAAAGTGACACTATATCAGAGATGCCAAGTGATTATGGATTGTCCGCAATCTTAATACCTGAATTTTTTTAATGTATTTTTTTGTAATAATTATCTGCAATTTAATAGGATACGTTTTACTTTTTCTTTATTGTGGTATGAAACTGATTTTTCGTTAGTAGTATCTTGGCATGTCTGCTATAGTAGAGTGACTATGCAGTCAAGTTATACAAGATTAATTGATTTTAAAACATCTGATTACGCATGATATTTCAAAAACTTAAAATCTCTTTCTCAGATAACTACTAGTTCAGAATTTGGTCGTATTGTCACATTTTATGGAAAAATCTATTAAGACGACAAAGAATACTGAAAATGTTTAACATCAATTTATAAAAAATATATACTCCCATCAGTGACCGAAATGTTTTGCTTTATAAGCTCATTGGCTAAGCCATTCTAGGTTGCCGTGATTTTCTCTGAAACATCCATGAATAGGAAATAGGAATCATTAGAAAGTCCACCTGTGAAATGCATTTTTTCATCATTTAATTTGAAATTCATATGATAATAATTTTGAAAATAAAATAATAAAAATTTCGAAATATGATTTAAAATAAGGGGGAGACATGTACAATGGTTTGAATTTTTATTGAAATGTACATAGTGAACGTTGCTAAAAAACTATAAACTTTATATTTTAAAGCAAATATTTTATTTATTTATTTTGTACTGTTTTTCTATACTTGAATCAAAAATTAAGATTACATTGTATTAAAATTATACAAACAAAAATTTTTTAAAAAGAAATTTAATTAAGTACTCGAGTCCTGTATTAGAGTCGGATCGGACCTGTTTTCTTTACGTATTTATAAACTCTTTAGAGTCTGTAATAGACTAATTCTTATTATGCAAAATTGTAAGTGATTTGCTGCAAATCGTAACATTTAGGCGAATTATGCAGCCTAGAAATAAATGTAAATCCATTTGATTTGAAATTTATTCGCAGATTTTAATTTTACATTTGATAGATTTAGATCGAAAATATGAAATCGTAATTTCTCAGAAGTAATGCACATCAAATTTGCATAAGAGCGTTTTTTTTTTTTTTTTTTTTTTTTTTTTTAATGATTCTTAAATAAACTTGGGAAAAAAAAAAAAAAAAAAAAATCCCCCTGTAATTTTTTATTGCTTCGTGTCCTTCGACCAGCGATGACAATTTTCAGCTATTTTTGCCACAATATCATTATGCGACAACATCTATCCAATTTAAACATAAAAATTATACTTAATAAAAATATCTGTATATATTAAAAAAAAGTTACTGTCACTGGCGTCAATTTTTTTTTTTTTTTTTGTCTGCAACAGCATCTTCTATCGGAGGGCAGGGTCCTTCGCGTCATGAGAGGTATCAATGTGTTCCGAATACTCCAAGGAAAACAGTTCAGCTGCTTAGAAATTTCTATCATTTTAATTAAAGAAGTTATTAACTAAAAACGACAAGTTTATGAAGGTACTCTATTTGCCATTTTGAAAAAAGTTTCTCCCAGTGACGTTGTTCTTCTGTTATGAAGTCACTTTACATGGAAAAATTAAATATGATCATGGTTGTACGTAGGTAGGTAGTTAGGTTGGATTTAACGTCGCACCAGTACTGCGCTATGGGTAATTGGCGACGGTCTGGTTCGCACCCCAAGAGATGTTCCGGAGACATGCCATCAATATTTTGATCCACTGGCGATCCCCCCCCCCCTCCCGCTTTGGTGATCCCCAGAGTTATAGTGTGGATGGGAACATGAAGGATTTTGCGGCCACGACAGATTTTATGTGCACCAGCCACCACTGATGTACACAACGGTCTTTGACCGGCTCGAGTATCAAGTAGGCAATCTTATGATTCCAATTACGTGCTCGGCGCTTTACCGACTAGGGTACCGCGGCCGGAAGCCATGGATCTAAAAAAGAAAGAAAATAAATATAAATATCAACTTTTTTTTCTCTACTTTTAGAAAATTAATTTTCTTACACTTAAAAATTAAAATATGATCCTTGATTGTAGGTATGTAGATAATTAGGCAGGTTGTGTTTGAAGTCGCACCATTACTGCGCTATGGATAAGTGGCGGCGTTCTGGGGCGCACCCCTACGGATGTTTCAGAGACATGCCATTACAGCTTTGGTCCTACACGAAGGGGATGGCTGCCCCGCTTCGGTGGCCCCCAGAGGTATAATTTTGACGGGAACTTGGAGGATATTGCGGCCACGACATATTTTAACGTGCACCAGCCACCATTAGTGTACACGACGGTCTTTGGCCGTGTCGAGAACCGAACCCGCAATCTTCCAATTATGAGCTCGACTCTCTACGACTGGGGTACAGCGATCCAGATATAAGGTTGTAAAAAAGAAATAAAAAGGGTTATATATTAAAGATGTAATGTAAAATGGTCTACATATTAGAAATTTCTTTCTATTAAAAATACATATATAAATATTATATATTTAAATTTGACATTGAATGTGAGGGTTTCCATGATATTTTTCTGCTTTTGTCTTGTAATATGCACTATTAATATTCCTTTTCAGTGAAAGAAAGAAGCAAACAGGCGGGCAGAGCTCTGCATATGTTAATATGTAAAGTGAGTCGGGGGGGGGGAGGCAAAGCCTCCCTCCGGGGCTGGTGAGCGGAGCGAGCAGGGGACAGAGCCCCCTAGTACTTAAAAAAAAAATAATAATAATAAAAAAAAAACTAAAGAACATACTTGTATTGAAATGTGAACTAAAAAGCACGGATAATTTATAAATTAAAAGCTTTTATTGGATAGCTGTAAGATATCGCACAACTCGGTGTAACGTAATTTTTGAACTAAGCTCCGAATAAGAATAAGACATTGATAAAAATACAGATAAATATAACTTATTTTAATGGAAAAAAATCGTAAGTTGCTCTATATTTACTTTCTCATAATTACCCTGTCTTTATAAATAGCTAGCCATCAAAAATTCACGACGACTGAAGTTGAGTACCCAGTGCCCCCCCCCCCCCCGCCCCCTATTACATTTAGTTACATTTATCTGTATTTTTAGGAATATTTTACTCTTATTCGAAGCTCAGTTCAAAGATTAGGTTACATCGACTTGTGGGATATCTTACCGCTATTCAATAAGGACTTTAAATTTACAAATTATTTTGCGGTTTTTAGTTCACATTTCAATAAAAGTGTGTTCTTTAGGTTTTTTTTTTAAAGTTAATTAGTAAATTAATAAGTAAATTAATTGTTATTAATTGAAATTATTCTCAATAAGCAGTTTATTACTTGAGATGTATTTTCTTTGAATACTTTCAGCCAAGAATCGAATTTTATCCTACTTTTACTGCACGAAAATATAGTTAAAAAAGTTCTTTTAATTAATTAGTTTTTGGAAGCAGATTTTTTTTTTTTTTTTTTTTTTTCAAAAAAATTAAATTATTGAATTATTTGTAGGCCATCTAACATGATTTTTGGTAAGAAAAAAAAATAGATATGTGCTTCAAATTAAATGGTCTATTTATTTTAAATGTCATAAGATGAGACCATAGTAAAGGGATTTGGCACCTTTTATTTGACACCATTGAAGGTTTCTTATAAAAGTTTATATTTCCATTTAATATTTATAAATTGAACTATGTTAAATTTGTTCAATGAAATATACGTTCAGGTAACAATTCTTATGGTTTTTGATATATTTTTTACAAGTTTGAAATCTTTAAATTGCGTTTCCTTAGCTTGCATTTTCCCATGATTTCACGTTCTTCAAAATGCTAAAAATTTTACAGATATTTCAGAAAAGACTTAATATTTATTGTGCCTGTTTAATAGAACCTTCTTAAAAAATACATAAATAAATAAATTAATAAATAAATAAATAAATAAAAAATAAACTCAAATTTAATTATCTTGTTTTGTTTATTTTTTATTTTTTTCATTTTGCATGCGCGAATTTTATTTCCTAATTCAAAATTATAAAAAAAAAAAAAAAATTTCGATACTGTCCGTTTCGAAACTGATTATTATTAATTTTCTTTTCTTTTTCTTTCAAAGAAAGAAAAAAAAAAAAAAAGAAAAAGAAAAAGAAAGAAAGAAAGAATTTGAGGAAATTCTGGCAAAAGCAGAATTTAGTTTAGTAAGGAGGTATATTATTATTATTTATTTTTTCCTTTAAATTATAACATCGCTTTCAAATTCTTCAATTATATTTTCAATATATTTTCGATAAATTTTCGATTTCGATAAATGTCCAACTATCGTAAAACTGGTATCGTAAAAATTCGTAGATTGAGACTAATAGTCCTCTGTCCTAATAAAAAATAAATAAGTAAATAAATAAATAAATAAAATAAAATAAAAATAAACATATTTCTATTGGTTTACATGAATATTGTCTGGACCAAAACTGACACGGTCTGATGGAATGTCCGCGTCGGAAGAGTGTCCATTTAATCTCAGTGATAATATTACTTTTTCTTATTCGTAGAAATGGTTGAGAAAGTAAGGTTTTGGGGTTAAATTTTCAAAATTGAGTTTTTGTTAGATTTACATGTTTTGAGGTTCTCTGATTCCGAAAATGACGTTTTTAGCGTTTGGTTTGTATGTGCGTGTGCGTGCGTGTCTCAAGAACAAGCAGCAGAAGTGCAAACTCGGTATTCTATATTGATGCTATCCTAAATTTTTCGTTCAGATCAAGCAAATGGTTCATGTACAGGGACATCTAAGAGAATTCAAATCTATTACGCCTATGGGAGATATTTCTGGTCAGTACAGTGGAATATCTATGAACTGTCCTAAACAAAATCAGCATATTTTTGTACATGCATAAAACCATCTTTTTGTAGATTGTAGTATGGAAATCATGCATCATTCGTTTACAGGGCTACTCAAAGTATTTGGATTCATTGAGACTATAACTGGAAATTTCTGGAAGTGTATTTCATTTTTTGTTAGGTGTTTTTCATATAAGACTAAATATAAGTATACGACGGGATGTGTATACAGTTTATACACAATATACAACGCTACCCAAAATTAAACTAAACGTTTTTTTTTCCCTTGAATGTATTAGACAGCAGTATCTTGCTACATTTTACTCTGTCCCCGATCACTTATTAAGAAAGAAAATTAATTTTTCATACCTATACTGTATATAAAATATTTTTCGAAATTCTATTTTCAACTCTGGTTTATTGTGTTATATCAAATTTGAGGTGCCCTGAATACAGAACTTCAATATTTAGCGAGTGATCTGTATATATATCTGTTAATAACATGTTAAATGCCAATCACGCATTATCGCGTGAGGCGAGCTCTCACCAAACGGCTGATAACACGTTATTGCGGGGACGTCGCTGCGGAGTAGTATAGTGGCCACAGCGTAGTATTTATATATTGGCAATTAGGGAAGGAATTTATTATTATTTATTTATTTATTTGCATGAAATTCCAATTTTCAGCTTGGCAATGAACATGTTAACATTAAAAAAAAAAAAAAAAGAAAGGAAAAAAAAAAAAAAGTTGCAGGAATCTATAGTATTAAAATGCAGGTTAAGAGAAAGTCGTGTGAGTGACACACCAAATTTTTTATATAATTTTAAATCATTTAAAAAATATATATCTGTCGCTTCTCGACGTTATACAAATACAGCCAAATCCTGTGCAGCAAGTGTTTAACATTTATAGATTTTTTTCGTTTGCCACTGGAACCTGCCTCTGAAAAATGCCCTGAGGGGACTTGTATATTGTATTGCCACTGATTATGAAATCGTGTGCAAAACTTTAGGTCAATCGGACGACCGGAGGTGGCTGAAAATTGAATTTCAAGATTCCATTACATACATTAATAGTTACATACATCAAGTCAAGTTATTAATAAAAGCGTGTTAATTTGCTGCATTTTACTATGCCGACGAGCATTGCTCAGGAAGGAAAATCAATTTTTCATACCTATACTGTAAGAAAAATATTTTTAAAAGCTCTATTTTCACCTCTGTTTTTTTTTTTTTTTTTTTTTTTTTTTTTGTATAATATCACGTTATGAGGTTCTCTGAAAACGAAAGTCTAATTTTTAGAGATTGATTTGTATGTACACCTGTTATTAACATCAGTTAAAAAGAAATAATTGCAGAAATTCATCTTTATAGTATTGAAATGCAGGGTAAAAGAAAGTCGTGTGAGTGACACATCAGATTATTTATATATTTTTAAATCTAAAATAATAATAATAATAATAATAATAATGATTTTTGCAACTCGACGTTACACAAATACGGCCAAATCCTGTGCTGCAAGTCCGTATTTTAAGATGTGCGCCATATGTACGCACTTTCCGGTGTGTGTGGTACGAACGTCCGCAATTTCAGGTGTGTAATGAACGTCCGCAATTTCAGGTGTGTAATGGACGTCCGCAATTTCAGGTGTGTAACGGACGTCCGCAATTTCATGTGTGTCAGGGACGTCCGCAATTTCAGGTGTGTGACGGACGTCCGCACTTTCAGGTGTGTGACGGTCGTCCGCACTTTCAGGTGTGTGACGGACGTCCGCACTTCCATGTGTGTGATAGACGTCCGCACTTTCATGTGTGTGACGGACGTCCGCATTTTCATGTGTGTGAAGAATGTCCTCATTTTCAAGTGTGTGATGAACGTTCGTATTTTCACTTTTGTGACAAACGCTCGGATTTTAACATGTACTTAGGGTATCCGCACTTGTAGGTGTGTGACGTACGATTTTATCTGCACTACTTCGAATTCATTAAAATTTAATTTCTGTAATTTCTTACTTAAAACCGTAAAGTAAATTTCTTATTCTAATATGCAAGAATAAAATAAAAATAAATAAAAATATAAAAATTAAAAACATATAAATGAAATAACAAATTGCGCAACAAAAAAATATATAAATAATAACATTAATTATAATATAAAGGATTAAAAAAAAAAAAAAAAAAACCTTAAATAATTAATGTCTTTGAATTCAGAACTGAAGATATAAATACTTCTAGATCTAGAACATTGGTCCTTATGCGCTTTATTTGATAATTCCGGTGAAAGAGTTGTGCAAAATACTAAATGAAATTTATCATGAAACCATATTTCTTTTTATTTTATGATTTTCCAGTTTAACGAACAACTTACTCAATTTAATAATTGATTTTCTCTAATTATTTTTAAATATTAATAAAATAACTTCGAAATGTTAATTGCGTGAGATAATATGCATCATTCCATGCATATTATCTCACGTATTTAAATCAATCTATCAATTATGCCTGAATATTTACACTAAGCAGTAATAAATTACAATGTTTAAAATTTCGATAGTGTTTTTTGATAAAACTGCAAATATATGACACTTTTTACACAATAAAACGCAAAATCACTCGCAGAGAAAATTTGATACTGATTAATTAAGAAAAAAAAAAAAAAAAAAAAACAAGTTTGCCGTCTCATTTTAGTCGCAGTTTGCTATATTATAACTGATTTAAAAAAAAAAAAAAAAAAAAAATGTAAAATTTTAATTTAAATCTTATAATCATAAACGTCATTTCAGACTTTTTCAACAAGATGCAAGAGTGGGCAACAGAATGAAAATATCTAATGAAACAAACTAGATATATTTGGATGAAAACAATAAAAATTTAATTTTTATTCTAAAATTTCAAAAGCCAGCAGGAGGCAAATGACAAATAAATAAATAAATAAATGATATCTTTTAACAATAACAGTAACATTTTTCCCCTAGTAAATAAAAAAATATATATTAAAGAAGACAGAAATCTGTATGCTTATTTAAATAGAACAACCGTGGACATACACACCATGCATATTTAAATAGCACAACCGCGGACATACACATCATGTACATTTAAATAGCACAACCGCGGACCTACAGATAGTACACATACTGAAGACAAAATGCGGACTTCTGAAAGTACCTATACACACTTGCTTTGACAGAATACACAGCACAGAATACACAACACCCCTTATATCCGGCAAATAGCGGACATTATCAAAATACTATAAAAATAAATTTTTTAGCATAAATTAGGTCCAAGGATGTCGAAAATGAGCTCAGTTCAAATTGCGGACGTCCGCAATTGGCGGTAAGTCCGCAGTTGGAAGGTGTGTATAGGCACACAGGTCCGCAGTTGCGGGTTCCGGGGCACACACACACACGCACACACACAAACACACAATGGACAATTGCCAAAAACTACTGTTTTGGACTCAGGAGACCTTAAAACATGTAAATCAGGTGAAAACCCGACACAGAATTTTTGGACCGAATGTAATACTTCCATTACTTACGATAGTGGGGTAATGTAAGTAAAAGTATGCCATATACATTTTATATATATATATATATATCATTTCAAATATTATACGCTTTTATAATTTAATATATTTCGTAAGTTTTAAGGAATATTAATGTGAGTGGTTTGAAGTTTATGACAATTTTGAAACATTAACATTAAATCGTCTGTGTGTAATTAATTTTGAAGTAAGCGCAAAGTTTAAAGATTTATGTATCACCCCAACTTCATAATCCGAAAAGGAATTTTAAAATATGCAGAAGATTAAAAATTTTTGGATTTGTGTCAGATATTAATAATGCTAAAAGCTCTTGTCAATTATGCGGATTTATTGAATGTCAAATGTGGCAACTAATTGCTTTTAACTGAAAACCATGAATGCCGAAGTGCTTCGTTTTTAATATCTACGTGGTACCTTTTTTCAATTTAAGAATTAATCTTTATTATTTTGAATAAGAATGCTTAACATTTCTTTTTATTGGCCGTAAGTAATTGACATTGCAGTTTCTACTATTCCATTGTTTAATTTTTTAATGCCCATTTCGTGCGTCATAATAAAACAGATTTATTTGAAGTTATTGTCTTTAAAAATTTTTGTAATTCTATGAAACAAAAATTGTTTAAACAGTTTTGCTTAGTTATTTAATGCTATTAAAGTTATATTTAAATCAATTCTTTTAAAATATAATGTATTTTAAAAGTGTTTTGGTGATTTTTTTGGAACTTCCACAGCTCTTTGCCAAATTTTCTTAAATATATATATATATATAAAGCAAATACAATATGACTTGTTTTCCAATATTTAATTCTTTCCTTTTTTACCAAAGAATATTTTATTGCAAAATTTACAAATCAAATTTCTAATATATTATCTATAAATAAGTGTTTGAACTCTTTTGAATTTAGACGTTTTGCCAAATATCTAAAAATGTTCTTTAGGAATCATCTTGAAACGTAGGGTGCCTGCAGAATACGTTATATTTCACACTTTTTAGCAAAACGTTTTGTCCTGAAGATGAAAAGAGGAACAGTGAAAAATTAAACAAAAGTCAAAATATTTAGGATGAAAAGTAAATAAAAAGTAATGCCTGAATTGCATTTTGGCTACAGTACGTGATTATGAGGATTTGTGTACTTATCTCTATAAAGTTTTATGAGGCTACCGCATACATTCATGGAGATATAACGATCTTTAAAAATGGCAAAAAATAAAAAAAAATAAAGTAAAATAAAATAAAAGAGAAAAAACTTTTTAAATTATAACACTGAGGTTATTAGACTCAGTGAAAAGCCATTTTTAGGACACGTGCCATACTACATTAGACACAACATCCTGCAATCATAATGCAAAAAATTGAAATATCTTACGTAATATGAACAATTTTAACAAATATTTTTTAACTACGCACGCGCAAGATTCAGCGAAATTTCATTTGCATAATTTAATTGACAAAACTATTGAGCTACTTATATGAAAACCCCAAACAAATATCGTGTAAATTCAAAAAATTATTAGAGTTAGAATGAACAGAATATCAGTTACTCTCAAAATAAAAGCTAGACTATAAGAAGTTTTACTAATATTTTTATTTTGATCCAATCAATTCCCAATATTAATACAATGTTCGCTGTCTGTAAATAAATACTGATAAAACCCCCTTCCTTTTTTTTTTTGAGGGGAGCTTAAATTCCATTTATTCAATCTCTTATATGTATATATATATATATTAATTTACACGATATTTGTTTCGGATTTTAATATATGTAGCTCAATACTATAGGCTATTATATTAAGCAAATGAAATTTTGCTAAATCTTGCTCAAGCGTAGTTAAAAATTATTTAGTAAAACTGCTCATATTTCGTAAAATATTTAAAATTTTTGCATTCCGATTGTTAAAATTTGTCTAATGTAGTATGCCAAGATTCCTAAAAATTGCTTTTCAGTGTGTCTAATACCTGCCGTGTTATAATTAAAAAAGTGGTAATTTATAGATATATATATATATTTTTTTTTGCAATTTTTTAAAGAAATTGTTATATTTCCATGAATATATGTGGTAGGCTCATACAAATTTATACAGATGATTACAAGAATACTCACAATCACATGTTACAGCCAAAATGCATTTAAAGCATTACTTGGTGTAGGTTGACCCAAAATATTTTGATTTTTACTTAATTTTTTACTGGTCCCCTTTTCCTCTTCAGGACAAAACTTTCATTTAAATATATGAGATATAACACATTCTTTATTCTCTTAAAGTTTTAAGATAATTTCTGTAGAACATTTCTAGATAATTGACAAAACGTATAAATTTGAAAGTGTTCAAATACTTATTGGTAGATAGTGTATAATATTCCATATAAAATTAATTAAATACAACAACTATGTTTTAATAAATAAAAAAAGTTGATTTACCGAGAAAATTGTTTCAGAAATAATCGGAGTGGGTAGTGTGATTATACAGTGCAAAAGATTTAATATGCAACATGATACAAGTATTCCTACACTGAACACCGTGAAGAATCAATTTATTGTTGTGTATATTTTTGGACATACGAAAATATTTCTTGCGATAGAAACATTAGTTTAATATGAAACTCAAAAATCGTTCCATGTTTACCAAAGTAAAATTAATAAGGTATAAATGGACCTCTTTTTATATAAATAACCATAATAATAATAAACAAATAAAAACATGAAATTTGTCGGAACAGTATTCGAAATCTCAGTTTTGAGGATATCAGTATATTTTTTTGTAATTAAAAGTCAATAGTTGTCTCCAGTGGCTTGAAAAATTCCCACCACTATAGTGTTAAGAATTTTATACATATTCAATCATGCAAAAACATGTAGTGATAACCCTTAGCGAGGAACTTGGATTTCATTTGTACATTAGTATGTAAAAATCAGAAGAATATGCTGGAGCTTACTATGTAAGGTCCTAATTATAAGAAAGTTTAAACCCAATGTAAGAGTTGTAAGAGAAATGCTCTTTTCACAATTTTAGCAGCATCTTGGAGTGAAAACTTGCACTTACGCTGAAAAACGAACATACGAAACTACCGTATCTGAATAACAGACAATCCTCATACGTAGTAAATTTAGGAGATTCTTTTGTTTTTCAGAAAAAAATCTTTAAAAAATTAATTTCAAACGCAATGTAAGAGTTGTAAGAGAAATGCTCTTTTCACAATTTTAGCAGCCTCTTGGAGTGAAAACTTGCACTTACGCTGAGAAACAAACACACGAAACTACCGTATCTGAATAACAGAAAATCCTCATACGTAGTAAATTTAGGAGATTCTTTTGTTTTTCAGAAAAAAATCTTTAAAAAATTAATTTCAATTATGAATAATCCAACAGAATCGAAAGCTTTGTTATAAGGAATCCAGAGTAACAGATTTAAGATACCGATTCTTTTCTTTTTTCGTTATAAATGATTTAAATAGCCATAGAATGTTACACATAAATTATTTAATAATCAGTTTTTTGTACTGCTGTGGATGCCTTGTGTCATAATATTAATACTTTACTTTACAGCCTTATAAAGAAAACTATTAATATTGTGGATGTATTGTTAAACCTATTGTTTACTTTACACAGAGAAAAAAAAATATACCGCCTTCCACTAGAATGAATATGTGGCCATTTTCTAAATCCCTTAACTAGAACTATAGATTTCCGAGCTATGCACATAAGGCATGCCAATAAACTCAATACACGAAATGATCGAGAATTTCTAGTGTATTCATTTCTAAATGGCGATACAATATTCTGAATACTCTAAATATTCTGAATCATTTGTATTGCGAGAAATTCTTGCTTGATTTTCTTGAAATAGGTAACAAGCCAAGATTATAGTTGCTGAAACCCGCTTCTTGTAGTCTCATTTATTTGCAGAGATTTTTAAATAACTTTGCCCTCGAGAATATAGGCAAACTCTCTAGAATACTAATAGGGGCTTCAAGAACTCGCTTTCCAAGGAGACTAGAATTTATAATGATGACATGGAACTATTTTTTCTAGAGCCACAATTTAGATTCTAGATGTCAGTTACAGAATTTTTCCCAGCGTAGTTTTTAGATGTTAAAAATTATTTATGAAATAAAGGTGGGTTAACTATAAAAAGTCTATTTTGTACATTTAATTTCAAAAGCTGTACTTTTTTTTAATAATGCTTTAAAAAATACAATGAACATAAAGAGCTCTATAATCACATTTTATTTTTTAAAATCCTATTTTTGAATTGAGACGAAATTGTAATAATAATAATAATATATTTTAACGAGTTTTTAGAAACTCATTACTTAATTCACTTTTGGAGTAATAAGTAGAATAAATGGGTTAAAATAATCCACTTAAATTACTGGAATCTAAAAAGTATATTGCTTTTAAATTCTCCTGGCCAGATAACTTAAATATATTTTTAATTGAGGCGTTGAAAGAAAAAGCAGTCAAGATTCAATTTGAAAAATGTGAGAATAAATGTGAGATGTCTAAAAAATATACATCTTTGGAAAATTTTTATTCATTCATTAAAAATAATAATAATTATTAATATTATTATTTTATTATAACTGTATCTATAAGCAAGTATTACTTTAACCGTTTATATCTCGATGTAAATTGTTGATGTAAGTCCCATTAAATTTAAAAGAGTATAAAATGCTGTTTATAGATCGAATATATATATATACATTACATTAATCTCATATTATGACACTAGATGGTTGATCAAACCATTTTCGTTCAAGAAAGTTTTTTATAGTGTATTTTTGCAGTTTCTGACCGCCATTTTTATGGACTTTTACCTATGTTAAAATGAATTAATTTATTACTACAATAATCTACCGTTGAATCTAAGGAAAATAGAAATATGATAAAATGAAAACATTTATGTATTTTTAGGGTTCTCATTTGTTTTCGAACATTATATACCAATAATACATTAACATACCACCCCATTAAATTCTATTTAATTACTATGACGATGTGATATGCTTAATTTTTACTGTTTATATCTTTAAAAATTACTCTTAGGTAACTGAAAAAGTATGCTTGAGATATATTTTTTGTTTTTGTTTTGTTTTTGTAATATAAACACTGAATTGCAAGAAAAATTGCCAAAACGAAAATTTGTATATTCAGAAACAGCATATAAACATAATACCTTATTTTTATATATAAGTTTTATACTTTAATCATGAATTTGAATTTTTTTTTTTTAAGTATTGGAAATTAAGTTAAATTATGAGACTAATTTCTTCCTTGCTTAATTTTTAGAATTTTCTGTTAGAAGTAAAGACACTTTCAGAATTATGACAGTAAAATGCTATTAATGAAAGATTTACATGTAAGGTGACTATTTTTTAAAAAAATATAACTGAATTTATGTTTGATCAAATTGAACAGACTTTTCGTTTATTAGCATCTTTATAGATATTAAAAGGTCATTTTGTTTTTTAATTATACATTAATATTATTTTAAGTTTTAGAATTGATTTTAAACTATCTTACGAAGAGTGAGTCAAAGTTTAAGGAAAAAAAAATAAAAGTCAAATAATTGTATCTGTAAATAATGATTCTGAAATAATAATTTGAGCTTTAATACTTAAAATAGCATTTATTTTAAAATAGTTTAATATTTAAATTAAAATATACATATAAATGAATAATAAAAGGTAGTGACAGTAATAGGTCAATAAATATGGTCGTACTATTAAGCCGCGAAATACATAAGGTGTAGAAAAGAATTAACTATAATTTCTGTTTTAATTAAGCATGCTTTTGAATATTAAAGCAATAATTCTGAGTGAATTGTAAATATGGTAAACGTTTTAAATCGCATTCTTCGTCTTATTATTATTATTACTTTTTTTGTAAAAGAGGATATGTTGTACATGTAACAGTCTTTATAACTGTTTCTGTAATATCTTTACCTTTATTTGTTATTATAATGGGATACATATATAACAAGTCAGTAAATTTGTTCTTCAATAAATACGTAATATAAAGCAGCTGTCTACTAGAAATTAATCCAATTTAAAAAATAATGAATGCATAAGTTAAGTTGTAGCGCTAAATTCAAACACTTACGAATATATTAAATAGCCTATCGATATTGAGCCATCTTCCCTATCATTTAAAATAATATAGACGGCGCTGTCGCCATTCTCGGCAAAATATCTAATGATATTTTGCCGATCCATAAAGTGAAAACATTTTGTTTTCAGAAGTCAGTCAGAAGTTCGTCAGCTCTCGCTGAAAAATGTAGTCGCATTTCGTGTAAGACGCCCCTGTGCAGCGGCCTGTAAGAATCCTGTAAGAATATTCGTTCTTATGTATCCTAATGTTCTGTTTACTGCGCGATGTATATAGTTATTGTAATTGTGTTTTTAGTGCTAGAGGCCTATTTCAGTCGGTTTATTGAATGGGGATTTATTGAATGAGGTCCCCCCCAAGGCACAACTTTGACATGAGTCCCCCCCAGGCCCAACTTTGACATGAGGCCCCCCCCAAGGTACCCCTATTTCAGTCGGTACAGCGTTGTCGAATTTTTATAGGTCACTCTTAATTAGTGCTAAGGGCCTATTTCAGTCGGTTTATTGAATGGGGATTTATTGAATGAAGTCCCCCCAAGACACAACTTTGACATGAGTCCCCCCCAGGCCCAACTTTGACATGAGTCCCCCCCCAAGGTACCCCTATTTCAGTCGGTACAGCGTTGTCGAATTTTTCTAGGTCACTCTTAATTAGTGCTAAGGGCCTATTTCAGTCGGTTAATTGAATGGGGATTTATTGAATGAAGTCCCCCCAAGGCACAACTTTGACATGAGTCCCCCCCAGGCACAACTTTGACATGAGTCCCCCCCAAGGTATCCCTATTTCAGTCGGTACAGCGTTGTCGAATTTTTATACGTCATTCTTAATAGTGGTAAGGGCCTATTTCAGTCGGTTTATTGAATGGGGATTTATTGAATGAAGTCCCCCCAAGGCCCAACTTTGACATGAGTCCCCCCCAGGCCCAACTTTGACATGAGTCCCCCCCCAAGGTACAACTTTGACATGAGTCCCCCCAAGGCCCAACTTTGACATGAGTCCCCCCCCAAGGTACAACTTTGACATGAGTCCCCCCCAAGGCACACCTTTGACATGAGTCCCCCCAAGGCACACCTCCCCCTCATTGGAAAAAGAGAAAAAACGTTGTTTTGCGGCTATAAGATAGTTTGGACTTCCAACGTTATTTGTTACAGTATCTGCAGCTGAAACACATTGGTTTGATTTAATGAAAACTTTATCATGGAATTTAGATCGTCACGAATTAACTAAAGAAGAATTTGTCGATATTAACAAGTTTAGCAGTAGGCCTCTGGCACTAAATTAAAATCTGTCAATGTCAGATTTTCATGTTTTAAATAATGAAATAATGTCGTGTCTGTATATATATATATTTTTTATTATAATTAAAAATTATAAATAACGGAATGCCAGAGTTCGTTCTTTTAGTGTTCTAAGGTGTCATTCCGTTAAAAAGGGATTTCTTGTAAATATTTTGTTTTATTATTTCTAACACAATATTCTTTAATATATTGTGATTTTGAGCTGTTTTTCAAAGTAATTTTACTTTCTATATTAAAGTTTACTGCTTTTCGAATTCCCCCAAATAATTTTTGTGTAAAAATATACTTTTTAATTTAAATATTTCACTACCACTCAAGTTAAAAAAAAAAAAAAAAATAGAAGATTAATAATTCAAATTAAAGTAAATAAAGTAAAATTATTGTTATAAAAATTTTAAGGATGTAAAATTTAATCATTGTATCAAATTTGCAAGGAAAGAAAAAATATATAAGAGTAGCTTTGAAAAATATCTAATTCATATTAACTTATTTAGTAATTGCATCTTGCAAACGCCATGAAAATTTCGTCATTTAATTAATTTTTGAAACGACTTAATTTTCAATCTGTGATAAATTAGAAAAACGCTTTCAAAATAGTATCAATAAAGACAGCTTTCAAATATTGCACTAATTAATTTTAATTTAAAAAGGAATTTTAAATAAAATACATTTATTTCACTAAGAAAAGCTTCTTTTTTGAACTGCAGTAATGTGTTCAATTTTAAAGCAAATATTGACTGAATAAGCAATTTTCTTGTAAAAATCATAATTTAACGAATTAATTTATCACGAAATACTACTGAAAACATTTTCTCTGAGTTTTTAATTTATTTATAAAGGAATGAAATGTAAAAAATAGCTGTATATCTTTTCTTTCTTTTTATGAAAATAAATGAAAAAAAAAAAAAAATGTCATTTACGAAATATTTGATCAACAACTCTAACATTTAACAGAAAAAGAGAAAAGAAAAAAAAATGCAGAGAGAGAGAAGAATAAAAACCATGTAACATACTTATATTATAAGACTAATTCAATGTTACAATAATATAATTTCGAAAGCTTCATCTTTCATTAATTTGAAAGGAATTTTTCTGATTAAAGAAATTCGTTTCAGTTCAATCAATTTTTTTTTATCAACACATATTTCTCAAAAACTGAGCATAATCTGTATAGAAATGAAAGAATGTAGTAATGTATAACATAAAAGATATATGAAATGCAGTAGTTTTCCGTACACTTGCATGAAATTAGATATCAATAAGTATCACTTATTGTACAATTTAGAATGTTCCTATGTACTAAAATCGCAAGATTGCAGTAACATACTGCAGCCTCATTAACTCATACATGTCTAAAGGTACTATTCCCCTTTTCTTTCTGATGATTGTTATTAAATTATATATAAAAATGCTGTTTTTTTTTTTTTTTTTTTTTTTTTTTTTAATATAGAATTTAAAAAGCCATATAGAGTGTAAAAGAATATTTTCAATATATTCTGACAAAGATCTTTATAAATATATATATAAAAAAAAAAAAAAAAAAAAAAAAAAGCAATTTACAAAAAAAAAAAAAAAAAAAAAAAAAAAAAAAAAGGAAGAAAACTCCGTAGTACCGAACAATAAACTTTTTATGCACAAATACCTGAAAAACTTCATTATTATCTACAACAAAGTTTCAATAGACATTTTCCTGGAAAATGCCTCATGAAAAAATCGTTACGTTCATTATAAAGGTACTGCTTTCACACAGATTATCTCATATTTCATATTTGTAAATATCAGCTTTTGTTTTTAGAAACAGGAAGAAATATCTATTATAAATATATAAAAACTTATACATAGTAGTAGTGTTTCAACCAGTTTTATATATGATATTTGGAAAGCTTGTCCGTCTTGTTTCAGAATTCTTGTTGTAGAGATAATTTCTACAAAAATTGGAAACTAAGTAACAAACTAACTATATATAGCACACAAATGGTCACCGCATCACTTTTGTGATTTCAGAATTACTAATTCGTGACACCTGAAAAAATTTAAAGGAAAAAAGAGAGAGAGAGAGAGATTAAAACTATCACGATAACCAAAGTTTTATCTACTTATAATTTAAGCTATTTTTTTTTATTAGTTGAATTTCTCTTTCTCTCTCACGAAAACCTTTTAAAAACTGTACTTCACATTTTCATTTTTCCTTAATAAGTTATTTTTAATTCATTTCAATTAGAAATAGATACATAGATTTATACAAAACCCAGACCAGTATGATTTTAATAATGGGTGACTTAAATTAAACAGAGTGTGATTAATCTCTTATTATGCAAAAATTTCGGATTTAATAATAACCATATTTTAGACACATAATCCCCTGAGTATAAGGTTTAAATGTCTCAAAGAGAAAAAAAATAATATTTCACGTTTTCGCTGATGGCTATGTAAAAGATAATGCAGTCCTAGAAATTTGCTTAAAATTTAATACATTTAGGATTTTCTGCTTATATAAAGAGTGCATAAAAAATGTTTATAGAATAATGAAAGTGATTACAATTCACATTTTAGAGGATGAATCGTAATCATCAAACTGGTTTGCCAAAGATGCAATAAAGCTCAGGATTCTTCATATTTTTTGAATACTGATTTTGATACAGTTTCTGATAAAGATAGCGTGTTGTGATCTTGAGAGAATTTTCTTCTATATTTTCTTATACAAAATCCCACAACGTAAATTATTTAACATTATTATTATTTATTAAAATAATTTTCTATGTCGAGTGCAGATGATTTTCATCAATGAAAAATGTAGCACCACATGATGAAAGAATATCAGTTTAATACTTTTTAAGCAATATCTCAGGAAGTGAAACTATGTTTATTATTATTATTATTAAAGAAATCGTCACATTTGTTTCAAATGATTAAAGAATGGTTCAAGCATTCTTCTAAAAGGTAATTCTTTTAAAAAATACTCATACTGAAATTTTTCCCAGCCTGGGTGTACTATTGCCTCAAGGGAAATGCTTCGACATATACAAATTTTTTATCCTTGTGGACTATTTTATTATAAATATTTTAATTTAATTTAAAAATCAGCTTTTTCATCTTCATCGTTTCAAAGTCATGAAAAGTAAGTCTCTTTGTGTACAGTTATTTGACAATTCATACTATGTTGTTGTATTAAAAATTTAAAAATCGGAACAACGCCACCTACTAAGCGATATGCAACTTTAGCAAACCAGCGTAAACCAGATATGACTTTTTTTTTTTTTAATTCTGTAACTGGATAATGAGATTTGGCCCCAAAAAAGTTTTTGTGATATGCAAACACATTAGTTAAGCTAAATTTAAGACATCTCAAAGATGTAAATTCGTCGAAAATAGAAGTTGAAATTTGCACATATTCAATACATTTTTCTAATGCATATAGCAAAAAAAATAATAATAAGAGTAATAAATGTGTAAACATCTGAAAATATCTAGAAAAAAAAAAGGCATATGATATTTTAATTATATTTTTATTCATGGGACAAAAGGTTTGAAATTATGTCTCAGTTTGATGATTAGTGATGAGTTTATGTCTTAACATATTCGGAAAAGATTTCAATCAAAATATAAATGCAAACAAAATTAAAAGGAAGATATAAATTGTTGAAATATTAAAAATATTTAAGATTTTTCCTTTCGGTACAAAAGTTTAATACCATTTAAATAATATACTCGAAAATGTTACCCATTGAATTGTTTCAAATATTTATGCAAAATCACGTTCGAAAATAACATTGCTCATATTGCGTGCTTTCCTAATGTTTTAATTCGTTTCTACAAGATGTACTTAAGTTACAGTTTTCAGAAACTTTAAATGAGGTTTATAACACACTCATTATTAAAAATATTATGCAGGAATGTACTTCATGTTTCACTTGTTAAATATGATGTAGTCATAAATGAAATTTCATTAAAATACTGGGTTACATTCAAATTCATAAGAGGAAATATTATTGATATACACACATCTTTAGGACGCACATACTCATAAATTTTAAATCATATCAGATAGTTTATACATTTACTGAGATTTTATTCTACACATTAAAATAATAATAATAATCTTCTAATTTAAAAACTTTTATTTTAATACATTAATATCAAAAATATTTTTAATGAGAAAGATTATCCCCCTATTCACATTAACTAAAGACGCAAGATAAAATCTCATAATTCTCCCGCTTTAATAATTTAATAGTTTCAAAAATGTCACATTTCAGTATATATATATATATATATTAGGGTGTCCCTTAAATAAGAGGAAATTATGTTTTTCTTTTTTTTCTTTTTTAAATCCGATACGCATACCCTCTAATTTTTTTCTATTTGACACTAAACACTCATTAGCAAAATAATAGCTCTCTGGGATAATGTTAACACATTCCGAATTGACGGGAAAATCCTAATATAGATAATCCTTTCAATGAGGTCAGCCTTGGCGACAGAGTCGGTGACTTAGCGATGAATTTGGTGACTTAGCGACTAAGATTGGCGAAAACAATTGTAACAGCCGAGATCTGGAACTTTCTATGGGATTATCGCCAAGCTCCATCGCCAAAAGGTCTAAATAGGAGTGATTTGACTTCTGCGAAAGAGTGTGTAGTCACTGCGATTCAGAGTTGTTCAGAGACTTATTCTGGGCGATTGTACTTGGAGATATTAAATATTCTGTTTGGAGATGAAACAAAACTATTTAGAGAAGCAATGAAAATCGAAAAGAATTTAAAGCTAAGATAATTAATTTAATTTCTCATCTATATAAATTTTAAATCAAAATTTTAAATTTAAAACTTATCTATATAAATTATAAATATAATCATAATAACTATATAAGAGGCATGGCTAGAAAATAACGAGACTATTGCTTCAATACTTTTTATTTTGCATTTATACATTTTAAGTTATTATCATCTTCAATATACAACCCTACTCTATCCCTACTACACTTCATGGAGATTTTCCATTGTTCGAAAGATTTTTATTCATTATTCATTAAGACTAATTCTCTCATTTATTAAGAGTGAGAAGACTTCCAATGTCTTCTTCAGTAAACTCCGACATGATGTGTGCCATTTTTTTTAATAGCTTCTACGAACTAAAACACTGTTTCTGTTAATGAATATTTGACCTTGGGACACAGATAAAATTCACATGGTGCAAAGTCAGGCGAATAACAGAAATGGTCTAACACTATGGATTGCGTTACTTGGCTAGAAATGTCTTAAGAAATAATGCAAAATGACCCAGCTCGTTTTCTTGATGGAGAACCCCTAAGACTTGTTTCTTCACAATTCGGGTTGTTATCTTCTCACTGAGTTGAGCAAAAACTTGAAGATAGTAGCGACGATCAAATCTTATGAAATTACCGACTTTTTCAGTATTTTCATATATTTTTGACGTGGAAGGGTGACCTGGGAGTGAATCATCTACAAGAATCATCTACGAAGTATTTTCAGTCATCTTGAAAACACTTAAACCACTCAAAAACTGGTGTATGTGAAAAACATTCATTCTTATACACTTCTTTTAATCAAAGATTAAATTCAGTAGCACTGTTTGCAAGTTCTGTGTGAAATTTCAAAACGATCAGTTAGTTGTATAATGAAACATTTTTCTTTCGAAACAAAACAACAGATCTTACATAAACGAAGCAAACGGCCAGAGTAATATTTCTACAGGCACTGTAGGTGCCACAAACGAAAGATAAGGCTTCATGCTACACATTTGTAGGTAGTTCGCGCAAACAGCATTTGTACTTGTACTTCTTCTGTGGAAGCATCAGTCTTGTTATTTTACAGTCAAACTTCATATATTCTATTTTTAACTCTTTTGAAAGTACAAACTCAATTCTATGAATGCAATACTTAGTTATTTAATTCCATAATTACTGAATGGCAATGTATAATTAAAACAATGGAGCTATTTATGCTATAAATCTTTGATGGGTCAAATATTATAAAATCAATAATTTTTAAAACATTATAAAATCTACATTCCATATAAATTTCCATAAAACAACCAATCCATAAAAGAAAAAAAAAATCACTGCAAAAAGATTTATTCAACAAGCGCATTATTACTTTAATGCTCATAGATACAAGTTTGTTGCCTGTACATTTAAATATTTTTAATTTAAGTATAATCTTTAATTGTATTTTTCTCTAAAGGTTTTGTGTGCTTTTAATTTGAAATTTTACGAATAAACTCTCTTTTGGTAATTCGTAGTGTTTGAAGTTTGCCAATAATTTGTTAACTTTGATTTTATTGGCAATATAAACTTGAATCAAAGCGTTGGAATTAATGTTTATTCTTTGAGTGCTCTTCAAAACAAATCCTTTGACGAAGAGGCGATTGGTCTTCATAAGATCAACCAAATACATGCTCTTACATTCATAATGGTTTTCTAATTATACTAAATTTAAATTATTTCTCATACTTTGTACATTAATATATATATATATATATATATATATATATATATATATATATATATATATATATATATATACATATATATTAGGGTGTCCCTTAAATAAGAGGAAATTATGTTTTTCTTTTTTTTTCTTTTTTAAATCCGATACGCATACCCTCTAATTTTTTTACGCATACCCAATTATTTTGGAAAAAAATACACTGAAATAAAATATATTTTACGGAAATAAAACTTCCTAAACAGTTTAAATCATGCTTTAAAGCAAGATTTTCTTACAAATTAAATTATGAATAAAATAATATGATTATAATAAAAATCTTAAAATATTTGAATATAAAATTGCTTTAATAAACTTATTTAGAGACTAGGAATTATTTTTAAAAATTTACTCTTAACTGTATACAAAATATAAAAAATAGTAAGTGAAGTAGTATTTCTAAGTATCTCACCATACTATTTAACTATGCTCAATATCGAGTTTCATTTTTCAGCTGATTTGAAACTTAATATTTTCAAAATATTAATAATAATTTTCAAATAATTTATTTTATAAATGCTTTTTATATCTACTTACATGAATTTTCTTAGATTCTCTAAAAACCTAAATTTGATATCTGATGCTTATGAATGTTAAAATTTTCCAGTTTTCTGCATCGTATTTTTAAAAATATTAAATTTTAATGTTATATTAAATTATTCAGAAATATTTCAAATATTTATGCATTTAGGATTTGTTAAAAAAGAAATGTAAATATAACAATTTTCATTATTTAGATATGCATGTTATGGGAGCTTTTTTAATCTCTTCATATAAATATATTTTTAAAAGAAAAATTCATATTTCATATTAAATACGCAATTTTTAGTTTTAATATGTTTTGTGGGCAGAAGAATTTGGAACATATGTGAATTTTAAAAATTCTGTGATAAATTTCAATGCAGTTGTTAGTTTTCTGATTTTTAAGGAAAATTATTGCAAATAAAAGTATCTTTTAAATCTTTAAAAGAAAGTATCTTCAATAAAAGTTCCTTTTTATTAGTTAAAATAGCCAAAAGTTAAAAAAGCCAAAAAATGCAAATATTACTTTGATTATTTACGCTTACATCTAATATATTTACATTGTTTCTTCTGGTGTTTTTGAATTCAAGCAATAATATTAAAACTGCGTTTAAAAACTTAAATCTGCCTTAAATAAAAAAAATATAATAAATACATTTACGGCGTTAGAATACCGCTGTAAAATCTAATCTATCAATATTCATAACTACAATTACAAATGTGGTAATATAGAAAAGTTTGCAACAATATTGCCCATTTATAATATTCTAAGTCTTCATAAAATATTTGTTATGCTAAAAGAATTTCTGTAGATTCAATTCTGTCTTAACGCTGAATTCTTTAACGTGAAACACTTATATATGCTTAAATTTGATTTATCATGCCGCATGCATCGTCATCCACACATTGCTGTAAACATTAATTAAAGGACTGAAATTATTTATGATTATGAAGCATAATAATACATAACTTGATGTCTTTATATGTAAAGTTTTGTAATTGTTAGCATAGTTGAAATAGTAATAAAGTGATTCGTAGTTTTAATATTTATTAATAACTTGAAACTAACAATACGATACAGTATACAAGTGTGTGTGTGTGTATGTATATATATAATGTTTGATTAATATTTTTTTAAAGTGACAAATATAAATATTTTCCTACACATATAATTTATATTTGTAATTATTTTCTTTTTTCAGCACACGTATAAAAATTTATTGGCATTGAAATAGCAAAATGATTTTAATGTCGTAAGACTCAAGTATATTTTTAAAGAATCATGTCCTAAAAATTATATTTTGAGATAAATAAATCAGTTATGATATTGTACTGTTCTTTGTTCGTTTAAAATTTCTAATTTGAATGTTTCTACATTTCTTGTTGCGAAAAAAATTTAATACATAAGTGCTTTTAGAAAAAAATTTAACATGCCAAATTTGAAATGTTTTTGGTAAAAATATGTGTTTTTGAAAATGAAAAATATTAACAATTTTCTTGTGTGATGTACACTGCTTTACCTTGATCTGCACTTTAATGGAAATATTTTTTCCATTAGCACTACAACATTGTTTGATTAAAGTTTTTCTACTTTGGAGAGAGTTTTTTTTTATGGGTAGTCTTTTCAGCTTAGCTCTGTTATGTTAAGAAAAATTTTGTAATTTTAATATAGTTGCAAAAGATATTTCTCAAAATATAATTGCAAAGAAAATTAAAAGGAAAAATAAATTATTGAAATATCAACAGTATTTAAGAGTCGTCCTTTCAAGTACAAAAATTTAACACCATTTAAATAATATGGCTGAAAATCGTTTCATATACTTATGCGAAATCGGGTTTGAAAATAACACTGCTCATATTGCGCGCTTTCCTAATATTTTAATTCGCTTGTACAAGATGCACTAAGTTACAGTTTTAAGAAACTTTATATGAGGTTTGTAACACACTCATTATAAAAAATATTATGTATATAATATTATGTATATAATATGATATGTATATAATATTATGTACTTCATCTTTTACTTGTTAAACATGCTGCAGTAATAAATGAAATTTCATTAAAATTCTGGGTTACATTAAAATTCACAAGAGGAAATATTATTCATATACTCATATCTTTAGGACGCACATACTCATAAATTTTAAATCATACCAGATAGTTTAGAGATTTACTGAGATTTTATTCTATGCATTTATAAAAAAAAATATTTTAATCTTATACTTTAAAAACTTTTATTTTAATACATTAATATCAAAAATACTTTTAAAGAGAAAGATTATCCCCATATTCAATTTATCTGAAGATATAAGATAAAAACTCATAATTCTCATGCTTTAATAACTTAATAGTTTTAATAGTATCGCATTTCAACATATATATGTATATATATATATATATATATATATATATATATATATATATAATAAATCTTAAAAATTAGAAGAAATGAAAATTGAATTTTTTTTAATAAAAAACCTTGATGTGTTTTGGGATTACTTTTCATTTATTATCAATTTCTTTACATATACATACTTATATATATATATATATATATATATATATATATACAGTAAAGCACCGTTTATACGTCTTTCAAGGGAGTCACGTAAAAGGACGTATAAATGAAAAGACGTATTATCGAAATTTTAATAATAACACTTTGATTACTACAAATTTATATGAAAATAGTAATTAATAAATTTTATTAAGTTAATAAATGTATATTATTCTTTTTTAAGAAGGTTAATTATAAAAAGTGAGAAAAATCAAACTATTAATGCTGTGTACTAATTACATATATCATTTGTTGAGCATTATATTTCATTTCTTAAGAATTATATGAATACATTTTAATATTAATTATATATATTGCATATCTTTAGTTATAATCATACGATTTATGTCCATACAGATAGTTATTTAATAAAATTAAAAATCTTTAATATTCGTCTGCTTTGCTGCATGTCTGTGAGTATTAAAAATTCTACTTTGAATTCAATTGATTCTTTGATCAGTATTCTTCAACCTTTCCTATGTTCCTCCATTTAAGATGCTTTCTAGGAAAAATCCGTCTTATTTAGAATGGAAAATAATGAGAAGTCGAGAAAGTTTGCGAATTTTAATAAAGTGGAAAAGACGTATAACAAATATTAGCAGCTTATAAACGAAGGATATTTGTATTAAAATGAATAGGAATGAATCGGGACTTCACTAAAAGAACATATAATTGTAAAAGACGTATAAACGAAAGACGTATGAGCGGTCGTTTACTGTATTAGGGTGTCCCTTAAATGAGGGGGAATTTTGTTTTTCTTATCTTCATTTTTTAATTTTTTGAAATCTGATACGCATACTCTCTACTTTTTCCATTTGACCCTAAACAGTTTTTAGTTAAATATTAGCTCTCTTCCAAAGTGTTAACACTTGCTGAATTGACGGAAAAATTCTAGTATAAATAACCCTAATATAAGAAATCCTTTCAGTGAGGTCAGCCTTGGCGACAAAATTGGTGACTTAGCGAAAAATTTGGCGATTTAGAGATCAGGATTGGCAAAAAATCCAGTATAGGATTCTCGAAGTTTTGAAGCTCTTCAGGGCATAGCAGATGAGATCTGGAACTTCTCATGGGATTATCGATTGAATTACCGCCAAAATGTAAAACTTAAGAGTGAGTGTACTTTTGCAAAAGAGTGCAGTCACTGCGATTCAGAGTTGTACAGAGACCTATTCTGGACGATTGCACTTTGGAGATATTAAATATTTCTGTCTTATTAATTTCGTCTCTCATCTATATAAATTTTAAATTTAAAAGTTATATATATATAAATTTTAAATATAATCATATTAATTGTATACCAGGTATAGCTAAAAAATAACGAGACTATTGCTTCAATTTATTCTACTTTGTATTTATACATTTTAATTTATTACCACCTTCAGTATACAACCCTACTCTATCCCTACAACGGTTCATGGAGATTTCCCATTGTTCGAAGGAGTGCCTTCATTATTTATTAAAACTAATTCATTCATTTATTAGGAGAGACAAGAAGACTTAAAAATTGAAGAAAACTACTTCTGTGAACTCTTAAGTCACAGAAGAAGACTTTGGACTTTGAAACTCCTACATGATGCGTGCCGCTTTTTATTTCACAGCTTCGATGGACTAAATTCCTGTTTTTTCAATGCATATTTGACTTTAGGAAACAGGTAAGAGTCGCATGGTGCAAAAACAGACGAAGAAATCAAATGCTGTGGCACTGGGATGTTGTATTTGGCTGGAAATATCTTGACAAACAATGTAAATCATCAAGACAATGTGGCAGCTCGCTGTCTTGCTGGAGAGCCCATGACTTGTTCCTCCAAAGTTCGAGTCGTTTTTTACTTACTCTCTCGCTGAGTTCAGCAAGAACTTGAAGATAGTAACCGACGGTCAAATCTTATCAAATTTCCTAATTTTTCAATATTTTTATCCTGTTTTGATGTGGAAGGATCACCCGGGTGTGAATCATCTTCAAAATCTTCTCGCTCATCTTGAAAACATTAAAATTACTCGGCAACTAGCGCACGTGATAAACCTTCATTCTTATATACTTCTTTTAATTAAATATTAGTTTCAGTCTTTTTGCAAGTTTTTCGGGAAATTTCATAGTGATTCGTTACGAAACATTTTTCTTTCAAAACAAAACATTATCTATTTCACAAAGTAAGCTCATAGCCAGACGATTTTTTTAGAGGCACGGTAGGTGCCGCAATCGAAAGAAAAGATTCACGCTACACATTTGTAGGCAGTTCGTGTAACGCGCGTGCGTACTTCTTCTGTGAAAGAATCGTTTTTTTTTTTATAGCCATACTTTCTATATTTTATTTTTACTTCTTATTCATGTACTAACCCGATCCTACGAATGAAATGTACTTAGCTATTTTATTCCATAATTATTGAATAGTAATGCATAATCAAAATATAAGGGCCATTTATGCTATAAATTTTATTATGGATCAAATATTATAAAATTCATAATTTTTAAAACATTATAAAGGCTATATTCCATGTACATTTCCATTAAACAGCCACTCCTTAAATAAAATTTTTCATTGCAAAAAGATTCATTCGACAAGCGAATTATTACTATAATACTCATATATACAAGTTTGCTGCCTTTACTTTGACATATATTTAAGCAATTTTAATGCGAGTATAATATTTAATTAAATTTTCCTGTAAAGGTTTTGGGTACTTTAAATTTGAAATTTTACGAATAAATTCTCTTTTGGTAATTCGTTGTGTTTGAAGTTTTCCAATAATTTGTTAACTTTGATTTTATTGGCAATAAACTTGAATCAAAGCGTTGGAATTCACGTTTGTTCTTTGAGTGCTCTTCGAATCAAGTCCTTTGACGAAGAGTTGACTGATCTTCACAAGATCAACTAACTACATGCTTTTACATTCATAACAATTTTCAAATTATACTAAATTTAGATTTATTTCACTTACTCTGTAAATTAAGAATTAAATCCAATTATTTGGAAAAAATTACACTGAAATAAAATATATTGTTTAGAAATAAAATTTCCTAAACAGTTTAAATCATGCTTTAAAGCAAGATTTACTCACAAAGTAAAGTAAGTATAAAGTAAGATGATTATAAAAAAAAAAAAAAAAAAAAAAAAAAAAGAATTTCAAATTGTCTGAATATAAAAATACTTTAATAAACTTATTTAGGGATTGAGAATTAAAGTAACTCTTAACTGTATACGATATATATATATATATATATATATATGCACATTATGTAAGATAGTGTCTTACCATATTATTTAACTATGCCCAATGTCAATTTTAATTTTTAGGTTGATTTGAGAGTGAATATTTTCAAAATAGTAATAATAATTTTCAAATAACTTATATTATAAACGTTTTTTCATATCTACCTACATGAATTTTCTTAGACATTTTAAAAGCCTAAATTAGATATTTGATACTGAAGAATGTTAAAATTTTACAATTTTCTGCATCGTATTTAAAAACAATATATAAAAAATAAATAAATAAATTATTCAGAAATATTACAAATATTTAAGCATTTAGGATTCATTAAGAAAAAAGGGAAGAATTACAATTTTTATTATTCGGGTATGCATACCATGGAGGCTTCTTTAATCTCTTCATATAAATATATTTTTAAAGAAAAATTCATAGTTCATGTTCCATACGCAATTAGGTAGATTCCTTATAGGAGATCTACCTATTGCAATGGTTCTCATGACACGACTTTTGGAAAATTTCTTCATATCTTCACCGATCATGACCCCTAGAACCCAAAACCACCCTCCGTTCAAAAGTTTATATATATATATATATATATATATATATAGGTATATATATATATATATATATATATGTATAACGCTTTTTCCCATGTTAAGTTGTGAACACGATAACTGGAGTAATTTTTATTTAAATTTAACCAGCTCGGGATATGTTGTCAGGACAGTAAAAATCTCGGTCGAGTTCGTAGATGGGGTATCCTGCTCAAAGGGGGTGGAAATGGTGGGGGGTGGAAATTTTCATTTGCCCATAATTTCTTTAATATTGAAAATAGGAAAATGCTTCAAATCAGGCGAATTACCGCCTTACCCTAAAGAACAACTTTTGTATTTAAACTTTTTCGATAACTTCAATTGCTTAAAAGTTACAAGTTTAAAAGTGATTTTTCTTGTGATGAAGCTGACGTTTTCTATAGCTTTCATTGGAAAAATTTATAATCTGATGCTTATGTCACGTGCAAATGATAATAAAAAAGATCACTGAAAATATAATAAAATTTTAATCATGTTTTTAAACAATATAATAATGTGATTTAAAAAAAGAAAAAATGTTTAATTGAACAGAAAATATGACGTCACAATTATAACAATGTACTGAGAAAAATGAAATAAAATTTTATCCGTGATTTTAAACAAATAAAATAAAAGTTAATAAAAAAATAAGTAAATAAAATCAACATATCTTAGGGCTAAGCAGATTTAGACTTAGCTTTATGGCATAGATACTATAATGTAAAAGATAAATGTCATCGTTAAAAAAAAAAAAAATCTTGTAAATCGATGCTAAACGAATTAAACTGACATGGTAGAAAAGGTAATAAATTTGGGGACATTTAGGTATCCTTTTAACAAATGAACTAGGGGCGATTTTAATGAATTTTCCGTTGAAGTTTATTTTTATGAAAATTTAAATTTAAATTGAAGTATTTCATTACTCGAATTCCCTTATTTTGATAAATAAAATTATACCATTTAAAAAAAAATAATAAAGAACACTCTTTTATTGAAAAATGAGCTAATAAAGGTTTTAAAAAACTATTACATACTTTTAAATCTTTATTAAAAAAAATTAATTGTTGCCACTCGACATTATACAAATACATCCAAATCCTGTGTCACATACGATAGTTTTGTATAAGTATAGATTTTTTGTTTGCCCTTGGAACCTGCCCCTGATGGGAAAAGTGCCTGAAAACACTTGTATATCTAGTATTGTCATTGATTATGAAGTTGTGTGCAAAATTTTAGGTCCTTTGGACGACAAGAAGTTGCCGAAAATTGAATTGCAAAATTCCGTTACATACATTAATAGTTGCATCTTTATCAAGTTAATAGAAGTGTGTTAATTAAAAACCTTGTTAAACGCTTTAATTAATCATTTAAAAATATAAAATTAAAATAATACTTCAATCTTAATACAAATATCGCTTGTGGTGAATAGTTTAGAATGTCAGTTTAGGCAAGAATTTAAAATTTACGATTGAGAGTAATACGTTACAGCTTCCTTTGACTTTTTATCTTGTCGAAACAAGATATTGGTCTGTGAAGTGATATGAGGTTTTCGCGTGGAAAGAAAATATAATGACGCCAAAGCTGCCTTTCTACATCTCCAAGCTCGCCAAATTTTGTCGCCAAGTCATAAATTTCGTCGTCAACTATCAACTTTTGCAGCCAAATCACAAATTTCATTGCAAAGTCGCACGTTTTGTCACCAAAATCTCGCCAAATCATACAATTTACTAAATTCATAATAATTAACATTGAAATTCAGCGGTGCCAAATGGTCAAATGTTAACTAATGTTAATGTTCCAGCTTATGTGAACCAAAACAGTTTCACTTTACAATTTTTACTCATCACACAATAAGAATCACAAAAACACAACACAAAACTTTCAATAATTCAATAAAAATTACAATAAAATAACTATCCAAAAACCGTTACCACTTATCTGTCTTTGACTTGACCTTAGCAATGCTACCAGAACTAGTAAGATCACAAGTGCATTTTCATGTTTCTATTACTTTTTCTTTTAAAAGAAAGATATTGAACAACATATGGATTTTAAATAAAAAATATAATTTTGATTAAGCTTGGGGGGGGGGAGGAGGGGGGTGTAGCCCAATAGCCCTCTCGGGGATTCTCCATTGCTGGGATTGTATATCTTTAAGGCTTTTATTTGTTGAATGATTATGAGCTTGAATTTAAAAAAAAAATTGAAACATTTACAAACCAATAAATTTAGCCTACAATTTTAAGTAGAATGAATAAAACCCTTTTGTAGTTAAAAATTAAATTTCCTTATAGGATTCCTTATAGGTAGATTCCTTATAGGAGATCTACCTATTGCAATGGTTCTCATGACACGACTTTTGGAAAATTTCTTCATATCTTCACCGATCATGACCCCTAGAACCCAAAACCACCCTCCGTTCAAAAGTTTATATATATATATATATATATATATATAGGTATATATATATATATATGTATAACGCTTTTTCCCATGTTAAGTTGTGAACACGATAACTAGAGTAATTTTTATTTAAATTTAACCAGCTCGGGATATGTTGTCAGGACAGTAAAAATCTCGGTCGAGTTCGTAGATGGGGTATCCTGCTCAAAGGGGGTGGAAATGGTGGGGGGTGGAAATTTTCATTTGCCCATAATTTCTTTAATATTGAAAATAGGAAAATGCTTCAAATCAGGCGAATTACCGCCTTACCCTAAAGAACAACTTTTGTATTTAAACTTTTTCGATAACTTCAATTGCTTAAAAGTTACAAGTTTAAAAGTGATTTTTCTTGTGATGAAGCTGACGTTTTCTATAGCTTTCATTGGAAAAATTTATAATCTGATGCTTATGTCACGTGCAAATGATAATAAAAAAAATGCCTTTTCGGCAAGCTTAAAGGCAAAGGTAGATTCCTTTATGTTAACGTTACAAATGTAAAGAAATTTTACATATGCATTAATGGCAGCCAAGCCAATGGCTTTGTTCTCACACATTGAATTTTTTACGTCGCTATTCTGTTTTCAAGAAATTTAATTTTCAGCTAAAAAAGGATTTTATTCAATCTACTTAAAATTTTAGGCTAGATTTATTGGTCTGTAAATGCTTCATTTTTTTTTTTTTTTTTTTAAATTCAAGCTCATCATTCAACAAATAGAAGTCTTAATGATATACAATCCCAGCAATGGTGAATCCTGGAGGGAGCTATTGGGCTACACCCCCCTCCCTACCCAAGCTTAATCAAAATTACAATTTTTATTTAAATTCCATATAACTGAAGTTCAATATCTTTCTTTTAAAGAAAAAATAATGGAAACGTGAAAATGCACTTGTGACCTTACTATGGTCAAGCACTGGTAAGCCTGGCGTTACTATGGTCAAGTCAAATACAGTTAAGTGGTACTGGTTTTTAGATAGTTATTTCATTGTAATTTTTATTGAATTATTGAAAGTTTTGTATTGTGTTTTTATGATTCTTATTGTCAGATGAGTAAAAATTGTAAAGTGAAACTGTTTTGGTTCACATAAGCTGGAACATTAACATTAACAATAGTTAACATTGGACCATTTGGCACCGCTGAATTTAGTTAACGACGAAATTTTTGAATTGGCGACAAAATTCGTTGTCTGACGACAAAATTTGGTGAGCTTAGCGATGGAGAAAGGCAGCTTTGGCGTCATTATATTTTCTTTTCACGCGAAAACCTCATATCTCTTCACAGACAAATATCTTGTTTCGACGAGATAAAAATTCAAAGGAAGCTGTAACGTATTACTCTCAATCGTAAGTTTTAAATTCTTGCCTAAACCGACATTCTAAACTATATACCACAAACGATATTTGTATTAAGATTGACGTATTATTTTAATTTTATATTTTTTAAATGATTAGTTAAAGCGTTTAACATGGTTTTTAATTAACACACTTTTATTAACTTGATATGATGCAACTATTAATGTATATAACGGAATTTTGTAATTCAATTTTCGGTAACTTCTTGTCGTCCGAAGAACCTGAAATTTTGCACACGACTTCATAATCAATGACAATACTAGATACAAGTATTTCCAGGCACTTTTCTCGACAGGGGCAGGTTCCAGGGGCAAACAAAAAATCTATCCGCGATTGTAATGAAATGTTCGCACTCTGGTGGGCTAAGGGGAAATTACAATAAACATGCTTTAATTCGAATTCCATCAAGCCGCCATTGCTAGCCGATGTTTAGTTTCACATATATTTATTGAATAAAAATGAATAAATCCGGTAAAAAAGATAATACATACTGTTGTGTGCTCCAGCGTAACTCCACAGGACCAAGAAATTCAGAATTAAGCTTCCATTTATTTCCAAATGACAAATTTAAAATTTCAGTTGCTTCGGCTAATGGAAGTAAAGAATTAATCAGATGATTTGAAACTAATATTTGTTCAGTTTCAGTTAAATATCTACTTTTGATCGAACTTTGAATAAACTGAAAATTTTTTTTCCAAAAGCAATCAATTTTCCATGATGTAATAGCGGAGAAATTATAGTACGAATATTAAGTAGAATAACAAAAAGAATAAAAATAGATACACGTGGCTGTAATATTTACTAACAACAAGAGCAGAAAAAGCGCCATCTATCGATCATTACAAACGCGGATACGTATACAAAACTATCGTATGTGACACAGGATTTGGATGTATTTATATAATGTCGAGTGGCAACAATTATTTTTTTTTTAATAAAGATTTAAAAGTATGTAATCCGCGATTATAATGAAATGCTCGCCCTCTGGTGGGCTAAGGTGAAATTACAATAAACATGGTTTAATTCGAATTCCATACAGCCGCCATTGCTTGCCGATATTTAGTTTCACATATATTTATTGAATAAAAATGAATAAATACTGTAAAAAAGATAACACATACTTTTGTGTGCCACAGTATAACTCCAAAGGATCAAGAAATGCAGAATTGAGCTTCCATTTATTTCCAAATGACAAATTTAAAATTTCAGTTGCTTCGGCTAATGGAAGTAAAGAATTAATCAGATGATTTGAAATTAATATTTGTTCAACTTCAGTTAAAAATCTACTTCCGATCGAACTTTGAATAAACTGAAGTATTTTTTCCAAAAGCAATCAATTTTCCATAATGTAATGGCGGAGAAATTATAGTACGAATATTAAGTAGAATAACAAAAAGAACACTAATGGAACACATGTGGATATAATGTTTACTAACAACTGCAGTGTTCACAAAGCGCCGTCTATCGATCATTACAAACGCGGATAGTTTTCTAAAGCCTTTATTAGTTCACTTTTCAATAAAAGAGTGTTCTTTGTTTTTTTTTAAATGGTATAATTTTATTTATCAAAATAAGGGAATTCGAGTAATGAAATACTTTAGTTTAAATTTAAGTTTTTATGAAAGTAAACTTCAACGGAAAATTCATTAAAATCGTCCCTAGTTTATTTGTCAAAGGGATAATATCTAAATGTCCCCAAATTTATTACTTTTTCTATCATGCCAGTTTAAATCGTTTAGCATCGATTTCAACGATTTTTTTTTTTTTTTTTTTTTTTTTATGATGACATTTATCTTTTACATTATAGCATCTATGTCATAAAGCTAGGTCTAAATCTGCTTAGCCCCAAAGATATGTTGATTTTATTTACATATTTACATATTTATTTATTAACTTTTATTTTATTTGTTTAAAATCACGGATAAAATTTTATTTCATTTTTCTCAGTAGTTCAGTACATTGTTGTAATTGTGACGTCATATTTTCTGTTAAATTTAACATTTTCTTTTTTTTTAATCAGATTATTATATTGTTTAAAAACAGGATTAAAATTTTATTATATTTTCAGTGATTTTTTTTATTATCGTTTGCACGTGACATACGCATCAGATTATAATTTTTTGCAATTAAAGCTATAAAGAAAATGTCGGCTATATAGAACAATTGACGAAAAATCACTTTTTAGCTTGTAACTTCTAAGCAATTGAAGCTATCGAAAAAGTTTAAATACAAAAATTGTTCTTTAGGGTAAGGCGGTAATTCGCCTAATTTGAAATGTTTTCCTATTTTCAATATTAAAGAAATTATGGACAAATGAAAATTTCCATCCCCCACCATTTCCACCCCCTTTGAGCTGGCTACCCCATCTACGAACTCGACCGAGATTTTTAGTGTCCTGACAACATATTCCGAGCTGGTTAAATTTAAATAAAAATTACTCGAGTTATCGTGTTCACAACTTAACATGGGAAAAAGCGTTATACATATATATATATATATATATATATATATATATATATACCTATATATATATATATATATATATATAAACTTTTGAACGGAGGGTGGTTTTGGGTTCTAGGGGTCATGATCGGTGAAGATATGAAGAAATTTTCCAGAAGTCGTGCCATGAGAACCATTGCAATAGGTAGATCTCCTATAAGGAATCTACCTAAAAGATCACTGAAAATATAATAAAATTTTAATCATGTTTTTAAACAATATAATAATGTGATTTAAAAAAAGAAAAAATGTTTAATTGAACAGAAAATATGACGTCACAATTATAACAATGTACTGAGAAAAATGAAATAAAATTTTATCCGTGATTTTAAACAAATAAAATAAAAGTTAATAAAAAAATAAGTAAATAAAATCAACATATCTTAGGGCTAAGCAGATTTAGACTTAGCTTTATGGCATAGATACTATAATGTAAAAGATAAATGTCATCGTTAAAAAAAAAAAAAAAAATCTTGTAAATCGATGCTAAACGAATTAAACTGACATGGTAGAAAAGGTAATAAATTTGGGGACATTTAGGTATCCTTTTAACAAATGAACTAGGGGCGATTTTAATGAATTTTCCGTTGAAGTTTATTTTTATGAAAATTTAAATTTAAATTGAAGTATTTCATTACTCGAATTCCCTTATTTTGATAAATAAAATTATACCATTTAAAAAAAAATAATAAAGAACACTCTTTTATTGAAAAATGAGCTAATAAAGGTTTTAAAAAACTATTACATACTTTTAAATCTTTATTAAAAAAAATTAATTGTTGCCACTCGACATTATACAAATACATCCAAATCCTGTGTCACATACGATAGTTTTGTATAAGTATAGATTTTTTGTTTGCCCTTGGAACCTGCCCCTGATGGGAAAAGTGCCTGGAAACACTTGTATATCTAGTATTGTCATTGATTATGAAGTTGTGTGCAAAATTTTAGGTCCTTTGGACGACAAGAAGTTGCCGAAAATTGAATTTCAAAATTCCGTTACATACATTAATAGTTGCATCTTTATCAAATTAATAGAAGTGTGTTAATTAAAAACCTTGTTAAACGCTTTAATTAATCATTTAAAAATATAAAATTAAAATAATACTTCAATCTTAATACAAATATCGCTTGTGGTGAATAGTTTAGAATGTCAGTTTAGGCAAGAATTTAAAATTTACGATTGAGAGTAATACGTTACAGCTTCCTTTGACTTTTTATCTTGTCGAAACAAGATATTGGTCTGTGAAGTGATATGAGGTTTTCGCGTGGAAAGAAAATATAATGACGCCAAAGCTGCCTTTCTACATCTCCAAGCTCGCCAAATTTTGTCGCCAAGTCATAAATTTCGTCGTCAACTATCAACTTTTGCAGCCAAATCACAAATTTCATTGCAAAGTCGCACGTTTTGTCACCAAAATCTCGCCAAATCATACAATTTACTAAATTCATAATAATTAACATTGAAATTCAGCAGTGCCAAATGGTCAAATGTTAACTAATGTTAATGTTCCAGCTTATGTGAACCAAAACAGTTTCACTTTACAATTTTTACTCATCACACAATAAGAATCACAAAAACACAACACAAAACTTTCAATAATTCAATAAAAATTACAATAAAATAACTATCCAAAAACCGTTACCACTTATCTGTATTTGACTTGACCTTAGCAATGCTACCAGAACTAGTAAGATCACAAGTGCATTTTCATGTTTCTATTACTTTTTCTTTTAAAAGAAAGATATTGAACAACATATGGATTTTAAATAAAAAATATAATTTTGATTAAGCTTGGGGGGGGGGAGGAGGGGGGTGTAGCCCAATAGCCCTCTCGGGGATTCTCCATTGCTGGGATTGTATATCTTTAAGGCTTTTATTTGTTGAATGATTATGAGCTTGAATTTAAAAAAAAATTGAAACATTTACAAACCAATAAATTTAGCCTACAATTTTAAGTAGAATGAATAAAACCCTTTTGTAGTTAAAAATTAAATTTCTTGAAAACAGAATAGCGACGTAAATAATGCAATGTGTGGGAACAAAGCCATTGGCTAGGTATTAATGCATATGTAAAATTTCTTTACAATTGTAACATTAACGTAAAGGAATCTACCTTTGCCTTTAAGCTTGCCGAAAAGGGATTTTTTTTAGTTTTAATATGTTTTGTGGGCAGAATTTAAAACATATGTGATTTTTAAAATTGAGTGATAAATATGAATGTACTTGTTATTTTTAAGCAAAATTAATGCAACTAAAAGTATATTTTAAATCTTCAAAATAAAGTATCTTCAATAAATGTACCTTTTTATTTCAGTTAAATTATCTACAAAATGCAAATGTCACATTTGATTATTTATGCATACATCTAATATATTTACTTTGTTTCGTCTGGTGTTTTTGAATTCATTAATAAATATTAGAACTGCGTTTAAAAACATAAATCTGCCTTAAATAAAAAATTATAATAAGTACATTTAAGGCGTTAGAATTCCGCTGTAAAATGTAATCTATCAATATTTATAACTACAATTACAAATGTGATAATATAGAATAATTTTCAACAATATTGCTCATGTATAACAT